>OY292430.1:10000-610000 GCA_958496245.1 Perizoma flavofasciatum | reverse complement strand
CTATTCTATTCTATTCTATTCTATTCTATTCTGTTTTGCTCTGCTCTGCTCTGCTCTGTTCTGCTCTGCTCTATTCTGTTCTGTTCTGTTCTATTCTCTTGAACAATGATATTATGCAAATATCATTAGCATTTATGTATCTATCTTATACAAGAAAAAAACGTATGCAAATCGTTTGCAGAAATTCAGTCTTTATTGTCAGTGTGGCATTATTTTTTAAAAGTACTCATAAGTCAATGTTTTGAGCAAAGGTCATTTGAGTTTCGGGTGTTTTGACTCATGGCGAACCGGTCGCGTCTCATACATCAATAAAAACAAGAATGTTTTTGTTTGTATGAGCCCACAAAAAGTTCGAACAAGGCATGCTTGTTCGAACGACAAGAATAAAATTCGCCAACAGTAACTTTGCAATATTATTTATAAACATTTAATATCTACAGATTTATTTGTGATGTGAATATAATTTAATATGTTATTTGAAATTTATTATTAATTGTAAATACGGTTATACCAGGATTTTTGGTTTAACACCATAACTCCTAGACCCGGAACAAATATCTGTAAAATAAACATTTGTCCCGCAGCGGGAATCGAACCTGCACCTCTTGCGTTACAGCCGGTGTTAAACTAAATATTCATCGTAATTTGTTGTTCAGTATCAAAACTAGATGTCGCTGCTAAATCTGACAAAATGCTAGATCGCGCTGACGAAAACGCACGGCAGTAGATATAGTGTAAGGCTAAAATTTGTATCTGAAACTGAATTCCCCAACTAATGGCATTAAATCTGAAACTGATTGAACTCTTGGTTTTTTTGATAACATCGGCGTCCCGTCTTGTGACCCTGTTTGTACGAAAGTCGTACAGCCGGCTTCTCAAGTTAATTAATAATTTACAGCTGGTTAATTAATTATTAGTGGCAATGTTAGTATTTTCAATATTTTTTTATTATCTCCAGCTTTGTTTCAATTCTTGTATTGTTGATAAAAAAACTTGTAAGATAAGTTTTATAAACATATTAGGACTTTAAAAGATTTGGTGAAGACCTGTGCCCAGAAGCTAGACGAGACAGGTTAGAAAAAGTATACCTACCCGGAATAACGCCTCATACTTATGTCACAAAGTCTCAGCGCCATCTATTGTAGGATAATAGAACTTGCAACTGGCCGGTACTGAAAGCCGTTCGGAACTCTCCCTTACATAGTATCACATGCGACTCTACAGTGTAATTAAATTAAAGAAAGATATCTACAGGCATTGATCTCGAGCGCCAGCACACAATCGTACATCGAAATCACACACATGAACCACGGAGTCATCGTACTGCCAAGTTAGCGTCAAGCAAACCCAAGGTCTTACATTAGTATCTATCGCAAAAACTGCGGATGCTCAGCGATTTTCAACGGTGAACCGGTATTATGAGATTACCAGGCACATGACCATTTGCCAGAAATGTTGATGACTTCTTAAATATTATTATTAATATTCAATAAAATACGGGCGTTTCGAATAAAGTGATTTCGGTACGTTGATGAACAAAATGGTGAAACGATTTAAATAAATAAATAAATAATGCTGGACATTTTCACACAGCATCATCTAGCCCCAAACTAAGCAGAGCTTGTATTATGGGAACTACATGACTGATATACTACTTATATACATTTTTTTTTGTAAATACATACGTAATATACATAGAAAACACCCAGACCTGAGACAAATATTTGCAGATACAAACATCTGTCCCGTGGCGGGAATTGAACCCGCAACCTTCTGCGTCCCAGGCGGACCTTCGCCCACTGCGCCACAGAGGTCGTCATTTGTTTCAAAGAATTCGTTTTTTATGATATACAACTTCGTGGTTGTACCAGAAAGAGTAACAAAGAAACAATCCAATGATTTCAAAACAAAATATTCAGAGCGCCCTGAAACTAAGACATCCACGAAAGTCATCAAAAAATATGCAGAAGCTCACAAGCATGGACTTCATCATCATGTGAACGTCAAGGAAATCCAGCTCCTCGACAACGCGGACTCTAAAGGATCAAACTATTTAAGTTAGTAAATAATAATGTAATGCAATGAAATTCGTGCAGCGTTACCTATAAAAAACATATAAACAAAGTGTCAGCCCCATAAATAGTTTCATGATTTAATTTTTATTTGTATTATATTAAGTATTTTTATTGGTTTTCGCAGTTCAATTCAAAACAATAAATATATATAAACAATAAATAGATATAATAGATTTTATTTGATTGTAACATCAGCGTGTGTTTGTGTTGCCTTCTTGTCTTCATCGACCAATCAGATTTTTGTAAAACTTTGATAGAAGAGTGGGGGGAAATACGGCGAGCTCGGGGAGCTGCTGGGAGTGGTTTTCATTATACTAGAGATACTACGAAACGTTGAACACACTCTTAGCTATACTTTAATTTATAAAACTAGGTTAATTTACTAATTAGCCTAACATTGAGATTTTTATATTTTTAGGATACGTTTATTTAAATATGTATTCTGGTTAGAACAAAATAAGATTTCGTTTTGGAAGATAACAGTCGCACCATAATTATTGCTGATCAAGGTGTTACCATCGCATCACGTGACATTGAAACAAGGCTCATCAATACAAGATAGAGATATATATGTGGCTCTCCCACACCTTGAATTGCACGGCGATGGCCCATACATAATGTCAATTAAAATCTACAAAAAACTTCCAAAACAAATCACAGAATTAAAAAGATTCGCTTTTCACTAAAAGGCTAAAATCATTCTTAATTGACAAATTCTACTATGACATTAAAGATTATTTAGACATGAAAGCTAGCAAACATTAAAAATAAATAAAAAGTGACGTACCTATTTTTGACTAATGAAAATTATAACAAAAGAAAAAATGACTAAACCTACTTACCTTATTGTGTTATTACTAAACCTACTTACCTTGAATCTTGACTTTATTTTATTGTACCTACTAGTTTTTTTGTTTACACAAAACTTCGGCCTGCCTACCTATCTATTGCTATACCCTTATACAGGGTTCATATGAGATACCTACCTATAAACACCATCTATGTACCTACCATGTGAAAGCAATAAATGTATTGAGTATTGAGTACTACCCGCTTTACGAGATTTTTTCTCCCCCGTACATGTAAATTGTGGAATGAGCTTCCCTTAGAACCTTCTAAGGCCTAACCATGAAGTCTTACAGCGAGTCAGTTCAGACAAAGATGTCATTTTCTGCTTTGCGATTGAGGACGCTATGGTGTTGTTAAAGCTTTGTCATTCGCAAAGCGGGATTTGACAACTTTGCCTTAATTGAATCGCAATAAGACTTGATGGTTAGGCCTCAGAAGGTTATAAGGGAAGCAGGGAAGCCTATGTGTTTTCGCTGAAATACAACATGACCAGCTTAATAAAAAAGTCCTTTAGAACAGGCAAGGTAATGCACCAGGTGTTCCAGATGTGAATAGGCGACGGTAACCGCCACCATCAGGTGGGCCGTATGAAAAATCGGATTGGAGTGGCAGCTGGCGTTGGTGGTAGCGATGAAGTATGATTATGTAGTTTTGTGCGGGTCTTTATCGCATTAACTTTTTTTGAATCTGAAGCTGAAATGTGGTTAGTTGCGGATACTCCAGTCAATCCGTGACCGTTGACCAAATTTTCTCAGCTAAGTTGACTTTACTACATGGTTCATGTGATAATTATGAACAAGTGACTTGGCTACGGTGCAAACATTACTTCAGTACGGGACGGAGCTGTGGGGGACCGTGCCTTATGCATTCAAAAGTGCGCGATACGAAAAGAAAATAGAGATACGTCGTCCGTTTTTCAAGGAATTAGGAATCCTCACATTATCATCCTTAGTTATTTCAGATGGCTGTACATGTGAGAACGAACCGTCTTTTAAAAGATTTGGTGAATCACAGAGGTAGGAGGATAGTATACGACGCGCGGGACGTCTTTCAGCGGTCCCACGGAACGGTTGCTAAATCTAACAAGCTGACATATTTCATTCAAAAATGCTTATCGAAGCCTTTGTATTGTTTCTTTACAAATAAATGACTATCTGAGTATCTGACCATCAATGAAAAATATATTGATTTTGACTTTGGATTTTTCCCGTAAGACGATCGTCAGCTTTTCGAGTCGCACGATGGGAACGCTGTGTTTTTTTTGGTCATATATACTAACATACTATTCTAGATTTCGTTTTGTAGTTTTGAAATGAAGACACATTTCAAACGAGCAAACGATGGAACGACCATTTTAGCTTTAAAGTCGTATAGAAAAAAAAATCGTAGTTTATAAATTTACGTATCTTTGAATGTGAAATATATGTATTTTCTTTTTGTGTTTATATTTCTGATCGTGGATCAGTCAGACATGTTCTAGTATGACTATAGTATATCGTCAAAATACAAGTAGGACGAGGAAAATCGTTAAAATTCATCAATGGGCAGCAATGTGAGTAAGATTTTTCTCAGCAACAATAATTATTTATTGCAGATCTTGATACGTAACACCTACTTATAACGACACGAGCCATAAACGTTTTCAAGTCATTTTGTATGGAATTTGCTGCTCTGATATTTCCTTATACAAGGTGACCTAGAATATGTATATAATTCTGAAAGGGATTATTCTATAGATAATAGACTTTTGGTCTATGAGTTTTTCGAGTTCAGAAATTCGTGTTCCAAACACATCTCTATTTTTCTGATTATCCTGTTACTTTTTGAATTTGACTTATTTTTCAGAAAAACTAGTTTACTTTCATGTACAGAATGAATAGCTTTTTTGAGTTCATATTAATAAATAAGTAAATAAACACCCGACGGTCACATACAAAAGTCCTGAGGTCACACTATTATTCCCTGTGTCGTGAGTATTAGGAAATACGAGTACCATGGTACCACAGCATCCAGACCCGAAACAAATATCTGCAGAACATGCAAACATTTGTCCCGCAATGGGAATGGAACCCGAGGTGCTCTTGCGGCCGAGCCTCGCCCGCCACGCCACACCGAGGTTGTCTAAAGTACACATGTCACCAAGTATATATGTGATTTGAAATAATTTCAGCATCATTTAACTCAATGTACCTTTATGTTTGAGCAATAAACTATTATATTATATTATATTATATTATATTATATTATATTATATTATATTATATTATATTATATTATATTATATTATATTATATTATATTATATTATATTATATTATATTATATTATATTATATTATATTATATTATATTATATTATATTATATTATATTATATTATATTATATTATATTATATTATATTATATTGTATTATATTATATTATCGTGTACAATAAAATAAAATTAGTACATGACAATATCATATACGAATATTATGATTAAAATATTGGCATGCATGGTTGCTAATGAAGGTATAATCATGTTTTTAAATTACATTTTTAATTATTAATTTTGTACTTATCTAATCTATATCATATCTTTTCATATATGTACTTCCCTAAAGCTACTTTGATATAAGACCTAAGCCGATGTACATATGAAATATGTTCTGAGACAACCTGTAGATAAAGATATTCAATAATAAAAATTGCTGAATAGATTCAATCAATAAAAATGTTTAGATCTTAACTAGTTGTCTCGCACATGTAATATTTGAGTTATGTTTTTGCGATTTGAATAAGCGCGTTGAAGTCTTCTGTAGATAAATCTGCTCTGTAAGAAAGAGATGCACTCTCAAGAATTAAATTTGACAAGAATTTAATCTTTACCATCTCACTTCAAACTTCTGCGGATATTACCGTTCTTTCCAGTTTTCCTATGTTGTTTTTGACCCAAATAAATATATTTGATATTTGATTTGATATTTGATACTTACAGCGAAATAATTTGATATTTGATTTGATATTTGATACTTAAAGCGAAATATTCGCTTTAAGTGATTGTTTAATTCAACTAATGTGGCATACAAGTCTACGGTCCATCTATTGGTAAGCGGTTAACGTAACCTTTGGCCGCATGAAAACGAGAGGTATGACTCGAGTGTTGCCAACCCTGAGACATAATGGGTGGAGAGTTTCATGTGTCTGTAATTTCACTGGCATATATTTTATTTAAAAAGTTTTTTTTTGTTTTTTATTTTACTATGCATTATATTTAAGTCTGCATCCTAAAACGGTTCTAACCGAAGACTAGCGCTGGTTTTTTCAACCAGTATTATACAGAGTTGGGACCTTTTCTGCAACAGCTGTTTACTTATTTTTCGTTTTAGTGTTTACCTTTGTTATGTACTAGCTTCTGCCCAAGGCTTCGCCTGCGTGGTACCCGGATAAAAAGTAGCCTATATGTTATTCTGATGTATAAGCTATATCACTGTAAAGTTTCATCAAAATCCGTTCAGTAGTTTTTGCGTGAAAGAGTAACAAACATCTATCCTAATAATTTTTCACGTTTATAATATTAGTAAGATGAAAGTAAAGACTTTCTAGAAATATAAAGCTATTTAAGACACATTTTTGAGTTAATTTCGCAACTGACCATTTCTGTTTGACCTACGTCAATGCTCATCACTAACAATGTGGTTTTAATGAAATTATGACATAAATTTTCATTATTACGCATAAATTCGAGTTCGTATAAATCAGTAGGTTTTTACTTATATACATAATCAATAAATAATGCTGACATTTTCACAAAACATCATCTAACCCCAAAGTAAGCAGAGTTTGTGTTATGGGAACTACATGACTGATATACTACTTATATGCATTTTTTTGTTTGTAAATACATACATATTATACATAGAAAACACCCAGACCCGAGACAAATGAATGCAGATCATACAAACATTTGTCCCGCAGCGGGAATCGAAACCGCAACCTTCTGCGTCTCAGGCGGACCTTCGCCCACTGCACCACAGAGTTTTTCTAAATACATAAGAACACGACTATTTCCCAGAGGGATAGGCAGAGACCACGGATTTCCACTTGCTACGATTCTGACATACCTCTTTCTCATCAGCTTCTTCATACACGCTCGTCGGTTTAGTGTACTCTTGGTTAGGCATTTATGGTTGCATTTTTTTCATTTATTTTAGGTTTATGATTTATCATCTAGCGTTATCTACATCCAGACATAAAGACGACACCCAAAAAAAAAACTCTCACGACTGTATAACTTAGTTTTATATACATGTACTTGTGTTGTTTTAAAATGGTCGATCCTTACGTCATCCCCTTTCTATTCACTCGTTCGATCTCTAGAAGGATGGCCATAGGGGGTTAATTGTGGGCGTCAGATAAATATTCTAGTAAGATACTGCACTGGGTCCCTATTCTTGGATAAAATTCGTCCTCGAGATCGTGTCAATAGTTCTCTCTGGATCACCATATTTCATAGTTCATTTGTTGATCCTACTAATACTATAGACGTGAAAGTTTGTTACTCTTTTACGCAAAAATTACTGAACGGATTTAGATGAAACTTTACAGTAATATAACTTATACATTAGAATAACACATAGGCCACTTTTTATCCGGGTACCACGCGGGCTAAGCCGTGGGCAGAAGCTAATATAACTGTACAAGTCACATTATCTTAAATAAATAATGCTGGGCATTTTTTGCTTGCTGGACTTTTTTTCACTTGTCTTTCTCTAACCTAAACAGAACTTAGATATGAAATTTAAAAAAGACACCATGCTTTGATTGCATGCATCAAAATTATAAAGCGACCACCGATATTATAATACAAGAAGCGTTTAACGACACCTCATTCATCAAAATCCATCGCTACGTGGTCATAAATAATTCCACAGACTCACAATTATAGAGTAACATAACCCGGGTAAAAATCGTTTTCATTCAAAAATATTTCAAGAATATGCTCGATATTTCAAGAATATGGACCAGGCGTAGTATTGCCAAGTCCTTCTAATACGCCCATAAAAGGCGTTAAAAAGTGGCCACAAAACAGTGGGTGCTGCCAATTAGTTGACTTTTGTTGATAAATAAACTTTAATTATTCAGTCACCTTGGCTTTTCAACATTGCAAAACTTGCAAATATAATTGGAAATCATAATTTTAATTATAAAAACCTGATAGAGTTTGAGCACATCGTAGACAGCATATAGAATTTCATCGCGTGCCGTGCGGGCAGCTAAAATGACGCTTTGGTTTGCGATTACTCGGATTCATAAAGATTAATTTGTGGTCGGATTAGATACTCTACAACTCCGTGGATAATGCGCAAGCGCACCCGTTATCTTGGCATACAAGACGTCATGAAGAGACACAGTGGTGGTTTTAGCCAGTAGGAGATCGGCATAACCCTTCTGTTGTCCCTAGGACGGAAGGATATTTATCTATATCATTAGATATAGATTTCCCCACTTAAAAAAAGATACTCTATAGCTGAGGCGTTAACTACAGCTAGCTATGCATTGCTACCTTATACTACGTCTAATCCGTACCTTTTAATATATATATATATAATAAATTCTTTATTTTCAGACACGAGATCCTTAGTGTACAATACAAATTCTACAGATGTTTAAAAATAAATGCACACTAAAATACCTAAAATATAGAAATAAGTTAGCACATAGGATACCTAAGTCCAAAAAATTATAATAATATTCTAGGTCGCAATAGCCACCCACCGTTTGTACATATCTGACAAGATAAAACGATCTGTCATACTCTTTAAAATTGCATTTTACACATGTCAACTCTGGACATAAACGAGACTATTATCTTTCTCTAAGAAACGGGCTTCAGTATACATTTCTTGCAACAATAGCGGATCAGACTTTTGTTTCCAACAGCTAAGTACATAAGTGTCGTCTGTTTTTATGGGCGCCGGCAATATTATTTTAAAGGAGATGCATCTGCATCGACACATTCATTCATTTAGAATTCATTTATTAGGTAACATTTATTGTTTTTTTTGACCATCGCAATTCATCCATTCCGTATTTCGCAATTTTTCACCACGAGCGTGATTCTAGCGCTCATCTAGCAGGCGGGCGGTAATTCCCCAGGTGCGTGTTTCCCTCTACACACGTGTTTCCCTGCCGGAGAGATTACACTCCTACTTGCCAGTGCAGTTTGTGAAACAGGTCGATGAACTTTTATGCAAGTGATTGATAAGCAAGCAGATAGTGATGTTACTATCTCCTAGCGCTGTTGCGCCACTGAAAATAATTGATACATGGAAATGATTATATTGAAATGATCTTGCTTTGGTAAAGGTAACGATACCCTATATTACGTTAAGAATTTTTAACTTTTGTGACACGATTAACTTTTAATTTTTATGTCACAATTAATATTTAAGTTTTGTGACGCTATTAACTTTTGTGACAGGAAATTTTGATGAACTGTCATTTAATAAACTGACTCGATCTTATATCAAAGTCAAAAGGTTTTTATTTATTGAAATCACAAGGATCATAGTAATATAATATTTATATGTAGTCACATGTGTTATAATAATTGTCTGCATTACAAAAGGAATTTCAAATGCGGTTTCCAACGAATTTCTTATTGGAAGCCGCAGTCGAAATGCGGCCATTTTCTCGTCTCACTTGCATGGTCAAGGAATCGTCAGCAGGAGTATAATAAAGTACGTGATATAGTCATAATTTATAAGTTATTTCCACGTATTATTATACATATTATTGGGTATTGTAATCGGTTACAACTTAATTAGTGGCTACGTACGAGGTCATCATGCACGCTGTGTTTCATGCCCAACTTCTAGAAAAATAATTTAAATGCTTTTTGTGACGTCGACAATTAATGACACATTTGTGACTACAAATAATATTAAAAACATTTTGTTAATGCAATGAAAATTCACAAGAGTTGAATTGTTTGAATAAACTGAACTGAATTGAATTGACAAAAATTAACTGTTATGTCACAAAAGTTAAAAGTTAACGGGCTGTGTGTATATCAAATATATATTTTTTGGATTACCTGAAATATGAATCTCACTGATAGTTACAATTAAACTGAGCAAAGCCGGGTTTGCAGCTAGTGATTTTATAATCCTTGTGTTTTTAAAATGCAATTTTTGATGATACGATGCATATGCCTTCGAGTTTTCCGGTCTCAAACTATATAAACTATCGGCAATAATAGTCTCAGCCGTGTTGGCCTAGTGAGCGGTACCCCGACTTTCGATTCGGACGTTGTGGGTTCGAACCCGGTTGTAACACAATGGATTTTTCCAATTGAAATAATATGTGCGCCAGCATGCCGTAAAACTCAAACGGTCTCATTACGAAACGTGGCCTAAACTCGAGTTCAACTCGAGTTCTGTCAAAAAGAATAAACCGAGGTTTAAATATACCTTATCGAAAAAGTAATATTATGGCAAAGGGAATAAGGTAAATCATATTGACATCGCGAGATGTCAATATGATTTACAAACATTTCAAAACCACAAAAAAAAAAATACACATAATTTTGATTGGCTACCAAAAGAAAGTAGGTTCTCAAAAAGAGGTTGAGTTATGATAAAAATAAACTAGGTGACCGCCTGGTTTATCTTTTAGCAGTTATTTATATTAAACTTGTCGGCAATTTTATTTTAACATTCAATTTAAAACCTTGTATGTTTTTTATAAAAAATTGTCTTGAAAAATCAGGGTTCATCAAAAAGTCTAACTCTGAGAGATAAACCACCAATTTAAACCACGTTTCGTAATGAGACCGTAGGAGCTTTGCAATAGTACTCTTTTTTTGATATAGTATATTTAAACCTTGGTTTAGTGGATCTGACAGAACTTGAGTTTAACTCGAGTTTAGACTACGTTTCGTAATGAGACCGTAGGAGCTTTGCAATAGTACTCTTTTTTTGATATAGTATATTTAAACCTTGGTTTAGTGGATCTGACAGAACTTGAGTTTAAGGAGTTGCGGGATCGATTCCCGCAGTGGCGCTGATGTTTGCATATTCAGATATTTGTTCCTGGGACTAAATGTTCAGGTACCACGGTACTCATCGTTCCTGATACCTACGACACGGAATCCTAGTGTGGGGTCCGGACTATGTATATGGTTGTTTATTTATTGATTTATTTTAACTATTTATTTATTTATTTGTATGCCTGTATTTCGTCGAGGATGTAATCCTATCCTACTAATATTATAAACGCGAAAGTTTGTGAGGATGGATGTTTGTTACTCTTTCACGCAAAAACTACTAAACGGATTTCGATGAAACTTCACAGTAATATAGCATAAATATCAGAATAACACAAGCCTACTTTTTATCCGGGTACCACAAGGGCGAAGCCGTGGGCAGCAGCTAGTAAACTGATAATAACCTGAAATAGGAAAAATACTTTAAACCCATAAAATTACATGATAATGAAATGTACCGTATAATTTTTTATTTTATTTTATTTTACAGTATTCGTTTTCCTTCCTAACTATCGGTCAATGCCTATTTTTCTCGTTTCGATAACGGATACTCGTGATTAGAGCTATTAGTTTAAACTTGTTTTTTTTTTACTAAAAACCTGGCTTTAAATGGAATTAATGAGATTATAATTTACTAGCTAGCGCCTACAACTTCGCTTGCGTGGCACCCGGATAAAAAATAGCCAACGGAAAGATAGTCCCCGCAAGATGGCTAGCTTGTATCGGGGAAGGTCATACATAAGATACCATTACCAATAAACTTAGTTAAGTAACTGTTCCAGGGCTATACTATACTTCTCAATTTTTTAAATAAGTTTGAGGAAAGTATGAAATTGGCGGAAAATTATACACTCTTCCGTACACAGTAGCTATATAGAGCATGATTTGGTCACGGTAATATTAGCCGACATTCGCCAAAATGCTGTTTACGTTTTTATTACCTTGCTTATATTGTGTCTCCCTTACAAATTACAATTCCGCAGCACAAACTAGACATTGCTGCCTCAACAAGCTCTCCTTGATCTCGCAGCTCGCACTGACCCAACATGAGCGACAATTATGTAAATACGGCCTAATAAATCGCAATGAAAAAAAATGCACCGTCCGTATCTGTGATCGCGGGCGGGCCGTACGTACGCGATGCGCGCATCATGTAAACAAAACAGTGCTATAGTCTCAGTCCCCCGATCCGGCAGTCATTCCGCCGCGAGACGTAGGCCGCGTCGCACGTACAAAAATGATCGATTACGCGCGTCCCTTCGAGCAGAACATGTGCGACGTATACTACCCCCCCACCCAACCCGCGCCCGCGCGCCTCGACGACTTCCAAGTCTTCAGGAAGGGCACCGCCTCCCACATCTACGGAAACTACTATTCCACCCCGTCCTATGATGCCTACGCAGATCCCGATATCGACAGCACCGTCAGCGTATACCATAACATGGTATCATGCAGGGATTACTATCGCGACGATTGGAAAAAGAAGTTCGTCGTGGATTGGACAGAAGAAGACTCTGTAGCGTGGATCTTCGACGCCATACAGTGTATGGGTATCAGTGAATACGACGTGCCGTACCACAACTTCAGAATCTCGGGCTTGGAGCTGCGGAGTCTGAAGCGAGAAGATGTACAGCAAAGAATGGCCCATCTGAGCATAGAGCCGTCTCTATCCCGGCGAATAGCTGACAACATATTTGAGAAGCTCCACATCCGGCTAAACGATGACATTATGGCGAACGCGACATACGACAGATCAATGTTCAGATACGCAGAAACCTCGGATCCGTATCAGCAGGAGCCGGTTCAGACTGTCTTGGATTTGGATTCGATAGATCACAAGAACCGAGCTTACGTGTCTGACTATAGGCCGAATGATAGCCGGTTGCTGGCCGCTTGTGACTCGAGTGACGACCAGGAGGATGTGTTCCGCACCTCGGAGAATGCGTCGCCGGAGTGCTCGTACGGGAGTGATGGCAGTAATTTGGGAGATGAGGATGATAAGAGGAAGCTTGCTAAGCGGCCGCCGGGCAGGCCGAAAGGCAGCGGACGGAAGATGATCAAGCGGCCGCGGAGCGTGTCCGTTCCCGAGTTCCTGCGTAACTTACTCCTGGATCCGAAGTACTGCCCCGCCATCATCAAATGGGAGGATCACTCGCTCGGAAAATTCAGGTTAGTTCACATTTTTTACACGAACATTTTCTATTAAATTTTCTTCTGTGTTCTTTAAACCAAGCATTTGTTCTCATTCCGCAAACGCATTTTCTGACTGATTTCATAACAAAGATGCTCTCAATTCGGTGACTATTTACATATTTTTATGTTTTCCGGTGTTTTTCATTCTGTATTTTTATTTAGGACAGTGAAATTGACCATGATTTTTGATACTATGTATTGCAATTAACTTAAATCTAATGTTAGTGATACATATAAAAACAAAAATATTAAGCACCAGACGTTTATTTTCCCCTTGTGTATGTATTAGTGGCAACTTCTTTGTTTAAACTAGTTATTATGCAAAGAATTTGTCGATCGATTATGAAGTGGAGCAAATCATATTGGAGGCAGTTCTTTAGTTAACAAATTACGTAGCTGTTTATAGTCGTAAAGTAATTGTAGATACTAGTTGCAAATAAAAATGTAGTCGTAACTTGGCCGTACATCTCATTCATGCATTATTTATCACGTCCAAGGCACGTGGTTTAACACTCGTCAGTTCATGGCTGGACCATTGAAGATGCAGTTTCTATTGTTATTGACTATTACATGTCTGTGGGTGCACGAGTTATGTTTGCGTTAGAACTTGTGCCAAGTTCGCGATTACTTGAAAATGTTTTATTCAAACAACTATTTACTGAAACAATAAAGCCAGGAAGATTTTATAGGGAGTGTGTTACTTCTCATACAAAAATGATACTTACTCACTGTATGAACTCTTTTTGCATATTATATTATATACACGAGTCAGTCTACATAATAATAATAATGCTTTATTGCCTCATTTGGTACTTATAAATAACTTAAAAATTAGGTTCTACATAAATTATTACATAATAATATTTCTCACATTTCAACTCATATCATACATATTCTACATAAACTTGATGTGAATATTGATAAAGATTGTACTTAATCTTTGGTCGAAGCGACGCGTGACCAGAGAGTCAGTACAGCTGGCTCTTATCTGGGTCAACGCATTAGCATTACCATTCAGCGTGGCGATGCTGCCACTATTATGTGAACGCTTCCGACTGGTAGTGATCCGGAACAGTTGAGCTATCTATAGATCGTTTGCAATGGTCTTTAGATAGCTCGCTGTTCCATTTTTTTTTTGTATATACTTGTATGAATTATGTATAATTTTAGTAACGCCATGTTTAAAATAATGCTATAGTATTTATTTACCTGTCGAATAAATAATTACTATAATTTTCCGATTTCTGAATGATCTAAATCTTGGTGTCATTCCATGATATTCTGTGTGCATTCCAAAACATTTATAGAAATTATACTGTGGAAGTACCATCTGACTAGTCTATTATCTATCGAAAGGTCAGAGTAACCAGAGCAAGCTATCACGCGATCACCAAGCTATGGCGATTTCTACAGTTTTTATTGACCTAGAGACTGGAAGATTGTTGATACTGAATAATAATAACAAAATAAGTGACTATAAAACTAACTAACTAATAAATCTTTCATGGTTATGAACATACTAGCTTCCGCCTACGGCTTCGCCCGCGTGGTATGTTGATATAAGTAGCGTGTGACCTTCTCCTGGCTTCAAACTATGTAAATAGGAACTAAACTTTTACCTTTACACTATCTATACTTTCAACTAACCGTTTTATTTCTCAGAGGGTAGGAATTTCTCCGAATTACTTGATACTTATCGTTATATTATAGCCAAATCACAAAATATCATTATAAATTGTAGCCTATGTGTTATTCTGATGTATAAGCTATATTACTGTAAAGTTTCATCAAAATCCGTTCAGTAGTTTTTGCGTGAAAGAGCAACAAACATCCATCGATCCTCACAAACTTTCGCTTTTATAATAGGCTAGCTTCTTCACGCAAAAACGAATGAACAGATTTTAATGAAACTTTACAGTAATATAGCTTATCAGAATAACACATAAGCTACCTTTTATCCAGGTACCACGCGGGCGAAGCCGTGGGCAGAAGCTAGTAATATTATAAACGTGAAAGTTTGTGAGGATGTTTGTTACTCTTCCACGCAAAAACTACTGAACGGATTTTGATGAAATTTTACAGTAATATAGCTTATACATCAGAATAACACATAGGCTACTTTTTATCCGGGTACCACGCGGGCGAAGCCGTGGACAGAGGCTAGTTTTTCAATATTATCGTAATCCTTCCCGTAGTAATAGAAAACAGACTTGTTTTCCCAGTTTAATATTTCGTAGTTTAATTGAACTTTACTCTTTTTAAAATACTTGTATTCTTAAATAAAATACCATGGGTAACATACAATAGAAAGTCATATCAAACACTGTTTTTACTTCAAAAAAGGAGGTTTCTTAAAACCTCTGCTATGTTTAATTACCTCTGTGGCGCAGTGGGCGAAAGCCCGCCTGAGACGCAGAAGGTTGCGGGTTCGATTCCCGTCGCGGGACTAATGTTTGTATGATCTACAAATATTTGTCTCGGGTCTGGGTGTTTTCTATGTATAATATGTATGTATTTACAACAAAAAAAAGTATCTAAGTAGTATATCAATCATGGAGTTCCCATAACACAAGCTCTGCTTAGTTTGGGGCTACATGATGCTGTGTGAAAATGTCCAGCATTATTTATTTATTTATTTATTTTAATTAAGTTTTTTTTGTTATTTTATTTTAATATGTTACCGTAGATATGCATATTATCGATACAATGTTGAAAAATGCAGAAAAGTTAGACGGTAACCGATACTGCTTCTCAGGTATTTCTTTTACGATTATCATAAACATGATTTTTATTACATAGGTACATAATATAATGTATACGGATAACATGTATACATTAAAATTGCATCTGAGGTCAACCAGTTATTAGTCGTCATTATGTCTAACCGGTTGCCAATAAACATGGCTTAAAACCATCCTTAATACATTTTAAAGGCAAATTCGAAGGTATCTGCCTTAGGCTAGTGTTCCAATAAGCGGAGATGGGCTTGCGATCTGTCACGCGGTATAATTAGCGAAACGTAAGCCAGTGCCAAATCTTATCTCTGACTACCTCCTACTTGGTACCCTCAAAGATCTGCGCATAGAGTAAGTACATCATGGGGCTTGTTTTTTTTTGTTTCTCTTAGCCTGAATAACTTTGAGAGTCAAATATTAGTTTAGTGGATGGATGTTTGTTACTCTTTCACGCAAAAATTACTGAACGGATTTTGATGAAACTTTACAGTTATATAGTTTATACATCAGAATAACACATAGGCTACTTTTTATCTGGATACCACGCAGGCGAATCCGTGGGTAGAAGCTAGTTAAGTATATACAAAGTATAAAGAGTCACGTGAGCAAGGTCAAAATCAATTCATACTTGTATAAGTCTTTTTTTTGTATGTTGGCAAACAAGCCTTTTTTGGAATCCAAATTTTAGTAACACAGTATTGAATAAAATTAGCAACTTTGATCAAAAACACAGCCTTTTCAGTTATGAATCATCAAAGATCATCAAAAAACTAAACAAAAAAAACATGATTGACATCCCCAGCTACATATTCAGTGAGTACATCTTGGAAGGTACTAAGAAGGGGGTAGTCAGAGACACGTCGAAACGTGACATTTGTCACATGTCCGCATTTGACAAGTCGTTAGCATCCCACGTGATATCCCATCGCTTATTGGAACACTAACCGATAGATGCCTTTGATATCGATTATAGGGCATGCCTGTTTCCTCACAATATTTTCCTTCCTTGAGCAATAGATAATACGCATTTTTTTTTCTTAGTAACGATATCCATGCACACCCAGTTTTGAACTCACAACCTCCGGATTGGAAGTCGGGGTCCGTCCATTAGGCCAAGACAGCTCACTAACTTTCTAGAAGTATCTATTTTATGGAATTACTAGCTTCTGTTCACGGCGTATCCAGATAAAAGTAGTATGTATTATTCTGATGTATAAGCTATATAACTGTAAAGTTTCATCAAAATCCGTTCAGTAGTTTTTACGTGAAAGAGTAACAAACATCCATCCTCACAAACTTTTGCGTTTATAATATTAGTAGGATTAATTGATTTCAAATTAAACTAAGATATATAAGAGTGTTAAATATGTATGTAGATGGAAATAAAAGCAGAGGTAGGTCAAAGAAAAGATGGATGGATTTTGTGAAGAATGACATGATTAAGATAGGAGTGAGATGCCGGCTGATAGAGGAGAGTGGAAGAAGAAAACATGTTATGCCGACCCCACGTAATGTGGGATAAGAACAAGAAGATGATGATGATGAATTGATTTCAAGATAAACTAAGATATATAAGAGTGTGAAATATGAATGTAGATGGAAATAAAAGCAGAGGTAGGCCAAAGAAAACATGGATGGATTGTGTGAAGAATGACATGATTAAGAAAGGAGTGAGTACTGAGATGACGGCTGATAGAGGAGAGTCGAAGAAGAAAACATGTTGTGCCGACCCCACGTAATGTGGGATAAGGACAAAAAGATGATGATGATGAATTGATTTCAAGATAAACTAGCTTCGTAGTAGCAATCTGAAATCGCTACAGTAATTCTTACAACGGCAATTAAAATTGATACTAATTGCAATAATAATAAAGATCACAACAACATAACTACTGGTATGACTACTGCAAATGATGCTTCTTTAGCCGTGGATGTAGAGCAAGCCATGTTAGACCTTATAGTCAATATGAATAATGATATAAATTGATTGTAAATGATTGAACAAGGCCAGAGACACACCGGCGTTGCAAGGTTAAGGGGAGATAAAAACAAATTGACACGAAATAGCTATTATGGATGCTAAAAAATGGTCCTTAATATTTCGCAACCGGTTGAATTCTTAAAGGATCAAGAGGTGGTAATCTTGGAACGATCTCATGCACGAGATGATAAAATTATCATTAAATTTTACTTTTCCTAACAAAGCGAGAAAATTGTGGTTGGATTGTGTGAAGGATGGCGTGGGTTCCGGAGAGCGGAAGAAGAAACCAAGTTGTAGACAAAAAAAAAATTATACAACTATAGTTGCAGAGAAGCATACGGCCCACCTGTTGGTAATCGGTTACCGTAACCTATGGACGCTTGCAACACCAGATCACTCACGTGTTGCCGACCCTGAGATATGTCTCTATGTACTCGGTTGAGGTTTCCTAATTATTTTTTTTTCTTTTCTATATTTTTTTGTTGTATTACAGAAGTAAGGGTTACTGGCCTCGTTTCTTTAGTACACTGACTAAACTAAATCTAAACTGTTGCTCTATTTTACTGATAGTGCAAGCAAGAAAGAGATAGCTACAAATTTTGTGCTGTCAAATTAGTCAGATTTAAGTTTTCCATATAAATTTAGTCGTGATATCAAAACATAGTCAGCATGCAAACACAAGAAAAGCGGCACGTAAACTGATTTGAAAGCAGCATACAGCACTAAAATTGTAGCTATCTCTTTCTTGCGTACACTATCAGTGAAAGAGAGCGATAGTTTAAATTTAGTTTAGTCAGTGTACTATAGAATCGAGGCCAATATAATTTATCATATCAGTGACTAAGAAGCTTCAGTTTTTTTAATGCGAAAGTAATATGTTAGTTTTTCTCAAAAATAACATTACTAAAAAAGTAGTATATCAATCATGTAGTTCCTGATGTGTAAAAAATATTCAGCATAATTTATTTATATTCATTTATTTACTAGATTATCATCTTAAAAGAAACCTTGCTTCTGTGAGGGTTCATTCGAGATATGATATCATCTCGAGGGCAACATGAGAATACGAGTCCTCTGACCATTGACTTGATGTTTTCGGGGGTATCGAACTCGGGACAATGATTTTAGTGGACCCTTCTTTCGAATGTATGATTTGTGTGGAAAAAAGGCTAAAACATTAGGTATCGACTTATGTATATGCTACATTAGGTAAACAACATTTCTGAGGACAGAAGACTCATTTAACCGCCATTCTTTTAGATTTTGATGTATTTTTTTTTAACAATCATAGGCTTTTGTTTGGTAATAACCTCACCAGATAGGTAAGTGATGATGTGGGCAACGAGAAAGCATGAAAGGAAGAAGATACCTGTTCACTCTGACCTTGAAGAAACCCAGGTTTTTTTTTCAGGAAAGACAGATGATGGATATGTTTTCTATTCTTCGCCGTTCTCATTATAAAAGACACTAAGGATTATGTGACACTAGAACACTAACTGCTGCTACTAGAAAGCAAAATGCGGGCCAATTGTAATGTTTGAACTTACCTCTGACTATCCCCTACTAAGTATCCTCAAAGATCTTCTCACTGAGTATGTACCTCAGGATGACCATCATGGGATTTAAAGATATAAGCGTGTTTTTTTGCGTATTTATTGGTATAGGAAAAGAAGTAGGATAGGCCCTGCTTTTGCTTTTCTACTGAGAAATGTTACAAGTCTGCACCCCAAAAATCGGTTCTAACGGAAGACCAGCGCCGGTTGTTGCAACCAGTATGCTGGGACCTTTTTTGCAACTACTGTTTGTCACCTTACATTGCCTTTTTCATTGTGATTATTTGCAAAGTATTTTTGCAAAATAAACACACTGGAGTGGTGAAAGAATTAATGCGCAATGCAGTGCCTCTTCATGGACATGAAGACTCAAACCTTCAGAATCAAGGTCAATAGGTTTTTATTCACTGAAATCACAAGGATCGTATACAAACGTAAATTTAAAAACTACGTGAATTAAAAATTTGTAAGTGAATTTACGTCATAGTCAAATTCAAAGTCAATAGGTTTTTATTCATTGAAATCACAAGGATCGTATACAAACGTAAATTTAAAAACTACGTGAATTTAAAATTTGGAAATGAATTAACGTCATAGTCAAATTCAAAGATAATAGGTTTTTGTTCATTGAAATCACAAGAATCTTATAGTAATGTAGGTTTAAAAACTACGTGAATTAATAAAAATTTAAGTGAATTTACGTCATAGTCAAATTCAAAGTCAATAGGTTTTTATTTATTGAAATTACAAGGATCTTATATTAATGTAAATTTAACATTTGGAAGTGAATTTACGCCGTTTCCTCGCGCGCGACAAAGCCTAAAAGAATCAGGCTACATGATTATTATCTGTTTTTTTTATGGTCTTTTATTCAGCATTTATATTGTGGAGACGATTGAACAAGATGAACTTATTCATTAAGAAAGATATTAGTTAAAGAGTCGATCAATATTCGAAGGTTAGATTTTTTACTTCACAGTAACACTATTAATAGTATTCTAACCGGTTCTCTGTGCACATTATTCTAGGAATCTATATTCTACTTATGGCTTTATGTAAATAAAATAATAATCATAAAATTATTGTATTATAAGTACTATTAAATAACAAGCAGAGTTGAGTGATTCTGATTTCTGATTTCAGTGATGTTTAGGTATACAAAGATTTGTTCTTGCTTCATTATACCTCTATAAAAAGTTATGGTATTATAGTTAGTGTGTAAAATGTAAAGTTTTCGGGTAGGTATACATTATTTTATATTGTTGTATGCCCTGGTACAGTGATTTGGTAATGCATCCTATGTAACCGGCCTCCCGCGATACAGGCTAGCCCTCGTGCGGGGACCACCAGAAAAGTAAAATTGAAGCATTCTTAATTGGTAAATAAATATATTTGTATTTGTATTTGTATTTGAGTCTTATTATTAATTTACTTTATGTAATTTTATGGGTAATCTGAGCAATATCTTCGGCAATATTCTTTGGCACAACCTTGGCCATAGAATTAAAATTATCGTGGTTTGGTATCAGTTTAGACTATATCGTGGTTTGGTACCACGTACTTTAGTATTCCCTTGCTGACGTTTTGACCGTTTAGAGGTCCATCCTCATGAGCACTGTCCGTGAACTCGCGGGTACGGTCGTAAGAATTCATCCAGAGAAGTCGCCTTTCATCTGAGGAAGAACCTCTAAACGGTCAACGAAACATCAGCAGGAGAATAGCGAAAACGTCAGCAGGCCTTGGTCGTGACCTAGGTGACCTATACCTTCTTAGGTCAGAAATAAAAAAGATTATTAATATTACTATGATAGGATTAATATGAAACCGCATCCAAATTATAGTGATCCAGGGAATCCCCATCATATCATATTGAACTATAGATAGTTGGGTTAAATTATGATAGCTTTGGAAAACATGCGTCACAGTTACTTGACGAGATTGTATAAATATCTCAAAACATTACTCGTAAAACGTTACTGCGGTTGGTTGACAACTTTAGTTTTACTAAAAAAACGGCCAAGTGCATGTCGGTGCACGCGCAGTATAGGGTTCCGTAGTTGCCCTTAAACTTATATTTGCTACCTGTTTTACATAACTAACAACCTCATCTAAGTAATTACGGAATTATCAGTTTTACTTCTCCAAGTACATTAATTTTATAAGTTGGTTGGTTTACTGATTAACTTATTAAGCCTACTTAGCCGTGATAGTTTTCCTTTTAACTTCGTTCTGCCCTGATTTTTTTCACATATCAAAAATAAATTGTACTTTAAAGCTTAATTATTATTTTTAATATTATAGGAAATCTAACTAAAACGCGGGTATTTATTGAGTTTTCTAAATTTTTACTACAGTGAATCATTTTATTGACGATTCAATATCAATATCTTATGAGAAAGATATCGAAAGGAGAGTGAATGCTGGAAATCAAGTGAATGGGGCACTTCACTCCTTCGTGAGCAGCCAGAAATTGTCTGAGACGGCACGACTAGCCGTGCATAAAGGAGTGTTAGTGCCGACACTAATATAAGGAAGTGAAAGTTGGGTATGGCAGAAGAAACATCAAAGTCGAGTGAATGCAGTGGAGATGAGAGCTTTGAGAAGTATGTGTGGTGTAACTTTGAGTGATAGAGTGAGGAACATCGTGTTAAGAGAGCAGTGTGGAGTGAATGAAGATGTAGTAACGAGAGTTCAGAAAGGTATGTTGAGATGGTTTGGGCATATAGAAAGGATGGACGAAAGTATATTAACAAAACAAGTATACAAGGCGAGCGTGAATGGGAGAGTTGGTAGAGGAAGGCCTCGGCGAACGTACTCTGACCAAATTGGAGACATTTTAGAAAAAGGCCAGTTTAGAAGTACACTAAACCGCCGAGCCTGTATGAAGAATGTGATGAGGATGAACGAAGCGAAATTATGCCAGGATGTAGCAAGTGGAAATCCTTGGTCTCTGCCTACCCCTTCGGGAAACAGGCGTGACTATATGTATGTATGTATGAATCATCTTATTGAGTTTTAAAACCCACAAAATGATTGCAGTAATACAACTTCCAGGTATGAGAATGCTTTTAAATCTTTATTTCGTTATTTTAGTGGCGTTACGAGGCTGTTTGTGAAGTTGGATTGTGTTTTTGCTGAATGTTCGACCTCGGTTTTTGTGAACAGTATCGTAATGCGGATTTTTTTGAAACTCCGCTTTGAAACACTAAGTAATAATGCTGGAAATTATTCACACAGCAAGATCTAGCCCCAGAGTAAGCAGAGCCTGTGTTATGGGACCTACATGACTAATATACTATAATGTGTAAATACATACACACACGCCCAAACACCCTTTAGGTATTGTTTGGTATCTATTGTTTTGTAAAAGGATCATTAAAAAGAATAACCAGCCTTGTTTTTGACAGCACAAAAATTGTAACTATCTCTTTCTTGCTTGCACTATCAGTAAAAGAGATCGACAGTTTAGGTTTAGTGTAGTCAGTGTACTACAGAATCGAGGCCATTATTATTTTTATTATTAGTATATTATACCATGCATAGAAAACACCCAGACTCGAGACAAATATTTGCAATTAATAATTATTATTATATATTATATTATTATATTATGAATTCAATAATCCAAAAAATAGCGGAACGTTTCCGAAAAAAAATTAGAGTAGTCACATAGACCTCTCTTTCAGCGTGGAGGGGGTGGGGGGAGCAGCCCACCCTTGCATCTACTATTATAGATTTTTTTTCTTCCGGGGTTGCTAGGGAGCCAAGGACGACTCTTCCGGTTACAGGCACGTGGCAAGGGCATTTACATTATATTTTCGTATAAGCTTCTGCCCACTCGTGGCCATTGTTAGCTACAACAAATGGATTTGATCCTGTCCATCCAAACGTTGTCTGGAAGATAGACTGCCCAGTATGCCTTGAGTTTCTGTTTTTTTTTTTGTTTGCAATAGTTTATGTATCTGTCTTACACACAAACATAAAAGCATCCGCACTCATGCAGTTTTAGTTTCAGTATACATATAAATGGTTATCTATCAATGGTTTGAAAAAAAAACAACAAAGTACTTTTTCTCCTCTTAAGTAGGATAGATTCAAAATTTTGATGTTTTGAAAAAAATACCGCACATCTATAAAAGGGATTGAAATATATTCTGTGAAAAAGTTTCGAGTAATTATTGTGTAAAATAGATCCATTTAATTTTATTCCCTTCTCTACTTAAACATTAAGATGTGTTACAGTATATAAGGATAAATTTCTAAAATGAATTAGAAAAATGCCAGAGAAATAACACTAGGTATTAATCATCTCATTCATATCTTTTATTAGTAATCCTACTAATATTATAAACGCGAAAGTTTATGAGGATGGATGTTTGTTACACAAAAACTACTGAACAGATTTTAATGAAACTTTACAGTAATATAGCTTATAAATCAGAATAATACATAGGCTACTTTTTATTCGGGTACCACGCGGGCGAAGCCGTGGTCAGAAGCTATAAACGCGAAAGTTTGTGAGGATGGATGTTTGTTACACTTTCACGCAAAAACTAATGAACGGATTTTGATGAAACTTTACAGTAATATAGCTTATAAATCAGAATAATACATAGGCTACTTTTTATTCGGGTACCACGCGGGCGAAGCCGTTGGCAGAAGCTAGTATAAATATATAACTATTAAAACTACACCGGAAAGTTGAGCCCATTCAAATTGAGTCACAATGAGCTGAACTGAGTAAAAGTGTGCAATAAAACCTGACCTTCTGTATTGAAGGTTTACGAGCGCATCAACATAAACACCTATACAGCAGCTATACATCTCTAGCGTAGTACCAAGCTACAGCGTAGAGCTGTTGAGGCAAAGTCATATTTAATTTCGGCTTATATTATACTAGCATCTGCCCACGGCTTCGCCCGCGTGGTACCCGGTATAAAAAGTAGCCTATGTGTTATTGTGATGTATAAACTATATTACTGTAAAGTTTCATCAAAATCCGTTCAGTAGTTTTTGCGTGAAAGAGGAACAAACATCCTCACAAACTTTCACGTTTATAATATTAAGTAGGATAGGATTTTATACCATAGTTTTTTCAACTTCTTGAAAAGACCTTGGTATGAATGAATTTAATAATAAAATTAAACACTTTATTGTACTCCACAAGATAATAAAATAAACGAAAACTGAATTTAACTAAAAGTATAATTGGCGGTCTTATCGCTTAATAGCGATCTCTTCCAGACAATCTTCTTGGTGGTGAAGTCAAGACTCATATCAAGACTCATATAATACTATACTAAAAAACTAATTAATTATTAATATTCAGTTATATTAATGAACGAACACTCAAAATATATAACCTGACCCCATATTAGGATTTTCTGTGTCGTGGATCTCAGGCAGTAGGTACGAGAACTATGGTACCACGACACCCTGACACGGAAAAAATATCTGTAGAACATGCATACGTTTGTCCCGCAGCGGGAATCGAACCAGCACTTCTTGCGTCTCAGCCGGATTTTCACGAGTGCAGAGTAAAAAAAATACTAAAATTTTCATTCATTTTCATCATTTTTCCATGATTTGTGAGTTTATTTCCCGTATTTGTGAGAAAACACAATATCCGATTGATGTTTCTTCTTGATGTTTTATTCCAAAAACATCAAGAACAGAAGATGTTTTATAGACCCATAAAAATCACCAGAAGATAAGTTTTTATTTTATGATATTTTTTCCAAGTTAACAATGATTCGACTATAGATTAGACAAAGTTTCATTCTAATAAGCGATAAACAAATTCGCCATAGAAGTCTAAAATGTAGTTTGTAGTTTGACGTAACTTATCAGTGTCATGTAACTTTAATCTCGTATTTTTTTGGACTTTTCTACCACAACAATGTTACATTAATCACTTAATAAGTAAAATGTTACTTTGTTGCGCCCCTCTGTTCTGCTTGATACACAATCAATCGACCCGTTTGACAGATATAATATATAATTTGTTATGGAGTTATTAATGAAATTTCAAATTGGCATTACATTCAGTGTCGATTTTTCTGAGAGCTTTTTATTTTCTGGCACAAACTGTACAATTACTTTTGTTATTGTATAATGATTTCAAGATAATTGTGTCATCGATTCGGGATCGAGTCTAGGAGTTTTATAGAATTGGCTAATAGCAATAATTTTAAGAAATTTAACTGGAAGTAAACGGACGGCGTACGGTGTGTTTTGATCGCAATCTATTCTTTATACGTTGAGCGTTTTTACGTCGGACTAACTTTCTTACGGACACTTTGTCTAAAAAGGAGGCTTCCTTAGCGATGGTACAAAAATGTTATATCTTTCAGACAATACTTGCTTCTTGTAATTTTAACGAATAAAATGCTATTGTCTATGAAATTTTGCACACTGCGTATGGATCTGAGGACGCCTACGTGTGGATATACTTAGTGTAGAGAGCATGATTGTTTTTGGCTGTCTTTGAAAATGTTTCAGTTTCGTATTTCTAATTTAACACTTTTCTCAAAACATCAAAACCTCATCTGGTAAATGTTAAGCAAAACTTTATTTAATTCCGCACCAACAGTAGCGTTATGTAGATTTGCAAAAAATGCAGAGCTGTTATTCTGGGCAGGCTCGCGGTTGCCATGGCAACGGGCCCGGGAAGCTTCTAGTCACGTGTCGTAGGGAACTTGTTTCCGCGTTTCTTTTCTCCCGTTTTTTCTCCCTCTTCCCCCTACAGCCGCCCCCTCTAGTTAGGGGGTTCAGGGGTGAGAGGAGCCCCCCTCGACAGCTCGTGTACGCAGCTTAATTGCGTCTGTGAGTGTGGTCCAGAGAAATTAGAGCGAGGTTAGTTAAAGGACAGAGAAAACAATTGTTTTTATTTTTCTTTAAACTAACTTTATTATTTCCACATTGTGCACCTGGGTAATAACACTCAGTTGATTTAATTCTATGGTTATCTAGATTGACTTTTATTTAAATTTTTTCACCTGGGTGAAAGGAATAACTCTGATTCACTGCTCGGTATCGGTCTCCTTTTTAGGGTTTCGTAGTCAACAAAGAACCCATATAGTTTCGCCATTTCGTACAAATTTCTTTAAAAAATACTTAGATCAATTTGTTAGTTCTGTAAAAAAGCCGGTTTTTTCTTCCATAGATTGCGTTGTAATAAAAAATGCAAAATCTGGGGATTTTTTAGGATATAAAAAACGATGTAAAATATAAAATAGACATTCTTATATAGAAACAAATAATATTCTTGGATGTTATTATTATTAAAACATAGGTATTTCATAAATGTATAGTTTCTACTAAATTTTTGAAAATACAGTTGTTTCTATTTACATTTTTATATCACAACTCAAAATACTTATATAACTATATACTATATACTATATAGTTGTATTAAATATTTTCTGTTGTTATTTCTAACTACCTAACTTTGAATAACTTATGTAATACAAAGATAATTATTCAATTTATTTTCATCATAATGCTATATGGTCATAGGATTTTTTGATGACACAATACAAGGAAAATAAAACGTTATAATATTGATTAAATTGTTCAGAAAATTGAGTGATATTAATCTAATTTTGATTTTATTTCTATATTATGTATTAGCTAATTATTCAAATCGTGCGTCATTCGATTGTTTTATAATTTACGTAAATACCTAAATCATTTTAAATAATTTATATTATAAATATTTGTATATTATTCCAATAATATACAAATATTTACATATTACTATAAAAAAATATTAAATTTATTTTGATAACGCAAATGATATCGGATTCGGTGTATGTTAACATACAGCGGCGAATGTTAACAATCTTAGTTAGAACTTTATTCTTATTTTTTTTTAAGTTCTTATTTTTCATATGGTCGTGCGGACGTTACATTATATCTTAGAGTGCAATGTATGTTCAGAGAAATCGATGTTTTATTTAACAAAAGGAGTTATATTAACATTGTACTTTCCGATAACGCCTGCAATAGTTGACCTTGTTCCAAAAGAGTTTGTTTACGAGGTGCCACTAATTGGTTGTTGTTCAAGTTAATTAGCAACTAAAATGATATTATTATAAAATAATAATTGGTATCTGAGTGGGTAAGCCACAGAATATGCTGAACGAGGTATGGGATATTGGTAGCACTATCATTTATGGTTGCATTATTTTTATTCGTTGTTGTTTTTATTCAGCTGAAGGATTAATATGACGTAAATGCATATTAGAATTAATAACAAGTGCTGGTTGTTCATTAAAAAAAAACGTATTTCCTTAGCAACCTCGCTAGGTTAAATAAATAAATAATGCTGGACATTTTCACACAGCATCATCTAGAACCAAAGTAAGCAGAGCTTGTGTTATGGGAACTACATGATTGATATACTACTTATATATTTTTTTGTAAATACATACTATGATACATGGAAAACACTCGCGGGTACAATCGAACCCGCAACCTTCTGCGTCTCAAGCGGGCCTTAGATATATCATAGATGTCACAGAGGTTACAAATCCCAAGTCTAGAACTACGTTATATTTTTATATTAGTTAGCAGTAAACCTATAAGATATATTAAAAATAGATACATAATGTATAACCATGCAGACGAATATGTGAAGTGTAGTTTCAGGAAGATGCGAGTATATATTAAAGTTAAATTAACAATCCTCAAAAATGTCAGTCATAATAAAAAATAAAAAACTGGGCTGGTACTAAGGTTGTCTGCATGAAATCGCTTTCAGCGATAATAATTTTAAAGAATTATTATTTAATCATTAATTAAAATCATTTAACATTTGGTGGTACTGGAAAATATCGGAGATAAGATTACGGATAGTGCATTTTTTTATTTTTTTTTATTATGTTTTTGTATATATTGAGCAGTGCGGTGTTATGCACTATTGTACTCTTTATTGAGAATTTATCTATCTATAATACACCCATATATACCTTCTTTTAAATCTCGTCACAACCTCATCTAACGTGTGCTTGTGTTACCGACAAAAAAGTAAAATAATCAAAATCCCATACAATATTCAAGCGTCGTCTCTGTCACGATCATTACACTACGCAGGGCCTTGCACCAAATTCTCTGTAACATTTCTTTTTCGTGAAAATCTATTTATAACTAGGGCAGCCTCGGGGCGTTTCTTTCTCAACTTCACTTTATTTCTAAGACGGCACGGTTGGTTTTGGATTGATTGTGGCATGTACGTAGATACGTATATTTTTTTTCTCGTAGTGGCTCTATTATATTGATTAGTAAGGCTCCCCTCCTTCCGGTTGGCGTCTTTGTGAAGATTTTTCTTATTTTTTCTTTGTTTTGCGTAGTTGTAGTTGGTTTCTGTAATTAGGACGGTCGCTCGAAGGCTGGAGTTTATGTACCTTTATTCGCTTGATGAATTCTTTGAATTTTCTTCTAGAGACTACCTAATATATTAAATTTTCAGACTTAAAAAAAAGATAAAAATTAATAGAAAATACTTTATTTCAGACAAAATAACAAATCAGCTTAGTTAAGTACTACAAACTTTGTCAAAAGTTTACAATGTAAGGAAACTTACCATATACTATGAATGTATTTACTATAATATACGCAATATACCTACATAGTTACAAACTATACAGATCATAACAAAAATACGGTACCTACCATATTTTATGATTTCGGAAGTTTGAAAATGTAATCTGATTTGGTAGAAAAAAATTTCGTTTGCAGAGATTAATCCTTAACAAGATGCCCCAGACTATATATATTATGTATACTATATCAAAAAGGAACAATTTTATGTATTGGTAGTAGATAAATAAATTTAGTTTTATACCTAACTATTTTCTGAAAGGAAAAATGGTGGTAGAAATTTGCAAAAATCCAATAAATTTGTTTAAACTTGTCTCATAACATCTTGATTATTTTAAATTATGTCTTGAGACAGACACAAAGTCTAAATAGCTGCAAAGATGTTACGAACAATGTAAAATTGAAAATATGACTTTCCAGGAAACTTGATTACTTCCGTAGGCAGAATCACCTTTTGAGATAAGACACCCTGTATTGGAAAACACTTCCCAACGCTTTTATAATGAAATTACGTTTTATTTAAAGAAAGCCGTGTTTAACATATACCCTATATAAACATTATTATTAGAATAATATTGATCTGTTTAGAAAAAAAGCAACATTCACAATATCGCTGTTTTTTTATGGAAATACTTTATTATTCACCATAAATTCATCAGTCAGTCAGTCACGATATTATTAATTTATACTCATCAAATTGTTTGTTGATAACATTTCTATCTACAGCAAACTTTGCAAAACATTTTACATCTATTCTACTTTTAAATTTTCACACCGAAGCTGTCTGTTGTAAACAACTAATTTTTATCTAAGTCATCAATAAAACATCGATGCAAATCTCTTACACGAGCGCCCTACTCACATTCTAAGGCCTCATATCTCTCTGACACAAAAACACCTCAGTTCTTATAAAACGAAAAAAAATACAAATAAATAAACAACATTTGCACAGCGGGAATTCCCGCGACCACTTAAAACGTATGTCTGTGTGTATGTGTGAATCGACCACGCGAAACTCACACAGTCAGCCACGTCGCAGGCAGTTATGCTAATCAGCTTTATTACGAATGTCTAGTTTTAATAACGGTAATTGTGACGTAGCGGTTACCAGGAAAACAGGTGAAAATGGCGACCTTGATATCCATGTGTGTAAAACATGCCAATAACTGGATCTTATCCGCTTTGTACATTAAAACGCAAATGTTGACTATCTTAATTACTTTTCAAAAATCTATGAAAAATATAATTTTGACTTTTATGTGATTAAAATATTATAATGCGGGCTCTACAGGGTGTTCTAGAACATATAAGATGTATACACTATTACAAAAATAGAGTCGGTTTTATGAGTTGAATATTTATTGAAAAACCTGTTAATACACTATGATACAGCCTAAAATATAGTTATAATAATTAATATAAAATGAATGAAGGATTACCAAAAAATAATTTCACTACATGACACCGAAGAGTTTATCATTTTTGTTAAGTAATCAAATATGATACTATTAAAATTTATAAGAAACAAACCAGCATAATACATTCATTTTATTATTTCAAAGTAGTTATTTATACCAAAAACTCGTGAACTTGACTATTCATATTGTAAAAATGGGAATTTTTCACGTACTGCACTATTGGTGAAGGCAGTACAAATATCAAAATTTACGATAAATCTAAAAATTTGTTACCAATAAAGTAGCGACGGGCTTGCAATCTGTCACGCCGAATGCTAACTTCTATGCAAAACGTGGGCATATGCCATATATTATGTATAATGTTTGGACGTTATTTGGAATATTCCCTATTTTTGCAGATGGGATATTTTGTGAATTACCGTAACTTATGAAATGCATGCGACATGATGACGTAATACTTCAATAGTCATCAACGCGTGCGCAAGCATTATGAGTCGAGGCTAAAGCCGAATACACTCTGTACTTTAATATTGTCACCTTAGTCGGTTCTATGAGCTACTTGCTTACTTTTCTATAAAAGTAGAGGATTGATTTCTATAATTACTCAAATTGCTAAAAATTGATAATAGTTTATAAGTCATTCTGACAGTTGAATGATTACGTGACCACAGATAGTTGAAATAGCGGAAACTCTTTGGACAGCTCTTCAAACTGGCACGCAATTTTTTTTTAGAGCATTAAAGACGACCTCTCCTTTGTTACGATTCTGCCTTGGTTAAGGATTCTCTAGGTCAATATCGTCTAGGTTTTCTATAAGTAGAAAAAACTACGCATTTTAATTATGGCTAAATGAGGACATAAATTACAATTGTTTTTTTTTAATGGTAACAAAAAGTCCTGAAACTGAAATTGTGCAGTTTTTTCTAAACCTAAATGGACCTACCATTTAGGTTAATTGTATTTAAATTTTAATGATGCAATACGGCTAATTATACATTAATTAAATAAGCAAGTAGGTATTATATATTTCGTTTTAGAGAATTCATTATATTTTCATCAGTTTATTATTATCAGTATTCCAATAAGCGGTGATGGGCTTGAATTCTATGCATAACGCTGACATGTGTCAAATATAATATTTGGACGAGTCTCTGATTACCTTCTACTTCGTATCCGCACAGATCTGGGGATTACAGTCGTGAGCGTGTTTGTTTTTATTGTTATCAGCTTATCTAATACGAAGCACAATCTACGTAATGTCAACACTGACTCAGTTTTAAAATAGTTATTGACTGTCGGCAGCCATACGATTGTTACTACCTTTGATTATGTGTCGCATAATATTATTTACAAAATATTGACGTCTAAATCTTATCCTTTTCATCATATACTTAAGATTTTTCTTATATCAGACTTTCATTTTTCGACCTCTGTGGCGCGGCGGGCAAGTAGCCAACTGCGATGCTAATGTCTCGATTCCCGCAGCGGGATGAATATTTGCATGGTGTTTTGGTGCCACACGTCCTGGTACCCACGATACAGAATCCTAGTGTGCCTCAGGACATGCAAGTCAGTTCGGTGTTATTTTTATTTACACTTTATTGTAGATACATTTAGTTTTCGCTGGTACCTATTAAAACTAAACTTTTAAGTGTCTACTCGTACCTGCAAACTTGTCTGAAATAAATCGTTCTTAGCCGTAAGATATACCATTGCATTACCGCGACAATCTTATGAACCAATTTGCTAAGGAAACTTGAATTAATAACACTGAAATAGTACCCTATAAAAAAGGTTGAGTGAGTTATGGATATTTTTTTTTTTGACAAAAAAAAATATCCCAGAATTAAAACTCTGTTAACTTAATTAAAACTATGTTTTAATGGAAGTAGTAACTGACATCATCACTGTTGAATATTTCAGCAATTTTGTACCTTTTCATGTCTCAGCCAATAAAGTTTCTAAAAGTGATTGTGGTGATTTACGTGCTGATTTAAACACAGCTCTACTGCTAAAAAGATACGGATCAAGATATAAATACGGTTCTACCAATTATACGAATACCTATACAATGATAGGTATCTATAAGGTGAAATGACGATCGTGCGAGCGAGACGACATGAGGAAAACGTGAAATAAATAGTAAATATTGCGATATAGTAACATTTTTATCAATGATTTTGGAAATCGCTGTTTTGATAAGAGATAGTACTCTATGGTAGATACACCTGACCTTTAAACACTAGTTAACTAGTGTTTAGAGGCCAGTATATATATATGCTTAATAAGGCATACCTTATATAAAAGTTGCTTAGTAACCTCATTAATTTGAACTAATATTAATATATTAGGTATTTCAATAAAATTGTCGTTCCTTTTTAAAGGAAAGTATTTTGTTTAAAAGTAATTTTATATATTGATTATGGAAGCATTTACTAATTGGAGAATTATACAAGGAAGTGTTGAAAAAACGATATGTACAATAATAAAAATATTAAGACCATAAAAGACCATAACTAAAATGACATTTCAATATTTTCTAATAATTAAATCATGTTAGTAACATGATTTAATTGGGAAATACGTAACCTATTAACCAAAGCTTAGTGAATCATGAAAGAAACAAAGGATTACATAACAATAAAAGTATATATTGACCACAGCTGCAAGTTACGATACTATAAAAAAATCACTACTAAAGAATTATATATTATATATTACTTATTTTAATATGTTGTGCCTAGTAATATGACAATAAAATCATTATTATCAGTTTTTAGAGAATGTAAACATGTTCTTTTTTTTAAGATTTCTGTAAAGACAATTTTATACGATTTAGATACTAACATTTAATGGTACCACTGATCCTTGATTAGGTTTGCAAATGATTGAGGAGTAATCAAAGACAAATTCATTATTATTATTTCCCACTTCAAGACAAAGGTTTAAAATAAAATAATAAATTAAATACATAGCCCCCGAATGGAGAAATCCGTCCATTTTTGATGTTAATTAAAAAAAATACAAAAAAACAACATTTAAAATATATACAGTATGTTTGTTTATTCACGAGTTTCACACAATACCTGGAACACATAATTCAGACAGCCTGTGAATTCAAATGACGCGTTTACGCAACTCGCCACATAAATAACCACTCTATACTTATAAAATAGAGCACATAATACAATGACAAGAATGACCAAGAATGACCTCGATGAGACCGGTGTTCTTTGCCAATTCGTTTCGAAGAAAATCTCTTCGTCAAAGTTTCGTTAATATTTTTAAATAAAGTAAATTAAACAAAGTGATTAATACATAAATAATAACTTAACAGCTAAGAGGCTGACATACCGTTTGTTTATACATAAAGTCTGTGTAATATCATGTTTAGAAATAAGGACTAAACTTGTACAGAAAACTAAAATCTGTTTAATTTGACGGCACTAATTTGTTTGCTATCTCATTCTTTTGTTACTGTAAGTAAAAGAGAGCAATAGATAAAATTAAGTTTAGTTAAGTTTAAGTTATGTCAGAATGCGTGTTATTTGGTTTTAACATGTTCACTTACACTTAAGGGGAATCTCATGTTTTTTTAAAACATACCTAAGCCGGGGAAAATAATATTTTTAAAAATTAAAATCGGGAGACTACACTTTATCATGAGCTCAAACAAGGTAGAAATAAAAAAAAAAACCCACTATTTAGTAAATTTTTACTTATTTTTATCTTATTGAAGACTGGCCTCAATAAACTGCGTCTGAGAAAGATCTTAGGAAGTCCATCATTGGGTTACCAATCGTATTGAGCGTGTTTGTTTTTCTTGTATCTTCTAATCTTGCACAGAGGCCAGAATTTTTTTTTTTTAAAAAACGTCAAAGACACACCTAAATTTTGGCCCGAGCTTAGTCAAACGAACTTAGGTACTTAAGTTCGTTTTATTATCTTGTTACAAACAAGTAAAACTGGTCATTGGACCAGATTAACAAGATATCCCCTATTGACTAAGAGTTTAATGACATATGCTAAACCAACATAACTATTTATTAAGCTATGTTGTAATAGCTTAGTAAATAGTTACGTGTGTGTGTATATAGGATTTCATATAAAAAGTTCCAAAGGTTGTCCGGAAGAGATCGCTAAGTGATAAGGCCGCTTATTGTACTTTTAATAGGAGATTATGTTAATTTTGTTAGTGATGTACAATAAAGTATTTTCATTCATTTTGAAATTACAAATTCAAAAAGTCAGTTTTAGTAAATTGAAGAAAAATTCTGAGACAAAATTTAGTGGGTCAATAATGTCCGTTTTGTATGTACTTGCGACCTCGAAAACGCGACCTCGAAAGAGACGCTATAGGAACTAGTTCGATTCCTTCTGCAGGACAAAATAAATGTTAGCTCTTGCTAACGTTTATTTTTCGAAATTTATTTATCAAAGAATAACTTCAAAATTTTGTACACTTCAATAAGTGATACTTCACTTCACTTCAATTTTTACGTGCTTTCTTAGTGTAAAAATAATGTAAATCTTAGTGTAAAAAGGCATACCTAGTATACGTTCCTAGTATTTTTTCCGGGACTAAGTATTAGGTTTGCTTAGTATGCGTAGTTTAACAAAAGATTAGGGATTAAATCTATGTAGGTATTTGACTGGTGGATATTATTATTTTTATTATATATTTATTATTCTGCCAAGAAAGCAGTATTTTTTGTAACATAACGAAACTATTTTTAATTAACGAAATGGTTTCTGGATATCTCTAAATTATTCAAATCATTAGGTGTGGGCAAGCGATAAGGTTATCAGCTATAGCCAGGGGACGATATGGGTAGCTTTTATTTATGAAATGTAACATATAGGGACGGGATTTTGTAGTAAACACTATGAATATACAAAAAGGTATACATTTTTGATAACTTTGATAATAATTACTTCTGACTTGGCCTTTTTCTAAAATGTCTCCAATTTGGTCAGAGTACGTTCGCCGAGGCCTTCCTCTACCAACTATCCCATTCACGCTCGCCTTTTATACTTGTTTTGTTAATCTACTTTCGTCCATCCTTTCTATATGCCCAAACCATCTCAACATACCTTTCTCAACTCTCGTTACTACATCTTCATTCACTCCACACTCTCCACACTCTTCTTAACACGCTGTTCCTCTCTCTATCACTCAAAATCTCTTGTACAATAAACCGCCGAGCCTGTATGAAGAATGTGATGAGGATGAATGAAGCGAAAGAGGTATGCCAGGACCGTCGCAAGTGGAAATCCTTGATCTCTGCCTACCCTTCCGGGAAACAGGCGTGACTATGTTGACAATGGCCTCGATTCTGTAGTACACCGACTAAACTAAATTTAAACTATCGCTCTCTTTTACTGATAGTGTACGCAAGAAAGAGATAGCTACAATTTTAGTGCTGTGTGCTGCTGTCAAATCAGTTTACGTGCCGCTTTTCTTCGTGTTTAAAGTCAGCAGTTTTGATATCACGACTAAATTTGTACGGAAAACTTAAGTCTGACTAATTTGACAGCACTAAAATTGTAGCTATCTCTTTCTTGCACTACCAGTAAAAGAGAGCGACAGTTTAAATTTAGTTTAGTCAGTGTACTACAGAATCGAGGCCAATAATTAGATATATAGTGCGTCTACGATACAAGTCTCTACTTAGTTAGAGCGAGGAACTCAAAGCATTGCCTGGTCACAGGTCTTTTACCACGTAACACATCGAGACCTAAATTTTCTTCATCACTACACACTCACACACTAACCTCTGTGGCGCAGTGGGCGAAGGTCCGCCTGAGACGCAGAAGGTTGCGGGTTCAATTCCCGCCGCGGGACAAATGTTTGTACGATCTGCAAATATTTGTCTCGGGTCTGGGTGTTTTCTTTGTATAATATGTATGTATTTAAAAGAAATAACATATAAGTAGTATATCAGTCATGTAGTTCCCATAACACAAGCTCTGCTTACTTTGGGGCTAGATGATGCTGTGTGTAATTGTCCAGCATTATTTATTTATTTATTTATTCATTCATGCTTCATTTTTTTGTAAATACATACTGTTACTGTTTTAATATAGACATACACAATTTTAACAGTAGAATACTTAACTGACTTTATGTTCCAAAATGTCATATTTTGACAGCAACATGAAAATCTAACCTACGAATTTCTAAAAGTAGAATACTTAACTGACCTTATGTTCCGAAATGTCATATTTTGACAGCAACATGAAAATCTAACCTACGAATTTGTAAAAGAAGCAAATAACAAAATTTGATAATGACTAGAAAAATCATTTAGTTTTTTTCTAGTTTAGGTTTACGAGTATTATGATAATGATTATATAAATAATCTGCATATTTATGAGGATTACTAGTCAACTCATTTAAATGTTAATCAAAACTGGACATTAGCCATCATTAATGAATTACGTGATTCCCGCAACACGGGGAGGTCCAATGTTACTAAGCAGGCACTTAATAATAATAATTACTTATATATTTTTTTTTTAATACATACATATAAAACATAGAAAACACCCAGACCTGAGACAAATATTAGCAGATTATACAAACATTAGTCCCGCGGCGGGAATTGAACTCGCAACCTTCTGCGTCTCAGGCGGACCTTCTCCCACTGTGCCACCGAGGTAGTCAAACATTGTTAGCCAAAAACAAAACAAACACGCTCACAACTAAACTCCCCATGATACTGAGAAAGAGTCTGAAGATCTTTAGACTCATATTTAGTAAACTAACCTGTGAGAGTATATACCACGTAGTGGTAGTCAGGGGCACGATCAAGCATTATTTGGCACATGTCCATATTTTGTATAGCAGTTAGCATTCCACGTGACAGGATGCAAGCCTATCGCCGCTTATTGGAACACTGACCGATGGGCATGCAGATCCCTCACGATGTTTCATCTCATTCAGCACGTGTTAATGTAAAAAAAAAAAAAATCAGGCTTTCGGTACGCCCACGTGAAAGTCACGTGACCTTACAGCATCTAAAAGGTAACTTTAAGTATGGACTCTTTTTCTACAACTATAATGTCAAAAAGGCATATGACCCATCTGTTGGTAATCGTAATCTATGGAAGTTTACAACAGGGGGGGTATAGCTAGCGCGGAGGTATATAGCCGACCCTGAGGCATAACAGGTGAAAAGTATGGTTTTAAGTTAAAAATAATAAGTTAAACTTTGTACTTTTTAAACACGAGCTTCAAAGTCACGTGATAAACAAACAAGTTAAAAAGAGTTCCCAAAACAAGTAAACGTGACGACAACTTTTAAAATCAAATAAATCTTGTATAAAGTTGCAATTCACGTTTCTCAAGATTTCGCCTGTATGTAACTGGTTTTGCATAAACCCACTGGTGGAATAATAATAATCTGCTCGTCATTGAGGGCCAAACAACTTCTAAACAAATTTGGGGCAAGATTTTGTTCAAAAACACATGCAAATTTCCATCATGATGGGAATACTTATAATAGTTGAACTCCTTGTGAAAGAGCTTATTCGGAGAAGTACAATCAACATCAATCAATACCCACTAGATTTGGTATTTTTGGGTTATGATTGAAGTCTATAGCACAGTCTGGGCAGACGTAGTATGGGGCGCCCCCGGACCAGGTGGACTGATGACTTAAGAAAGGCGGCGGGCAGAAAGTGGACGAGGAGAGCCGAACATTGGGCTCAGTAGCGCCTATTGGCAGAGGCCTATGTCCAGCAGTGGACTGATGTGGGATGATGATGATACATAGTTCCAAAGTTTGTAGTTTTTTTAATACTATGTACTCTGTGAAAGAAGGTGTATTGATGAGTATAAAGAAAGGTATGCTAAGGTGGTTAGGAAATGTAGAAAGGAGATTGATGAAACTTGTATATAAGGGAAGCGTGAATGAGATATTGGAAGGGGTAAATTCCGGCGAACATACTCTGATCAAACTAGAAACGTACTGGAGAAAGGTCAGTTCAAGAATACCCTCCAACGAGCTTGTATGAAGATGAGAGCGGAGGAATGCCAGAGTCGTAGGAGGTGGAAATCCGTCTCTGTGTACCCCTTCGGTGGACAGTGAGTTAATGTATTGATGTGTATTCTGTCCCAAGTCTAGATATTCTCGATTTATTTGTTACAATCATCTTCGATCTTCAACAATTTCCATTTATAGTACATAATAAGCACTAATTACCTATCGACTAGCATTGAGCCTAGGTCGAATGCTAATTCTGAAATGCAAACGTCTAGTTTATCGTTATAGACATGTTTTACAGCCCTGGGATTATGTTGCGTGTCCGATCAACTTTTTTCTTTTTTAAAATAGGTTTTATGTACAGTAGGTCTGACTGAGTAATAAATGCGAAACAACGTCACCATCACAACAATGTAAACAAGTGATATTTTACATTTAATTTCTTACAGATTTATATAAATCAACTTATAGTTAAAAAAAATATCTGTTCGAGTCTCTCTATTGAGACCAGCCAAATTTCTGTAAAGTCCTCTCCATCGCCTTATTTTTTTTAATCTTGTCGACACGACGTTGGCAAAATGTGGCAACCCTACCCACAGAAGCCATAAACAAAAGTTGAAGTTAAAGTATTTTACATTTAAAACTCTGACGTATTTTCAATCATGTACCTATTGCAGTGTCTTTAGCGTTAAAACCACTAATGAGGTCGTACAAAACGATCACAAAAACTATATGGCGATCGGTTACGCCTTTTTAAATTCAATCTTCAATCGCAGCGTCTTCTAGTAACTTGTGGTGATGAAATCTAGCTAAAACAACTCTTGAGGCCATACAAAACGATTGAAAAAACTGCACTAACATTTTAGTAAAAACCAATAACCGAACCCATGTACGGGCTTCGTACATGGGTTCTACATTTATGTCACGGGTAAAACTACAAAGTTTTTTATTTACAAAGCACTAAGAAGCGCTGAAATAGACAATAGAAAACCCATCATAGTCTTCTTAACCTTGTCCCACATTACGTAGAATCGGCCTTCTTCAACTCGCCTCTATCAGCCGTCATCTCAGTATTCGCTCCTTTCTTAATCATGCCATCTTTCACATAATAAATCTTTAGCCTACCTCTAAAACGCGTCTGGGGATCAAATCTTGCAACATGTTATATTTCAGTATGTCCGTGTATGTTAGGTGTTCATATATATATATATATATATATATATATATATTATATATATATATATATATATTATATATATATATATATATATATATTAGGACGGGTCTAAAGCTTGTATCCTGTCTGTCATGTTAAACCCTAAATCCTATTCAAAACATGGCTACTGTGTCAAATATAATGTTTGAACATAATCGCTGACTTTCCCTACGTGATAGCTTCACGGATCTCAAAGTCAAAGTCAAAGTCAAAGTCAAAATTCATTTATTCAATAAAATCACAAGGACCACTTTGAAACGTCGGTTTTTATCTAGGTGCCTGTTCCTCCGCGATCAAGCCAGGAAAGAAAGGCAAGAAAACAAGGCTGGTTATTCTTTTTAATGATCCTTTTACAAAACAATAGGTTCGAGTTGGAGCATTTTCAATCCCAAGAGTTTTTGTCATCTAAATAATCAGATATTTTATAGTATGCCTTTTTATAAAGCTTTTGTTTAATTACGTTTTTAAATTTGTTAATTGATAATTTTTGTACATCTCTTGGGAGTTTGTTATAAAAGCGTACACCGTGCCCTTTAAACGATTTACCAACTTTATGGAGTCTACAAGTGGCAACAGCGAGTTTATCTTTATTTCTAGTATTAACATTGTGATTATCGCTTTTTTTCTTAAACAAATTAATATTTTTGTGAACATACATCAGATTTTCATAAATGTATTGACAAGGGAATGTCATTATATTTATTTCTTTAAACTTTTCGCGAAGTGATTCTCTGGGGCCCATATTATAAATTGCTCGAACAGCCCTCTTCTGCAGCACAAAAATGGTATTGATATCAGCAGCACTCCCCCACAGCAGTATACCGTACGACATAATGCTGTGGAAGTAGCTGAAGTAAACTAGTCTAGCTGTGTCAACGTCTGTATAAAGACGGATCTTTTTGACTGCATATGCCGCAGAACTAAGTCTCTTCGATAACCCATCAATATGAGGACCCCATTGAAGCTTATTATCTAGGGTGATACCTAAGAATACGGTGGTGTCCACAAGAGCCAACTGTTCATCTTTGAATTTTGATATTTGCTTTAACTTGTGTAATATTGGGTAGTATAAATCTAATACACTTTGTTTTATTTTCATTAAGTAGGAGATTGTTAACGTTGAACCATTTTACAACCTTAGAGATTGCATTGTTTACATTGTCAAAATTGGTTTGTCGTCGCTTTAATTTAAATAAAAGTGACGTGTCATCTGCAAACAATACAACCTCATGATCGTCCCTTACAAGGTGGGGTAGATCATTAATGAATACTAAGAACAAAAATGGACCAAGAATTGATCCCTGCGGTACACCGATAGTAACCAGAGACCCCGGAGACCGTTTTCCATTCACGTCAACTCTTTGTACTCTGTCACTTAAATAGGAAGTGAGAAAGTCTAGAGCAACGCCCCTAATACCTAATACTTTTCTGAAGAAAGGATACAAAAAAAAGACAATCATTAATTGGATTTTGAATAATAATGATATAAATAATGCTGGACATTTTCACACAGCATCATCTAGCCCCAAACTAAGCAGAGCTTGTATTATGGGAACTACATGACTGATATACTATAAATATGAATTGAAGAAAGCTATGGTAACTGTAATAGGGAAAAAATCTGTGGCGCAGTCACATAAGCCTACCAACGTATAAATCTGATGATATTTAATCTATAGGTATTGATGATTTGGTTTACTATGAGCATGACGTTTACTAATAGACTTATAGACCCTAAAAAGCCTACCAACGTATAAATCTGACGATATTTACTCCATAGGTATTGATGATTTGGTTTATTATGAGCATGACGTTTACTAATAGACTTATAGACCCTAAAAAGCCTACCAACGTATAAATCTGACGATATTTACTCCATAGGTATTGATGATTTGGTTTACTATGAGCATGACGTTTACTAATAGACTTATAGACCTTAAAAAGCCTACCAACGTATAAATCTGACGATATTTTCCCCATAGGTATTGATGATTTGGTTTACTATGAGCATGACGTTTACTAATAGACTTATAGACCCTAAAAAGCCTACCAACGTATAAATCTGACGATATTTACTCCATAGGTATTGATGATTTGGTTTACTATGAGCATGACGTTTACTAATAGACTTATAGACCCTAAAAAGCCTACCAACGTATAAATCTGACGATATTTTCTCCATAGGTATTGATGATTTGGTTTATTATGAGCATGACGTTTACTAATAGACTTATAGACCCTAAAAAGCCTACCAACGTATAAATCTGACGATATTTACTCCATAGTTATTGATGATTTGGTTTACTATGAGCATGACGTTTACTAATAGACTTATAGACCCTAAAAAGCCTACCAACGTATAAATCTGACGATATTTACTCCATAGGTATTGATGATTTGGTTTACTATGAGCATGACGTTTACTAATAGACTTATAGACCCTAAAAAGTAATTTGACAGGATGCGTGTCACGTAGGGTCTCCACCCTTGGCCCGGTGTTGCACAAGGCTGCGACCTCGCCCGTACGCACTGAGCATCCAAATTCGATGATTCATAATAGTTCATAGCAGTGCGTATGCAAGGTTAATGTGTCTTGTCGTTGATAAGTAGATAAGTTTGTTTTGAAGATGCCGGTAGGAGGTACATACTTGTAGATTAGTTTTCTGTGACGTTCATGTCCAACAGTTGACATTTTAACCCTATTTCAATTATATCTTAACCTACTATCCTACTTTACGTAATTATAAACGTGAAAGTTTGTGAGGATGGATGATTTTTACTCTTTCACGCAAAAACTACTGAACGGATTTTGATGAAACTTTACAGTTATATAGTTTATATATCAGAATAACACATAGGCTACTTTTTATCTGGGCACGGATAGCATGCGGGCGAAGCCGTGGGCAGAAGCTAGTGTATTTATTATTTTCAGTTATTTTATATATATAAGAGAATACATAAATTAAATGACAAAAAATGAATACTCATAATGTTTTATAATGTTTTTTTAGCCATTAATTATCCCACTGCTGGGCAAAGGTCTTTCGATTAAACTCAATCAATTGCCACATCTGGTAAACAATTTAAAAAAAAAACTCAACGTTTGGTCCATCACGTATCCAGTGCCACCTAATGATGTGTAATAAAACCTATCTAAAAACCAACTTTTAGAAGGTTTATGAAACGATTTCTACAAAATCTGCATGACAATCGGTAAAACACGCCTTTTTACATTCCATTTATATTGCAGCTTTCCCTAGTGTTATGTAGTGATTATACTTATCTAAAAACTAAAGAATAAACTTTTTTACCTTAAAATATTTCTAATAATTTAAACTTTACAAAAAACAGTTTTGTAAATCTTTGCATTTTACATTGATCTTCGCTTCTATTAAGAGTCTATCAAGCAATACATGGTACTGACTAATCCCAATTCTTTCCCATGTTTTTGACCGAAAATCAGTAATCATTATTAAAACCAATGATTTTTTGGTATTACAGGACCATCAAATCTTCGTTAACTAGTAAAATAAAGAAAGAACATCAAATCAAGGCGAAAGAGAAACGGAACGTTTCTTCACAATATATTTCTATCAATACCTTCCGCTCGATATTGTTTATCAGATTCCACAATTTTATAAAGTTAGGTTACTTCAATGTTTAAAACTTCATTTAACTCCTTTTTACTTGATTTTTACTTCCATATCAGCATGCAATACCTACGTCAACATCCTACTAATATTATAAACGTGAAAGTTTGTGAGGATGGATGTTTGTTACTCTTTCACGCAAAAACAACAAAACGGATTTTGATGAAACTTTACATTAATATAGCTTATACATCAGAATAACACCTAGGCTACTTTTTATCTCGGTACCATGCGGGCGAAGTCGTGAGCAGAAGCTAGTTATACATAAATTATAAAGTTCTGTAAAGAGAGCAGTATGGAGTGAATGAAGATGTAGTAACGAGAGTTGATAAATGTATGTTGAGATGGTTTGGGCATATAGAAAGGATGGACGAAAGAAAATTAACAAAACAAGTATACAAGGCGAGCGTGAACGAGATAGTTGGTAGAGGAAGGCCTCGGCGAACGTACTCTGACCAAATTGGTGACATTCTAGAAAAAGGCCAGGTCAGAAGTACACTAAACCGCCGAGCTTGTATGAAGAATTTGATGAGGATGAATGAAGCGAAAGAGGTATGATAGGATCGTAGCAAGTGGAAATCCTTATCTGCCTACCCCTCCGGGAAACAGGCGTTTAAGGCAGGCTACAGGCGTAGAACTATATACATACATATAAACAGATTATATGTATGTATATAGTTAGTTCTGTGATATATAAAGTTACAATACTAAACAAAATCAGAGACATATTTGAGGTCACATAATTTTTTAGGCCATTCAAAAAACAAACAGCTCACGATTATGTTCCTCTTTATGTACATACTCAGTGCCTGGATCTTTGAGGATGCCAAATACTAAGTAAAGGGTAGTCAAATACACGTCCAAACAGTACATTTGGCATGTAACCTCTTTTTTGCAACAGATAATATGACTTTTCTGACGGGTTCTTGCTTTTCGTATTCAAGTTTAATAAAACGTCATACAGCTGCATATAACAATCCGGTCACTAAGTTATTGTATTGGATTGACTGTCCGACCATCACGAAGCTATTCAGCTTGCATCAACAACAAGAAATCCTTGACTCTGCGAACAATTTAATTAGTTTCTGTTTAATCTGTGGCACAATTATCTGGACACTGCAGTAGTGATGGGCGTAGTGTATCTTAGAATTGAAATTGTTGTTTGGTATCTTTTTAGAATATCATTACGACTATACTATTCCCGTCTTAGTGGCGTGGCTTATATAAATACATAAATAATAAAAAAATATATACCTAAGTAAATAAAGTGTATTTACTTATACAAATTTTCATATATCTGTTAGAAAAGATACGTTATTGAACGTGTAGGCGAGACGGATGAAATACTATTTATTGGAATGAATTTTATTATTATTATTATTCATTAAATTCAGTTTGTCGTATTCTTTAGGGATCACTGTGTTATTTTATTTATTTTAATAACTGTACGTTTTATATGATTTATGTTGCTTCTTTTTAGACATGAAAAAAACAAAACACAAAATTTCAGTAATGTCTCCTTTTAAACACCTTATAAATCGTATTATTTAATGCAAATTCTTATTTGTGGTTGGTTAAATCTCATGGCGTCACCATCGATGAACGATTATGGACTACCCACATCGGCCCACATCTAAAAAACCTTAAGAACATATCCCCGTTTTTCTTTGCAGTTAGCATTCCATGTGACAAGTTGCAAGCCCATTCAAGACAAGTGCAAAAACGCTTACCGATAGCAAATGTCTTCGAATTTTAGAATACATAATAATATATAGGTACTTTAATAAGCCTGATTCGTAACATCTCTACTGGTACCTAGTACATTGTGCACGCACTATATAAGAGCAATAGAGGCTGAGAATCCGTTTAATGACCATTAAATTATATACTGGATATGTTATTAACTTCACAGGTTGAACTTGACTCGCTTACAATTGTTTATTCATCGATGTTTATGTAACCTGTCTTATATACATGTAATATTATATCCGACAATTTATTTGATAATAATATTTTGTTATGTTTGGCTATTAGAAGTGTCAATCTTTCTTTAATTATTATTTTCTAATCTATTGTTTTCCACTGTTGGGCAAATGCCTCCCCCAATTACTTCCATCTGCCTCTGTCCTTGGCGGTCTCCCACTATCCCGTCTCGAACGCATCGAGATCAGTTATATTTAAAGATTTTTTTTCCAATAAAGATCAAATGGCTTCGAACTACAAAAATATATAAACTAACCAAAGTATTATCCTCTTTTCAGATTTGTCAAGCCAGACGAAGTGGCCAAGCTCTGGGGAAAGATGAAGCAGAATGACAACATGACCTTCGAGAAGTTCAGCCGTGCCATGAGGTACCACTACCGGCAAGCGGTGCTGGTCTCCGTGCCCACAGCCAGGCTAGTCTACCAGTTCGGACACAAAGGACCAGACTTCAAAACAGATAACCCCAACTTCATAAAGGTCAAGTCAGAACTGGATATGTCAGAGATGTATTCGTAGTTATACTAGTTAGTAGGTACTGTTGATGCTCATTTTATAGAAGATAAAGTTGTTACTGAAAGGAAAGATAGACAATGGTGTGTAAAAAGCTCAGGAAATATGCTCATGCGTTGAAATTCAATACAATTACGAAGAAAATTTATGTGGACAGTCAAAAGTGCTAAATCACTATCATGGTTAATTGAAAAAATTATGGCAGAAATCGCTTGTTATTCAAAGAGAAAAAAATATAGGGCTTTACTAAAAAATAACAATAAGGAAAAATTATATGTTTTTTTTTGTAAAAGTAAAATTTAAACAGTCCAGAACTTCCATTCTGTCCAGAAATCCCCTTTGCTTCTTCTTTGAATACCGAAAAGGGATTTACGCAGAGGATTTATGGAATAAGCCGAATAAAGTTCACATATTGGCGCTTTAGCACTTTTGCCTTTCCACTATCATTATTAACATTATCACATGACAATGATTGAAACGACTGTTGCATTTTAATTAGGGAAAGAATCTGATACCGAAATGATAGCCAAAATGTCAATTGTAAGATACAATATTTTTTTAAAGTCAAATCAAACAACTTGACATTCTTTGCATTTTATTATAGTATAAGCTGTTAGTAAATAAATTTTTGGAAGATAGTTACTCATGTCATGATGATGATGGAGAGGATCGTCTTTCACCATGTGAATTTTGAGAAGAAGTCTTTAGGCAAAGGTAAGAAGGATTAGTTAGGGATTCCAAGTTTTGATGTGAATGATGAGGATAGCTTAATGTTTCGGCCACAGTTCGGTGGCGAAGTTGTTCTGGATGTTGTATGTTGGATTGGTCTGTCGGTTTGTCACGTCAATTATATTTAACTTGTTGGCATGTCCACTTTTCCTTATATGTAGTTGCATATATGCGTTATTTAAGCGTTTAAATCCCCGACTGTTCGGTCGATTTTGATGGTTGTTTAAAAGTACGAATTTTTGATAAAATATTTTTAGTCGTTGTTACCATTATTGAGCGTATAGTAATACGAATAAAATTTGATACATTCCGATTTTATTTATAAATTTTATGTTAGTTACATATTGTTAGTTTTAAATTTAACCTTAAGAGTATTTCGAGTTGCCATACGTATTAAATAAATTGTTAAATGTACTTAAAGTTCATCTCACATTCATCGATCACAAATTGTATTTAAGGTTAAATAATATTTTAATTTAAATAATAAATCTCCAGTCTCAGTGTTAGTTTAATAGATATTTTAAGATAAAAATTATTGGCGCACTCGTGCAATATGGTAGGAAAAAAAGGTTGACAAAAATAAAAGATCTGCAGGCCAAAGATTAGTATGAACGTTCGATATTTTTTTTTCAATAAATAATTATAAGATGAACAAAATTATGGAAATAAAATATGTTGACAATATATTTAGTTTTAAGTTTATGACTCTCAGGCGTTTGCTGTGATGTAAGATATTGTCTGTACTTAGTTCCTTTTGCATATTTCTTACACTTTCAATGTTACGTAAAAATATGATAAATTAAGTCTGAAACTATGATAATATAGTTTGTGTATCTATCATTCATATTATTTTCATAATTTACAGTTCAAAAATAAAAATAAAATGTATAAATGATTATAATAATATATATGCATATATACATTTTTGTTAGTCGCAGTATTAAGTAGATATTTTTATTATGTGAATTTACATTACATTATACATCAAAGCGTAACATAACTTTCTATTTAAATTATGTATTTTTATTACTTAACTTCAAGTTTTACATATAAACAAGTAACTTCAGTACAAATATCGTGTCTTTAAAACAACGAGTGTTTTCGAGTCCATTAGTATTGTACATATTACTTACATAAGCGATAACATGGTATATACATTATTTTGATGTCCAGAGTAGGATTTTTTACAAGAACTTAACAAAAATTCTGGTCTCAAAACTTAATAATCAGATTATGAATTATCAAATAGGTAGGTAGGTATTAAATGTTTCATTGATTTCATACAATTTTGTTTTTAATTTTAAGTAAAACTTTAAAAACCGACTATTCAGTCCGCATTAAACAGAATTATTATAGAATTATTTAAAATCGTTATTGGTATATATATATAAACTATTGAAATAATATTTTTTTATTTCCCATTTTATATATAGGTGCATAATAAATGTAAATCCAATATAATTATAATATTTTAAATTTATTATTTTAATTTTATATAGTATTTTAAATTTATTATTTTAATTTTATAGTTATTCTTATACGAATGAACTTAAATTAAAATTTAGAGTAAGTCTATCAGAATCTGTTAAAGTGTATTGTGCAATTGAAAGACAAAGTTAATGTATTATTTAATTATTTGTGAATCAGAAGAGAATTATACGATTTATGAATGTGAAATTAACGTTATTTTAATTAATCCTTAATTATTTTAAAAATTAGCTCTGGACATAGAAAAAATAAAATTGACAAACATACTCACAAATGTTATTCCCATGATGGAACTCCTCAAATCTATATGCCATATGAAAAAAATAATACAAAAACTTAGGTAAGTATCCTAATATTAAATGCGAAAGTTTGTGAAGGTGGGTGTTTGTTACTCTTTCACGCAAAACTACCGAACAGATTTTAATGAAACTTTACAGTAATATAGCTTATACATCAGAATTACACGTAGGCTACTTTTCATCCGGGTACCACGCGGGCGAAGTCGTGGGCAGAGGCTAGTATACAAATATAGGTGAAAATGACCTACCCACGTGATTCTTCTAATCCATGTATTAAATCTGTACTAATATATAAAGCTGAAGAGCTATTTTTTTGAACGCGTTAAACCCTGGAACTATAAATCGGATTTCAAAGATTACTTTTGCATTTAATTTTTACACAATAGTTCAACGAGATTGTTAACTCCTACTTAATGAAAATAAAACAAAGTGTATTAGATTTATACTACCCAATGTTACACAAGTTAAAGCAAATATCAAAATCAAAGATGAACAGTTGGCTCTTGTGGACACCACCGTATTCTTAGGTATCACCCTAGATAATAAGCTTCAATGGGGTCCTCATATTGATGGGTTATCGAAGAGACTTAGTTCTGCGGCATATGCAGTCAAAAAGATCCGTCTTTATACAGACGTTGACACAGCTAGACTAGTTTACTTCAGCTACTTCCACAGCGTTATGTCGTACGGTATACTGCTGTGGGGGAGTGCTGCTGATATCCATACCATTTTTGTGCTGCAGAAGAGGGCTGTTCGAGCAATTTATAATATGGGCCCCAGAGAATCACTTCGCGAAAAGTTTAAAGAAATAAATATAATGACATTCCATTGCCAATACATTTATGAAAATCTGATGTATGTTCACAAAAATATTAATTTGTTTAAGAAAAAAAGCGATAATCACAATGTTAATACTAGAAATAAAGATAAACTCGCTGTTGCCACTTGTAGACTCCATAAAGTTGGTAAATCGTTTAAAGGGCACGGTGTACGCTTTTATAACAAACTCCCAAGAGATATACAAAAATTATCAATTAACAAATTTAAAAACAAAAGCTTTATAAAAAGGCATACTATAAAATATCTGATTATTTAGATGACAAAAACTCTTGAGATTGAAAATGCTCCAACTCGAACCTATTGTTTTGTAAAAGGATCATTAAAAAGAATAACCAGCCTTGTTTTCTTGCCTTTCTTTCCTGGCTTGGTCGCGGAGGAACAGGCACCTAGATAAAAACCGACGTTTCAAAGTGGTCCTTGTGATTTTATTGAATAAATGAATTTTGACTTTGACTTTGACGGTGACTTTGACTTTGACTTTGACTTTGACTTTGACTTTGACTTTGACTTTGACTTTGACTTTGACTTTGACTTTGACTTTGACTTTGACTTTGACTTTGACTTTGACTTTGACTTTGACTTTGACTTTGACTTTGACTTTGACTTTGACTAAAAAACGGGATATTTACCATGATTTGTGAGTTTGAATGTTTCCAATATTTCGACACAGTTACATGTATCTATCATGATCACGGGAGGAACTGAAAGTCTGCGGGTATTGGACGTTATTGGCAGATAAATCTATCTACCCTCTTTCTAATACTCGCTTGTCGCAGAATTTTCGCGGATTCAGGAATGTCATCACGAGATTTTATACCTACGCACACTGGTATATGGTCTGCTTGGCTCACAAATCATTGTAAATATCCCGTTTTTTAGTACAAATTACGTTCAAAACCATGATAGTTTCATAAGCATTTGTTAGCTTAATTCTTGAGGAAAGTTATAGGTTAGTTCACATCAGGCTACGAAAACATCGAAAACACACGAGGGAAGTTATGGACGAGGACTGCAAGAGACAGGGGAAAATGGAAGGAGTTGGAGGAGGCCTATGCTGAAGAGCACACAGACCGCAAATAAATTAAAGATATGAGTACTTACTTGTGAGAGCTGATCGTGTCTTCCTTACAGCAGTATAGCTTGTAAACTTTCGTACAGTCCGTTCCATTCAAAGTTTGTATGGTATAGCGATCTCTGCCAGGCAAACTTTAGATGGAATGGACTGTACGAAAGTTTACAATGTATGTTGCTGTGGGGGAGTGCTGCAGATATAAGCACTTACTGTTTTTGTGAGGGCCGTTTGTGTAATTTATACTTGCACCAACCAACAACCCTCTCCAGAGAATCACTTCGCCAAAAGTTTAAGGTCTATCTAGTAGGTGCGTCTTTCTACACAGAGTTTCCCACTTCCAATGGATCGTGATACCATCGATCGCAAAGGTTGCTGGAAGTCAGTTTACGGAGATGGCCCAAGATTGTTCGTCATGGCACTCTTCGGGGGAGGTTGTCCTTGAATGAACTTCTACAGGCTGCTGTTGATGATAAATGTGGTCTATTTCCTCTGAACTTGGGCGAAAAATAATTTATTTTTTACCGTAAAAATATATTTTATATGCCATTCTTTTAAAACTTAACTAGGAACAGGACTTTTGCAAAACGTAATTATGTTTTAGGTATGTTATTTAATAATCATGTGCTTATTTAAAATTATTTATCAAATTTTTTATAGCATTATCTACCCTATGGAAAACCCAACCCATTGTATTAAATTAACGTCTCCATTATTATGTACTCGTATTAAATAAATAAGCATTTGTTATTGTTTTTTCCTTATTTCTAATTTAGGTGCCTACAGACCAACTTTCACAGGTTAAATCAAATTTGGTATCCTGTTACTTCAATGATATTGCAAGATGGTAACCTGGAATCTAGAATCAGAATACCCAACTGATCACGAGCTTATGTTTACGTTTTTAAATTTGATAACTGACAGTTTTTACATATCTAGGGAGTTTGTTATAAAAAACGTACACTTTGCCTTTAAACGATTTAATAACTTTATGGAGTCTAAAATTGGTAACAGCGAGTTTATCTTTATTTCTAGTAGGTACTTATTAACACTCACATATCGCTAAAAACGGCAGAAACACAGCAAGTACTTAGATTAGTAGCACTCCCCCACAGCAGTATACCGTACGACATAATGCTGTGGAAGTAGCTGAAGTAAACTAGTCTAGCTGTGTCTACGTCTGTATAAAGACGGATCTTTTTGATTGCTTGATGCAGAACTAAGTCTCTTCGTCAACTTATCAATGTGAAGGCCCCATTGAAGGTTTTTATCTATATCTAGGTGTATAACATTTCTCTATTTGCGTCGGGGGTTAAAATTTTGTTAAACTGTACCTAGTACTTAAGTTGTTTAGTGGTTTTATGGTAAGTAAGGTATATAGGTAAGTAGCATCTATGTAGGTAGGTACGAAGGACGGTATTTACTTATGTACCAGTAGGTATGTGACAGGTAACATCGCGGTCAGAACCTGAATGAGGTCATTTTGTAAACAAAGTGATTTGCACAAGTCACGGATGCAATCTCGAGAGCCCAACTCATTCCAAATAAGTTTTCGAAAGAAACATCATTATAATATAATTCATTTTATTATTATTTATTTCAATAACTAGTTAATAATATTAAGAATCTGAAAAATAATAGTCATAGTGTGTCACAATTACACTATTTTTGAAAATATAAAAAAAAGAAAATAATATAAGCATTTCAAAATTAAAGAAAATCGGTATCTAAGTGCGTGGTTTCTAAAATTCTTAAAGGACTTGGAAAGTGCTGCCATCTATCAATCAATTACATATTTACGACGAGGGTCCTGCGTTGAACGATTCTCTGTGGCGTTCTCAGCCAACAAAACGGTTCTATTTTTAAAATAGTAATGCCACTGGATACTAGGTGGCGTAAAAGGTCAATAACTTCACAGATATTATAATGCAAGTAATAACGTTAAATAAATAATGAAATAATATCACGTGTTATGCATGATAATGCTATTTATTTCGTTACAAAAGTACAATCAATTACATTATGTACATTTTTGGCTCCATGCTTACCAGTAAATCTCACATTTATATATTTTTTTATAATCTCGCACATTTGCTATAATATCTAAAAACTAACCTAATTAAAAAAATAACTTCACCTAATTGTGAAAAATGTGGTAAAATTAAGGACGTTTTTCATATTCTCATGGAATGTGTCCGGAACGTGAGTCTTCGTCAGCAGTTATTCGATGAGGATCTTACATTCTGGCAGGTAGGAGGCTGTAATACTTTCCTAGCTCATCCTCGATCAGATGAAGCTGGGAAATTATACAGGCTTTATAACCAAGCCATCAAAGACCGTGATTAGGTGTAAATTGGCTTCTTATTTTGATTAGTTACCTAGTGCTTATCTGGTTGATTAAGTTCATTGTTAGAACATTTTTATATTAATATTATTTTTGTTGTTTTTATATTTTTTTGTAAACCTTTCAGGGTGGCATGTTCTATTAAGAACAAACCCTTAATAAATGAAAAAAAAAACTAAAAACTATTTTTAAGGTAATTTCACCTAAAACTTATTTCACAACGTTACGTACTTAACAATTGTCTCTTGAAAAGTTTTTTTTTAATTTTAGAGGTTTGCCACAAGTATAAGCACACGTCCAACTTGTTGGTAAGCGGTTATCGTAATCTATTAATACTCACTACACCCAAATATAACTCGCCAACCCTGAGATATAACGGATGAAGTCTCTGTATTTTCCAAAGCGGACCACAGCCAGCGAGTACCTACTTCCTAGAGCTCTTTCACAAAGACCTCTACATAAACTAATAAAAAATAATTTATTTCAGACACGTACCTACATACATATAAGTAGCTATAATTATGATAAAGCTATCCGTCTGTTTTAAACTAAACAGAAGTCGATCTTTTCACAAGTCTTATACCTGTATAGTCTAAAATCTAAAAAAAACAAATTAAAATGTTATAAGACACGCCTCTTGATCCTGACGAAATCGCCTCCTTGGAGTTTCAGCAGGAATGTGCCGATAGCCAGTTTGGAAGAAATGTTGGTCTTCTTGCACGGAGATACCTTCATATGCTGTAGCAGCTGATACGCCAGAACCTTCACCTCGCAGAGAGCGAATCTTGACCCTGGACATGGAGCAAAGATACTATAGATAAGGTCTACCTTGTCATACTGGTGCCGATTCTCTAGTACACCAACTAAACTTAATTTAAGCTGCCGTTATTTTTTAGGTTACATTTTATGTTGATTGGAAGCGTAACGTGTGGATTTGAATCTAGCTAAATTTTTATGAGATTACCTAAAGATTTTCGTGAAAAATGATCTGAACACTAGCTTCTGCCCACGGCTTCGCCCGCGGGGTACCGGAATAAAAAGTAGCATATGTGTTTTTCTGATGTATAGGTTATATTACTGTAAAGTTTCATTAAAATCTGTTCAGTAGTTTTGCGTGAAAGGGAAACAAACATCCATCCTCACAAACTTTCGCGTTTATAATATTAGTAGGATAGTAGGATTATATGATAAAAATCTGTTGACAAAGTAATCTTTACCTAATTACTTTGTCAACAGATTTTATCAAATGTAACCACGAATGCTAACTAAATAGTATGGAAAACGTGGACATATGCCAATTATAATGTTTGTACATGCCTCTGATTACCCCCTACTTGGAATCCCCACTTGGATTTGCGTACTGAGTATGGATCTGAGGATCTCTATCATGGGGATTACAGTCGTCAGCGTGTTTGTTTGTTTTGAATTTTGCGACCATGAACTAAGTACGCACTGTAGGAACCTACCGATAGATAAATGACATCTCTTACAGGAAGTCTAAGAATGTTGATGGTTCAAGACTGCTCGACATGGCACTCTTTGGAGTGGACAGGCTTTATGATGAGTATTAATGGAGTGTCATTGGCCTCGATTCTGTTGTACACTAACTTAACTAAATTTAAACTGTCGCCTTCTTTTACTGATAGTGCAAGCAAGAAAGAGATAGCTATAATTTTAGTGCTGTCAAATTGGTCAAATTTAATTTTTCCATACAAATTTAGTCGTGATTTCAAAACATGCTCACTATAAACACGAAGAAAAGCGGCACGTAAACTGATTTGACAGAAGCACACAGCAGTAAAATTCTTGCCATCTCTTTCTTGTGTAACACTATCAGTAAAAGAGAGCGGCAGGGGGGCTAGACAAATACCACTTTCTGTTGACGTTAACGCCTGCGGAAAGATAAAATTGTATGGAAATGACATTTGCTGCGGAAATGTCACGTGACAGTTCCATACAATTTATCTTTCCGCAGGCGTTAACGTCAACGCCTGCGGAAAGAAAATGGTATTTGTCTAGCGCCGCAGGTTAAATTTCGTTTAGTTAGTGTACTACAGAATCGAGGCTATTGTCTCTCCTAAAGAATACTTTGCTTAAATTGTTTATGGAAAACATGGTTGGAAATATTTTGTAAATGAGAAAATTTTCATCAGATCCACTTGCCCGGGATTCTAGGATCAACAGATGTTATTTAGTTGGGTTATTATATAAATTAATCGCGGTGTTACTTCAATTACTTAAGCGGCTCAGACCATCCAATGTATGTTTCATTCTCCAACATTTCTTACTAACAAAAATCACGTACCTACTGTATAATATACCAAAACCCAACCTTTGACATTGATTATTGAGCTACCTACCTGCTTCGTGATATTCGTATTCTTATATTCGTATTTATTTTGTATACATACCTACCTATTCACCTGTTTTATTATTTAAATTGGATGTGTGTAATTTTTTAATAATACCTACCCGCAACGCCCTGACAGGGCCGATGTACCTACCAACCTACTTGGAGCTACATTAGACCAAAGCTTAACCATTGTATGTAGGACATTAAGCATGAATAAATGAAATTATGAAATTATTATCAAAGCGCCATCTGTGGATTGTACACGTTAACTACTCGTATGGCAGTTCATTGCTTGTCACTCTTTGGTGATGTAAAGTAAGGTAGTTCGATCGTGTGGCAAGAGATGTCGCCACATGTTCCTAGTTCAGTATTTTCCCAGCAAATTGCTATTTATTGTACTACATTTCTCTTACCGATACAATTTCTGGGTCCCAGTCCGAAAGGCATGTAAGAAAAGGGGTTGATTTTGTGTTTGTTCTCGTCGGAGAAACGTTCAGGGTCGAACTTCAGGGGATCCGGGAAGTACTGAGGGTCGCGGTGGAACGCCCATACTGGGATGGCGATGGCGTCACCTTTGCGGATCTGGAGATTGAAGAAGATTACATTAATGCCTCTAATTCGACGACCTCAATGGTATAGCGGGCGAGAGGCAAAAAGTGTTAGTTCTATTCCTGCTGCGGTGAAAATGTTTGCATGTTCTGCATATATTTGTTACAGGTCAAAGCAATCGTAGATTCTATTACCCATGACACAGGGAATCCTAGGGAGTCAGGGATTCTGGAGCATTTACCAATGCCTGTTAGGTGTTTTATTTATATACACTTACGATATAATCCTCCTTAACTGATTTATTGGGTTTTCCAGCGTTGAAGTCCTTCACGCATACCCTATCCAAAACTGCCACTGGGGGCCAGAGTCTCAACGTCTCTGTAAAAATAACATTTAAAATGAGCTCATTTGCTATACAAAATCCGTAAGACAAACAAGGTCGAAAGGCATCTCTCAGAATCAGCAAGATAAAGGGATGGAAAGGGCTAGAAAACATCTTGGAGTAAAATTGATAAAATCAAAACCCATTTCTCTTTTTTTTTTAAAGAATTTTGCGTTGTGGGCGAGTAACCTGCTGAGAAGCAACACGTCAGGTTCGATTCCTGATACGGGCCACATGTTTGCATGTTCTGGGGATATTGTTTCGAATAAATAAGCAAATTGGCACCCAACAGACTCATATATAGTCCTGACTCCACACTAGGATTTCCTGTGTCGTAGGTATCAGAAACTAAGAGTACCGTGTGGTACCACAGTACTCTTAGTTTCTGAACATCCAGACCTAAATGTGATAAGGATAGGGTATTGTCACCACTGGTTTTTACTTGCCAAGATACAGGAGTAAAAAAAAGTTAAATATACCTGAAACCACCATATCCATATAAGTCATGTTAATTATAGAGTTGTAGTCAAACTTTCCCCCGTTCTTGGCTTCGTTCTCCCGGATCTCCTGGACCAGTTTATCCTGGACTTCGGGGTGCAGAGCCAGCTCATGCAGGAGGAAGGACATGGCGGTAGAGACCGTGTCAAAACCAGCGAGGAAAAACAGCACAGCCTGGGCTATCAAGTCATCTTGGGACCAATCTAGAATAAGAGATTATAAAAAAGTAAATCTTTATTGGAAAAACTGTAGGTTTATTGTTTTTTTTTTAGTTTCAACAGCTTGTCCGTTTCGGACACACAATGGCCTCGATTCTGTAGTACACTAACTAAACTAAATTTAAACTGTCGCTCTCTTTTAATCGAGGCCAATATTAGTCTTAAGTTAAGTTACACTAAGGTTGGATTTTTTCCTATTATATAAGAAGGAAACTAACTACCTAACTAAAAATCATTCCTACTCTGTTAACTGTTTAATATAAAATTATATCTGAGCTATAGAAATATTTGATAGGAGCCATTTTTTTAAACTCTTTTGAAATTGGGAACCATTAAGAGATTTACCTAATGATCAGAGGTAATGCGTTGTAGATTCTAATTGCAGTGTAAAATGAACTTTTATGGAACATTGAGTTGTTGACTTGTAACTTAAAAGTTACATATAAAGTTGCATAGTCCATTTTAATATAGCAATCCTACACCCTCTCATAAATTGTTTAGGTTTATAGAGCACACGGCTGGTATTATGCCCTCCATTTGCAAAGGGGAAGATCTTCCACAGAAGATATCGGGGTCTTGGGACCGACAGGTTCTTATCAGGACTTAATACAGATGTTCAAAACTCCCGGAAAATTTACACGATCTGGGTGTCCAGTCAAATACCACTTTCTGTTGGCGCCAACGTCTGCGAAAAGATTGAATTGTACGAAAATGACATTAGCTGTGGACATTTCCACGTGACAGCCAAGTTTTACCTTGAGAAATTTGCGTTAGCGTTAACGAAAGAATGAGAGTTCTCGCTCGCTCACGTATTTGTCTAGACCCTCTAGAACACTGTTTCTCAAAGTGGACGATAACACCCCCTTGTGGGCGCTGAAAGTCTTCAAGGATGCGCTAGAAGGCTCTAGAAGATAATGGGGGCGCTAAAGCGGTCTAGAGGGGAAAGCATAGGTTGTTATGTTTAAAAACTTTGGGGGGCGTTTTTATTCTAAAAGTTAGCGGTGCGAAAAATATGTTTGAGAATATACAGCGAAGATTCTAGAGCACAGGCTCTAGAATCTTCGCTGTATATTTGCGAGCGCTAGCTGTAGGGTTTTATGCATGTAATTACGCTATGCTTCGTATATCAGTACTTAGTTTGTTGCTCTTCGCTCTGCGGGCGTTGTGTTGTTACGTAGCTCAGTCATGTAATGTTCAGCTTATAGATCCTTCAGAATCTTCATGGTCGTGATGGGTTTAATGATGTTGTTTGGTTCTAGTTTATCTGAGCTGAGTATGTGTTTGCCTAGATGGATGCTACGTCCGTTTATGTTATTGTCGGTGTCAGAGAGGCAGTGTGCATAAGAACGTGTGCTTAATAAGTACACCAACTAAACTTAATTTCAACTGACGCGCTCTTTTACTAGCAGTAACAAAACAAGTATAGTTTTCCAAGGTTTTTTAGTCGCGATTTACAAACCAGCTGATTAAAAACGAAGAAGAGCACCACCAATTTTAGAAGAGTAAAATTCTTGCCATCTCTTTCTTGCGTGTATAATCAGTAAAAAATAGCGAGAGTTTAGATTATGTTTAGTTGGTGTATTAGAGAATCGGCATCAGTGTCCAGTTAAGGCTTTTAATATCACCAATGTAGGTATTTTAATGAAACCAACTAAAGTGCTACTTGCGTTACCCAGGGTACGTACTAACCCTGGGTCACGCAAGTGTCTAATTCAATTAAATTAGCTAAATTTAATCTATTCAGATCAGATTGAGTCAATTTACTATGTATGTATTTATGAACTGTGCAATCGTTGATAGCTGATTGGTGGTAACCAAGCGACATTCCTTTGGTGTACGTAGTACGTTATCATTATTATTAATCACTAGCTTCTGCCCACCACTTCGCCCGCGTAGAGCCCAGATAAAAAGTAGCCTATGTGTTATTCTGATGTATAAGCTATGTTACCGTAAAGTTTCATCAAAATCCGTTCAATAGTTTTTGCGTGAGAGAGTAACAAACATTCATCCAAAACACTTTCTCGTTTATAATATTAGTAGGATAATTACCGACGCAAGGCGATACTATTTACAGTTACAGTTAGGTCATAAAATGACCTAAGCAGGACGTACAGCAAGACGGACCTTGAATACCTACATGGTTTTAGTATATTTTCTCTGATTTCGAGAATACTTTTTAATTATTAGTTAATATAGGGTTAATAATCTGAAGCACAGGACTCAAAAAAATAAAACTCACACTGCACTGCTCAAGCACTGCAAATAATTGTCTTTGTTCGCCACGTTTATCTTATCTTCTGTATCTTGTGTGAAGTTGTTTGTCAAGGTAAGCGCAATCAATTCAATTATAATTATAAAATAATCAATCTGCTTATGAATCACTAGTTTTATAAGTTTTTGCCCGCAGCTTCACCTGCGTTATACCTGGATAAAAGAAGTCTTCCACGAATTATTTAGCTATTCCAAATCACGTGCAGTCGTTACGAAGTTGAATACAAGCATGAAAGTAGGCAGGTATTCTCTCAATTATCCCACCATCCTAACTTCCAAAATTTGTTGTATATATATATATATATATTTTTATGTCGTGCTAAATAAATATTTTCTTTCTTTCTTTCTTTCTTTAAAGTCAAAATTAATAGGTATATTTATCCATACAACTATTTACAAGTAGGTATATACAAAAAATACAGATGAAACAGCTAGCCACCTAAAGACCGTTACAAACGATCTATAGATAGCTCAACTGATCCAGGTCACTACCAGACGGAAGCGTTCCCAAAATACTGGCCGCTGGCAAAATGGCAATGCTAATGCGTTGACCCAGATAAGAGCCAGCTCTCTGGTCTATATATATATGTCTTATCCATTGAAATCTCAATAATCATTAGAAAAGCCGGATTAAAAACTACGTGAATTTAAAATTCTTATGTGAATATGTGATAATTTCTCGCGCGCGACCAAGCCTATAAGAATCAGGCATTTGTATGATCCTTCATTCAGATATAGTGTGGTACCGATCAAAGAATTAAATAAAGATTATAGACGCGAAAGTTTGTGAGGATGGATGTTTGTTACTCTTTCACGCAAAAACTACTGAACGGATTTTGATCAAACTTTACAGTAATATAGCTTATACATCAGAATAACATATAGGATACTTTTTATCCGGGTTAACGCGGGCTAAGCTGTGGGCCGAGACTAGTATAGCTAGGCTCCATAATAGTTTGGGATAGGAAGTAACAAATTTTCAACAATACTCACCTCGGTTTATGTCTTTCTTGCCAAGAGATGACTCTTCCACTGTAGCGAATCCAGCATCCATGTCTATGGTACCTTTCTCTTCGTGAGAAAGTTTTCCTGGTTGTAAGAAAAAAAAATTACTTACATTATCAAATTAAGTGACCTCTATTGGGCATAGAGGATATCATATTTGTCTTTATCGCAAAGCTGAGCCGCTATCTCTGAAATTTATTATTTTATATAATTTGTTTATTTTCAAATTCAGTTACTTATTTTGTTAGGTACTATTAGCGCCATCTATACATCATATTACACAATTACAATATAGTTTATCGATATCCTTCCATTCACTCCCTCCTTTGAACGAAACGTGACGTCACACGCAAGAAGAAATCATTCGCCTGCATCGTCGTGCACTCTCTCAGTTCGTTCGCCGGCATTCAATATTTTAATTTACGCTCCACTTCAAAAAATAAATAAATAAATCTAAACTCCCTCCGGAGGTACCAAATAAAACGAACGCCTTCATACAATAATAACTCAAATTTGTGGTGATCATTTCGCGAACCAGTGCTCATCATCAAAAAGGACGTTGCCGGCAGGAGCAGCCTCAAGATGTCCACGTAAGTTTTAGTTCTCCTATCCTATTCATCACCAGACACTCGACAAAAGCTTATAATATTATTTTAAGCTGAAACGTTACGTGGTGTTAATAAAGCATTTACCATCTATCTATTTACTCTGAACAATTTGATGGATTATTTGACGACTTCTGTGTTGAAGGCTCGCCTGAGACGCAGACGGTTGCGGGTTCGATTTCCGCGGCGGGGCAAATTTTGTATGATCTGCAAATATTTGTCTCGGGTCTGAGTGTTTTCTATGCATTATATATGTATGTATTTACAAAAGAAAGTATATAAGTAGTATATCAGCTCTGCTTAGTTTGGGGTTAGATGATGTTGTGTGAAAAATTTCCAGCATTATTTATTTGTCCCGGGTCCGGGTGTTGTGGGTTGTTTTCATAGGAATCTGTCTACTAAACAATGACTAGACTTGATCGTCCATTTATTTTGTTGCTGAACTCAAGGCCAAATTGGCATTTTAATCATACGGTTATGTTTTAGAGTTATGATTTATTCTCCTACCTTTCTTGGCCTCCATTAGCAAATGAATCATATCGGGACGGACTATATTTTTCTCCTCTCGATCTTTCATGGTGGAAGTCACAAGCTGCCTGAAGAATCGCTTTGACTTTTCCGAGAACAGACTGATCTTAAATAACTGAAAACAAGGACGGTCTGATCAAGGTCCCCGAGGTAAAATACGAAAACTGAACTCGTTTAGTGGAACTCTCTGTACATTTTTTTAACATTACAGAATTTATTACAAATTAAACCTTTAATGCATCTCTAAAAAGTAGGGAATGATTTTGTTTTCTCACCGCAACAATTCCCAGTTTAGGATATCACTGTAGACGATATTAGGATTCCTTGACGTTTTTAGATTTAAGACTTCAAATCCAGGAAAGCTTCTATAAATCCTATTATAAACGCGAAAGTTTGTGAGGATGGATGCTTGTTACGCTTTTACGCAAAAACTACTGAACGGATTTTGATGAAACTTTACAGTAATATAGGTTATACATCAGAATAACACAGGCTACTTTTTACCCGAGTACCACGCGGGTGAAGCCGTGGGCAGAAGCTAGTATAAGAAGAATGAGCATGCCAGACTTTTACATACAAAACCATATTTATAGTAAAATATATGAATATGAATAATAATACGTTCAAAAACCATATAATATTTTTTTTAAACTATATTCATACAAAAATTATAAGTCAAAGTATTTTTTTCATTGAAATCACAAGGATCATATAAAAACGTCAACTTAAAAACTATACGTGAATTTAAATTGTTAAAGTAAATTTGCGCTGATTCCTCGCCGATTCCTATATTCAAAACTTACCTTGAAAATTTTAGGGAAAGTCAGCAGTCCAAAAAACAAAAGCATCGCTTTGAAGTTGAAGTTAAAGGTGTTTTTTCCTGTCGTGTAGAAGGTGTTGTCCACATCTGTTTGGGAGTCTACCTTCAGGCCGAAGGCGCAGGAGGCGATGACATCGTTAGCGTAGCGGGTGGTCAGGTCTTTGACGTCAACGTCGATATATCCAGCTAAAATTAAGAGAGGTTTAATATCATGGACAATATTGTATGATATCCTGGATAATAAGACATCCAGAGAATCCGAGAGTATGTAGTCTGATTTTCTTAGGCTAGGTTGCGCAAGATAATTATGCAAAATATCACTTAAAAAATTTAAATTCACGGAGTTCATAAATTGACGTTTCTATTATGATCCTTGTGATTTAAATTAAATAAACCCAAAGATTTTTACTGTGTTAATTTTTAATTTTAGATAAAATTAACCTACCTCAATTTAATTCCTGTTAACCATCGATCAACTAGTCCCTTTTATTGCAAAAAAGTATTTACCAATTGGTCAACTCTTGCCAATCAGAATCGCAATGTAGCCAGCATTTTGGAGACGCTCATGTCTAGTAATGGTCTAAATCAGTTGATCTAGCTAAAGATTGTTTGCAACGATATTCGATGGCTTATCTTTACTACCTGTAAGTATATACGGTACGATAACTTGCCTCAGTACTTTTATTTAATTAAGACGCAGTAGATTTAGCAATAAGCTTAAACAAAATCAAAAAGTTACTGATACTATGCAGTTTTTAGCAAGTCTTACCTCCAGACTTCTCAATCTTCGTCTTCAAAGCGTTGTTCATCTGCTCTCCAACTTCCACTATGAGATGCAGCATCGCTTTCATTTTGGAGCTGGTGAAGGCAGGGCTCAGGGTCGAACGCATGTCCTTCCATTCTTGACCTGATCCATAAAAAAAAATATGGTTGCGGTTCTCGGTGAATTTTCTTTCCTTTCAAGAGGACAGTAAAAATATTATTAAATAATTTCTACGGATAAACTTGCCCATGACTTCGCTAGAACAGTATCCAGATATAAAGTGGTTTATATATTATTTAAGTCATGAACTATATAACACCTGTTCTAATCTTCATCCAAATTGGTTTAGCATTTACAAAAATATTTAGCACTTTTGCACTCATACATTGTAACACCTTAACTTAGTTTATAAGATTATTATTAAAATTGATTTTTGAATTTTGGTGAATAATAAAGAGTTTAGATAGATCAACTAATCCATCTTTCTAGATAAGTTGAACTATCCATATATCATTTGCAGTAGCATTTAGAAGGCTTAACTGCTTATCAGTACATTTCCAGTAAATTTCGCTACCTCAGTAGTTTCTAATGAAAAACTAACCTTAAAAGCGTTAACTACTTTCTACAGACCCTGCATGGTTCCAACCTCATGCAAGAGACTTCCCTCATGCAAGAGGCATACCTCATGCAAGAGATATCTCTCATGCAAGAGGCATCACTAAACATAATGGTGACGAGTCTGTGTGAAAAATTGCTTAAAATACTCACTTTTTAATGAGAACAGGTTCCGACCGAACAGTGGGTCGGCCTCCTCGTCAATGATGGTGCGTCGATCCACAAAGTGCTCGAAGTCCTTGACGGTGATCTGTTTCACCAGTTCAAGGTCACGGATCATCAGCTGAGCCTTGGTGAAATCAAACTTTCCCACGAACCTTTAGAAAAATAGCGTTCACCATCATTTCAAACGCCACTGGCTGTTCACTGTTTTTTGTCGACTTTGCTGAATTTGCAGTGCTTATAATGAAGAATTTATATTATTAGCTACAAAACTACCACAAAATCGACGAAAAACAGACGTATTTTTAATTTTAATTAAAGCTTTGGGGAATTGTGACTGAAAGAAAGAAATCATATTTTTATTTGAACCCAAAAACACAAACATGGTAAAAAACTGGAAAATAATTAGCTTATAGAAAATGTGTTGCTTGGGGTCAAAATAGGTCCCTGTCTCAGCTTGGAGGTAGAGCTAGCTCCAATCTGCTCACATCTACATCATCAAAATGCGATAGAGGAAGATTAATTTTGGTGGACCCAGCTTCCAAAACTTGTCACCGTACCGAGTCACGGCACTGCGATAGTATGGGTTTCTAAATCTGAAGATGAAATGTGAGTAGTTGCGTGCCCTTATTTTTCGACGATAGCTCCATATACTCCAGTCAACTCGTGACCGTGGTTGTTGCAATACAGTCGAAACGTCTTAAAAAGTTCACCCTCACTCCCCCTACTCCCACACACACTCACCCCCCTCCCCCCAACCAATACACACACACACACACACACACCTGAATACTTAACACGCATTCTACTCCATACATTAATACCACCTGTTTAAATAGATACTTAAGGTAGTTAAAACATTTTTTGTTTGGCTCTTTACTTTTCGGAGGAGGGCGACACAGTTTTCAAACTTCTGCGGATATTACCGTTCTTTCAAGTTTTTGTATGTTGTAAATGAGTTAAAAACTCGTATAAAACTTAGTTACATATAGTGATCACGAAAGTTTGAAAATTACTATACAAAAGGCCCTCACCTTTCTTCAGGAAACGCCGTATGCAGCCGATTAACAGTATCAACTATGTGCTCCAAGAACAGCATCATACGGGCATTGTTGCCCAGCAGCGGTACCGTTGGCAGATTCTTGATCCCGTGCCGACTAAACTTGGAGTATAGCTGGTTGAAATACATGTATAGGGCGGCTGCGATCACCACCCCCCATACTAGGAGTAGCATCATCCTAAAAAGGAACATCAACTTTAGCATCCCTGGTAAGTTTATGCATCATAAAAACCTATTTGTCTTGACTATCATGGTTTCAAGGCACGATTAGAAATCCAAGGTTATTTTCTTCGGCAGTAACTGCTTCCCAATTTTTGTATGGTGCAGTTGGCCTCTCCTTGTGAAAGATCTTGTCCAGGGATGTACTACCACCATACCTATTTCTGCCGCAAGCAGTAATGCTGTGTTCCGGTTTGTATGAGGGGGGTATGAGGGTATGGGTGCCGGTGAAATTACAAGCACATGAGGCAAATGAGACTTTTCACTCGTTATGTCTTAGAGTTGGCAACCCGCAACTTATACGACTTAGGTTTAAATAACTTTATTCTCAAAAAGACAAATAGATGTCGCTTACATGAGAACGATATAATCTTAATTACTAATTTGAAAGTAGGTCGTTCTTAAATAATTTTAAGTTTAGGTTTTGGCCATTTAACGTGTCTTTAGCAGTGCGTCATTGATAATATGATGAGCTAATTTGTGTTTAAACACGTTAAATGAGCAAACACTTTTTATATTTGAGGGTAGTTTATTATACACGACTTATACTTATACGACTTCTACTTATACTTATACGACGTATACTTATACTTATATATTACGACGGTGTTGCAAGCGTCCTTAGGTTACTGTAACCAAATACCATTAGGTGTGAAGTATTTTTGTTTGCGATTATAGTTTTTAAAAAATCGTCCTTTCGCACGGCTACGTTGTTCGATTATTTTTTTATGCCTACGTAACGTAAGTTAAGCCGTCATCACAATAAGATTATGTTCGCAACCTCTATAATCACATAAACCAAGGTTATCTGGTACTACTCATAATCATGGATTGGTTTATTTTGTTATTGTACATTTTTTGTTTTTAAATCACTGTGATCCGTTGGCCTGGTGGGTAGTACCCCGACTTCCGAGATTGTTCGAAACCAGTCATGCACCCATGATTCTTCCACTTGAAAAATCCATGAGCCCATTAACATGTGCTCAACGCGGTGAAGGAAAACATCGTAATGAGACTGGCATGCCCTACCATCAAAAATTCGAAATTTCGAATGATAGCCCGAATAAAAAAAAAACGATTTGTCAATACGTATTGAAAAAATTAAAATTCGTATTGAAGCACTATCTGCCATCAGATAGTGCTTGGATACGTGGCGATGCGTTTGCAACCTGTCACATGGAATACTTTCAAACGCGGGCATGTGCCAAATGTGATGTTTGGAAGTGCTTCTGACGCTTTTATAACAAACTCCCAAGAGATATACAAAAATTATCAATTAACAAATTTAAAAACGTAATTAAACAAAAGCTTTATAAAAAGGCATACTATAAAATATCTGATTATTTAGATGACAAAAACTCTTGGGATTGAAAATGCTCCAACTCGAACCTATTGTTTTGTAAAAGGATCATTAAAAAGAATAACCAGCCTTGTTTTCTTGCCTTTCTTTCCTGGCTTGGTCGCGGAGGAACAGGCACCTAGATAAAAACCGACGTTTAAAGTGGTCCTTGTGATTTTATTGAATAAATGAATTTTGACTTTGACTTTGACTTTGACTCAGCGACAGAATATAGTAACGCTCTTTATTGCATATTTATTTGCAATGTTGTCCAAAAATAGAGAAAAAAACATGGGTTAGAAAAAGTGTTAAATGCTATTTATTATGGAAAACACTATTAAATTATATTTTTTTTCTGTAAGTTAATACAACCAACGTCTGTCTATCAACTTTTAGTACCTTATTATAGGGGAAAAATAAGAAAGGTTACTTTTCACACTAAAATGTTACTTTTTTTATCTATTTTAGGTTAATTTTGTCATGACCCAGCTTGCAACACTGCTCTGACTAGATCCACAAAGTTCTACGAGCACTGAGTATTTATTTGAGGTACCCATCATTGGGAATAAAATAAGAGGTTCTCAATTCGACTGTATGTATTTTTTGTTTTGTGGAATTTGTGTTATTAGTAAATAATGTTTCATCTTATTTTATTATTTTAACTGTTTGGATTGAAGATCTCTGTCACACTTTTTACGTCACTGTCACAGTAGGTAATGTAATTCTATGTCTTTGTCTAAATTGGAAAATCACCGACTGACCCACTGACTTATTTTGGGCATGCATTGCTGAAATTTAACATCAAAATAAATACTCAGCATTATTTACAAAAAAAAAATAATAATGATGACTAACACCGTAGAACGATAAGGAGATTACAAAATTCCTTATTTTTCTTGACTTGAGTGTATTAAACTCTAAACAAAACGTAAGATAAATCATACATCAATCAAACATAACTTAATATAATACATTGGACGTGCGACACCTAGCGCCACGCATCTTGTCTCAATCAAATATTCGAATTATTTTTAGTGATAAAACTGTGGATTTCTAATCACAAGTTAATTATTCAAAAAGTAGTTATAGATTTCGATGCAAATTTGTATTTCATAGAATCACTTACATTAAATAAGTATTGACCGTCCCCAGTTCTTATAACATTGTGAGCTTATCACAATCCAGTCTGCTTTTATACCTTTTTTCTTGATAGAACAGTAAGCTGTATAAGACAAAATTCAACGTTAGATATATTGAATAACTTACTACATACAAGTCACTTTTCACGGCTTTTCTCTTGTCTATGGCAGTTCTCAAATGTCAAATATAAATATTGAGGAATGCTACACTTTTCACGGCTTTTCCCTTGGCAGTTCTCAAATGCCAAATATAAATATTGAGGAATGCTAAAGATGGATGTTTCATTCAGTCCAGGAAATCTAAATAGATTTCAAGTGGAGGCTATTTTGTTAAATACCGAAACACAAAAGTGAGGTTCAGGTCAAGTTTTAAGAGTAGTAGAGTAATTTTGTTTGTTTTTGGGCTAAATCTCACAGGCTAAAGTTTTTTCTGTACGTTTATGTTCTCAGAGAACCCTCAGATTTAACGCTCCTCTAAGTGTGCCTCGAGCCTAAACGAACTATAGGAAAAAATGGTATATGTTACGGGCGAGTAGGACTGCTAATGATTTCAGTAAGTTGTTGGACATTGACCTGTTTCATACGAGTATCATCAAGGCGAGGCGGTGTCTATCACTCAACTTTTTTCGTGCGTAGGTAAAACTTTTCTTTTTTGTTTTTAGTTTAATACTCAGTACCTTAAGATTATCTTAATTATTAGTTTAGCTGTCTATGTCGTAGATAGTTACGTGTAGGGAAAAGCCTCATGTTCACATTTAATGATCCTAATCTGGTGTTATCAGTGAAGACCTATTGGCTACCTGTATCTATTTAAGTTGTTAAGGACATTGTGTTATAGCTGTTGGTTTATCGAATAAAATAAATAAATGTCAGTCACACAGCTATTTTATATATATACTATTTATTGTTAAACTAGTTTTAAATATGCATTGTCATTGTTTTGGTGTACCTCTCGATATCATTAGAGATAGAGGGCCTCACATATAAAGATAACTAAACAGTTGCCTACTTTTTTTTTTTGTGGACACGCGGAGAGTAAGTGTTTTAATTATGATTAATCATTGAGTTTTGAGAATTTTCCTATATATTCAGAATTTTTTTATATATATATAAATACTTTTACATTTTGCAATGTAATGATAACTATTGGTTTTTAATCGCTGTTTATATTTTTTATGCTTTTATTGACAGTTAACTAAGATAAAACTTTGTTTATGTTCTATCAAAATTAAAACGAAGAAATAAGTTTAAGAAAAAAATACATTCTAGGATTCCCTGTGTCATGGGATTAGAAACTACAAGTACGGTGGTACCACAATACCTAGGCCTGGGATCAGATTTCTACAGAGCATACAAACAATTGTCCCGCAGAGGGTATCGAACCCGCACCTCTTGCGTCTGAGCCAGCTTATCTCCTACCGCGCCACCGAGGTCGTCAAAATGTCGCCTTCCTATGTATATATGCTGGTTTACCTTCCGTCACCAATAAAGAAACACATACTTGAAGAGTTTATTAATAACACCACCAAAGTTGCTGAACAAAACTGTGTTCCTAACGACATATATGAACAAAACTGTATTCCTCACGTCATGTATGAACAAAGCTGTATTCCTCACATCATGTATGAACAAAGCTGTATTTCTCACGTCATATATGAACAAAGCTGTATTCCTCACATCATGTATGAACAAAGCTGTATTCCTCACATCATGTATGAACAAAACTGTATTCCTCACATCATGCATGCACAAAACTGTATTCCTCACGTCATATATGAACAAAACTGTATTCCGCACATCATGTATGAACAAAACTGTATTCCTTACGTCATGTATGAACAAAGCTGTATTCCTCACGTCATATATGAACAAAACTGTATTCCGCACATCATGTATGAACAAAACTGTATTCCTTACGTCATGTATGAACAAAGCTGTATTCCTCACGTCATATATGAACAAAACTTTATTCCTCACATCATGTATGAACAAAACTTTATTCCTCACATCATGTATGAACAAAAACGTATTCCTCACATCATGTATGAACAAAACTATATTCCTCACGTCATGTAAGAACAAAACTGTATTCCTCACGTCATGTAAGAACAAAACTGTATTCCGCACGTTATATATGTATGGGCAAAACTGTATTCCTCACGTCATCATATGCAGGCGACTTAAACTTGTCTAAGGTCACCTGGGAGTTCAAACACAATAATTTTAGTCATCTATACAGTGATACAGGTAACAACCTATGATCTTATATGCTTGACTTTTTTATTTGCTTGATCTTAAACAATTAACATCTTAGATAACAAACGTAGAATTTTAGATCTTGTTCTTAGGAATCTTATAGTTTCTAATCTAAACTAATGTACCCCTAGTCTTAGTCAAAACACGCGTAATATGTAATTACTAGGTAGGTATCGAAAGTAATTTTCGTAAGTGGGTTTATAAATTGTATTCTTATAAGATTAATACATTATTTTGTTTGTAAATAAATGAATTATCGAATGGTGTTATAAGAACTAAAATTCCTATAAGTAAATTTGATCTCAATAATTTTTCGGTAAATAAAAGCAATCAAAACATGACTGAAGTTGGCGACGTGTTTCACACCGGTGTGATGACGTATGCGCAACCTTATCGCCCGCGCAATCTTATACTACCCTACCCTACCTACTTAATTTAAGTAAAAAAAGTAGGTAATGCAAGTATTTTAGTAGTAAAATTGCTGGGGTTGGTGTAATACTACGAAATCTAGCGTAAAACTATTAATTGTAATTTGACCTGACTAGCTTCTGCCCACGACTTCGCCCGCGTGGTACACTGAAAAATAAAAAGTAATTTAAGTAGTAAACAGTAGCTTATGTATTATTATGATGTATAAGCTATATTACTGTAAAGTTTCATCAAAATACGTTCAGTAGTTTTTGCGTGAAAGAGTAACAAACATCCATCCTCACAAACTTTTGCGTTTATAATACTAGCAGGACTTAGTAGGATAGGATAGGATAGGAAATTCTTAGTAGGATAGGATAGGATAGGATATTCTTATAAAGTGTGCCGTAAGTTCTCTTAAGAACTTTGGTTGATACTTTTTTTAATTCTTTTATTGGTACCACACTATATCTGAATGAAGGATCATACAAAAAAATGCCTGATTCTTATATGCTTAGTCGCGCACGAAAAATTGACATAGATTGACGACCTCTGTGGCGCAGTGGGCGAAGGCCCGCCTGAGACGCAGAAGGTTGCGGGTTCAATTCCCGCCACGGGACAAATGTTTGTATCTGCAAATATTTGTCCCAGGTCTGGGTGTTTTCTATGTATATTATGTATGTATTTACAAAAAAAAATGTAGTGTATCAGTCATTTAGTTCCCATAATACAAGCTCTGCTTAGTTTGGGGCTAGATGATGCTGTGTGAAAATGTCCAGCATTATTTTTTTTTTTTTTTTTTATATTTATTTATAGATAAATTCATAATAGTAGTAGGATTTATCAATTTATGAGTCCAGTCAGTAGTTTCTTATCTGTTCATAGATTATTTTTGTTTAGAGGGCAAATTGTGTAACGCGAGACAATAACAGACCATAAAAAATTGTCGAGATCGGTTCAGGGTCACGGCAGCGGGGGCGGTCTAGTCGGTATGAAAAACTCAAATCAACTACTTCATATCTCGAGTGTTAGGTACCGTCAATACTCATAGTAGATAGTATAACGTACCTACTGCCCACAGACTTCGCTTATTCGCCTCTAAGGCAAGTCGTTCCCAGCAACCGGTTACGATATTGAGTTACGTCTCGTCTTTGTTTACGTATTTGTGTCAAACTAGTGTCGAGTTTTTGCGCGTGATATTGTAAGTTGATTTTATTATTTTTGAGTGTGATCTTTTATTGTTATAAATAAATAAATAATGCTGGACATTTTCACACAGCATCATCTAGCCCCAAAGTAAGCAGAGCTTGTGTTATGGGAACTACATGACTGATATACTACTTATATACATATTTTTTTTGTAAATACATATTATACATAGAAAACATGCAGAACCGAGATAAATATTTGCAGATAGTACAAACATTTGTACCGCGGCGGGAATTGATCCCGCAACCTTCTGCGTCTCAGGCGGACCTTCGCCCACTGCGCCACAGAGGTTGTCAAATATATAGATATGTTATAGATTAAGACAATATGAGAGTAATAATTAGTGCTTCGAACAAGATTAAATATGCTTTATTTTTTTACGCAGTTGTTCCTAAATTATCGATGTTTGTTGGCACTTAAAATTTGACAAATATTTAAAAAAACTAAAGGTTTTACTTTATTTTAGTATATGAAAAAAATACATCGTTGAGGGTAAGTTTTCCTGTCATATCCCATTTTGTTGAAAAGGTAATGTAGAAAACGAGCTGATTATATATTTTTTTATTTATTTAATGGTTTTTTCTAACATATTTTTTAAGTCAGCTGTCGTTACGGACCTTTTTTGTACCTTTGGGACCTTGACCACACACAACATATTTTTTTTCTTTTTTGTGGTATTTTAATGTAAACTCTGTGTTTGTGTTTATTTGTTTTGTATTTTGTTAATAAATGTATTATCTTTCTTCTTAAAAGTAAAAGTAACTAAAATACATGACTTCTTAATAAACTAGATACACTTTCTAAAAAATAATCATTAGGTAATAAATTAGTAAATACAAAGGATTACCCGTATCTATCTAAGTAAGGGTACTGAATTTATAATTCGCACCTGCAATCCTACCTCTATCATATTACCCACAAACAATAAACCAATCAGTTGCATGTATTAATCTACTGAGAAATGATTTTATATTCATCAGAATTCGAACAGATAAAAATACTGTGAAAAATATCAACATTTACGACTTGCCGGCGTTTCGGACACAATATTTTCGGACACTTTGTCCGAACTGACACTTTCAATTTTAATTAATTATTTACACATTTAAAGTCAGAGATGGAATAGACGAATTATTCCCATCTTTCACTCTGCTCTGTCCCCCTAGGGTGACAGTTGGGGAAAAAAAAGTTCGATCTGTCCCCTTTTTTGCAACGGGGGACAGACAGAACTATTTATTCCTGTCTGTCCTTTAATTAAAAATTTAATAGGGACACTATCTATGTACACAAAAAGCTTTATGTATATATTCCGTCTGTCAGGTATGTAGGCTACCTGGGTCTGTTCCATCACTGACTGGTGTGGCGGGGGCTTGAACTTAGTATAGAAAACCCTCTGTATAAACTTAGTCGCGGGCATTCCTCTAGTTTATCTAGAGTCAAATGGCATCTTCTTTTATGTATTATATGGATGTATTTACAATATATATATATATATATGTATAAGTAGTATATCAGTCATGTGGTTCTCATAACACAATCTCTGCTTACTTTGGGGCTAGATGATGCTGTGAAAATGTCCAGCATTATTTATTTATTATTATTTATCTGTTTTCTGCAGACGATGCTTGCTTTAATATGGATTGCGGTAATCGTAGCCGCCTTCTACCTATATTGGCGGCAAACGATTTCAGTGTTCAAACGCGCTGGGGTCAAGTACTTCTCGCCAGTCCCACTGGTTGGCAACATGACCCGAATCTTACTGAAGATAGACCACTTTACCGATGACATTGTGCGTTTGTACAACTCGTTTCCTGAAGAGAGGTGAGAGCTTGTTCTATGCCTAGAGCAATGAGCAAGATTTTTTCAGGAATCTCTCCCAGGGTCCATAAGAAATTGCGTATAAACTTTGATGAAGTTATGAAATTGTTATAAAAAAAAAACAATATAAAAAAAAAAAAAATATATAAAAAAATATATTATTTTTTTAAGCAATGTTGTATGGTCTAAGAAGGTAGCCAATATGGAATACCAACACAGATTACGAACAATAGATAACCTATGTGAATGTACCATTTTGACTTTTTTTTAAAATCCGCCATTATTTTTCGGATGTTTTATCTGAAAAACTTTTGCATACTGTGATTGTGTAGAGTGCTTGAAGGTACTGTGAGGAGGAGGAATCTTAGAAAAGAAATTAAGAGTATTCATATTGTAAAAACGGGAATTTTGACTCGCTCGCGTTCACTCACCCTGATGAAGACTCTCGGAATGAGTCGAAACTTAGTCGGTGCCTTCACCGATAGTGCAGTACGTGAAAATTCCCGTTTTTACAATATGAATAAAAATGAAGAGAGAAAATATTTGATGAACATAATAAAAAGAAAACACTTTTATACGGATCAATTCCGTTCTTCGTTAGATAGAATCGGCTCAGGTCTTCAAAGTACGCGTAATCACCTTTGGAAAGACGGTTAAGATTTGACGATCTCTGTAGCGCAGTGGGCGAAGGCCCGCCTGAGATGCAGAAGGTTGTAGGTTCTATTCCCGCCACGGGGAAAATGTTTGTATCAATTTGCAAATATTTGTCTCGGTTTTGGGTGTTTTCTATGTATAATATGTATGTATTTACAAAAAAAAATGTATATAAGTAGTATATCAGTCATTTAGCTCCCATAACACAAGCTCTGCTTACTTTGGGGCTAGATGATGCTGTGTGAAAAATGTCCAGCATTATTTATTACTAGTTGTTGCCCGCGGCTTCGCTCGCGTGGTATGTTAATAAAAGTAGCTTATGACCGTCTCCAGGCTTCAAACTATGTCCACCAACTTTTGAATGAATCGAACTAAGGATTAAAATTTATACAAAGTTTAGAACTCTTTTGCAAACCCCAAAGGGTGGTTTTGAAAAAAAAAACGTGTTTCATTATTTACTTAAAAGTTTATTTGTACAGAGTTTTGAGCGAATCAAACAATTTTTTTTCATAGAAACTTTACCGCCCTATATAACCCCCTTAGGCGTCGATTTTCAAAAATTTGATTAGACTTTGTGTTATTCCAGATTCTAAACTATCTACACTCCAAATTTCATCAAAATCGGTTCAGTAGTTACGGAGATACGTGGTAACAAACATTCACACACACGCGCACACACACACACACACAGACTTTCGCATTTATTATATTAGTAGGATTATTATTATTTATTTACGTCAACTAATCACTGTCCAGGTTTGTCGGAAGATTCGAGTTCATCAACCATATGGTATTCATCCGTGACTTGGAGCTGGTGAAGAAAATCACCGTGAAGGACTTCGACCACTTCCTCGACCACCGAGTCATCATTGACAAGGTCACAGACCCGCTGTTTGGACGAAACCTGTTCTCATTAAAAGGCGAGTGCGCTTTCTTCATATATTTATTTAAGAACAGTGATGTGGTTACTTCAATTGGGCTCAGCGTTTGAAATCCTGTAAATGAAATATAATTTTAATTTATTGAAATCGCAAGGACCATTTTGTTAAAATGATACTTAGTGTTATTTAATAAAATTGTTCATACAAGAAAATACAGATGAAACAGTTAGAAAAAATAAAGGCATAATATCAGATATTTGTCCAGCACTGATATTAACACTTCAGTGAAAAGCTGTATGAAATTATAAATGCGAGTATAATGGACTGCTCTATCACGGCAAACTGATAGCGAGGCATCATTATATATTACTAGCTTCTGCCCACGGCTTTGCCCACGTGGTATCCGGATAAAAAGTAGCCTATGTGTTATTCTGATGTATAAACTATAGTACTGTAAAGTTTCATCAATATCCGTTCAGTAGTTTTTGCGTGAAAGAGTTAACAAACATCCATCCTCACAAAGTTTCGCGTTTAAAATAGTGATAGTATTTAGGCCATAGATACCTATCATATCAAACCGGGTATAACATAGCTCTTTTTTCGTCTGTCACCATTAATCTCCGAAACGACTTATTTGATTCAAACACGGTTCTTTGCTATCGATTTGTATGAGTTAAAGCATGGTTCTTAGATAAGTTTTTTTGCCACTAGCCACTGGTGGGTGCCGGGATAGGTATTGAAAAACACTCGGTGGTTTAAGATGTAGTCATGGGTAGCACACTGTTTGAAATCGAGGATCGTGCGAGGGGCTCAGTTTTACAACTGAGCCAGCACACTGTGGTAACACAATTGAGGCGAGTCAGCGAGTCAAGCAGTCTTGGGAACACAGTGTGCACTGTGCGTGTTGTGTGGTGTGGTAATAGAGTGGAGTGATATGTGCGAGGCGCATGCTGCACGTGTTGTGTGCCGGCGAGCATGTACCTACTCTACTCTACTCAAATGTGTTGTGTGGTCACTTTTGTATTGAAGAAGAGGCTGATTTTTTTTGTATGAAAATGAATGGAGCAATTGGCCATAAAATGATCTCTTTTTATAACAATACGAAAGTAGGTAAGGTAAGCTCGCGTCTCGCGCCTCGCGCTTAGCACGATTGTGCAATTGTGTTGGTGTGCAGGTGTGCTAGCTCGTCCAAACGAAAAGAGTGAGGCCTCGTTTCGAGAAAGTGTGTAGCTACAAAAGTGGTGCCAAACGTGCTGAGGACCCACCACTATTAAGATGTATTAAAATTAACTTTTCTTCTGACAGGCTACGTCGTAACGTCTTGTCTTGCCTATAAAATCTCTTGATTATATCTTTCATAGAATAATCCGGCTTATATTAACTCGTCACTTTTCCATCCCAGGTCAAGAATGGAAGGATATGCGATCCACCCTGAGCCCCGCCTTCACCAGCTCCAAGATCCGGCTGATGGTTCCATTCATGGTGGAGGTCGGAGACCAGATGATGAAGGCATTGAAGAAGAAGATCGAAGCTTCTGGTGGTAAGAATCATCAATTTACAAGTAAATATTTACATATTTCCATCGTCGATAGAATCGCTCAATATTGACTTGTGGTAGTAAAATCTAAGAATAATTCGTGATGACAGAAATATGTTCCTAAAATCTGTTTTATAAACCGATAAGACGTGAAATAAACTCATGCCAAACGAATTCACGTGTAAAAAAAAACACCCAAACTCACACTAGGTTTCCCTGTGTCGTTGGTATTAAGAACTACAAGTAGGTACCTTTAGGTGATATGGTCGCTCAGCGACAAAGCCTTTAATAAAAAAAAAATAAAAAAAATTAGGTACCTTCCTGCCATAACACCTAGATCCGAAAAATAAGTTAACACACACAGAAACTTTGTGTTTTATGTTTATGAAACACGTATTTTACTCAGAAAGGACTAATAACACTAGAGACAAAATTAAGGTCAGTTTCTGAAATCCATACGAAGTTCTTATCAGAATCGTTCAACCGGAGATTTTTAACCTTTAGACAAGCAATGTCGATGTCCACCTTGCACTTAAAGTGTCATTATCAAGCTTTGAGAGAACGATTCAGAGAAATAAACATTATGACAGTAACTTCACAGTATATTTATGAAAACTTAATGTACACGCATAAAAATAGCACTTGTTTTATAAAAAAAGGTGATGTCCATAACATTACTATAGAAACAAAAATAAATTACTCATTCCGAAATTTAGATAAGAAAAGTCCAATGTGTCTTTTATGGGAAACTCTGTACGCTTCTATAATAAGCTTCCGGATAATTTAACCAAGCTGCCTATTCGAAGATTTAAATCTTATATAAAGAACAATCTAATAAAGAAGGCGTATTACACCTTAAATGCCTATATTGAGGATAAAACTGCATGGCCCGATGTCGTCGCTCCGCTCCCTCGTTAGCTTAATTGTGGAATTGTATATCTGTGGTATCATATTTTTTAAGAATAGGTTAAGCATTACTATTATAAAGCGTATGTTGGCATAAGAAATTAGGTTGATACTTTTTAGACTTTATTTAATTCTCTGACTAGTACTTTTTTCTATAAATGAGTCTCGTTCATTTACGTTCGATTGGCACCACACTAAAGCTGAATGAAGGATCATCAAAAAGATAACCAAGCAGAGTTTGTTGCCTGATTCTTCTAGGCTTGGTCGCGCGAAACGTCAACTTAAAAACATTTTAAATTCACGTATATTTTTAAGTTAACGTTTCTATATGATCCTTGTGATTTCAATGAATAAAAACCTATTGACTTTGACTTTGACTTTGACTTTGACTTTGACTTTGACTTTGACTTTGACTTTGACTTTGACTTTGACTTTGACTTTTAAGTAAGTTCGTTCACAAAACTGCAGTGGAGGAGGGAACAGGATGGTATTAATGAGGTCTAGTTAATGGTAGGCCAATCCTACTACAAGTCACAATGATCTTTTTCTTAACTCTGGTTCTTCAGCTGACTTTTCAGAACCTACCTCTACCTGATCAGATCACCGATCTAGCAAGAAGGAACCGGATGATACGGCAATAAAGAAGTAGAACGTATTTTCTAGTTGGCTACATCGACGAAGATATCAAGGACATGACCACCCGCTACGCGAATGACGTGGTGGCCTCCTGTGCCTTTGGGCTGAAGGTGGACTCCCACCGAGATCTTGACAACCAGTTCTACGTGATGGGGAAAATGGCCTCTTCATTCAGCTTCAAACAGCTTATCAAGTTTTTCGGATTTGCATCGTTCCCTAAGATCATGAAGGTATCCCTTGCATGCCTTTTTAAATCGTGAATTTAAAATCTATATCATATTACCCTACTAATATTATAAGCGTGAAAGTTTGTGAGGATGGATGTTTGTTCCTCTTTCACGCAAAAACTACAGAACGGATTTTAATAAAACTTTACAGTAAAATAGCTTATACATCAGAATAACACATAGGCTAATTTTTATTCGGGTATCACGCGGGCGAAGCCGTGGCCAGAACCTAAATGAAAATAAATCCAACTGAGACATCCCTTCAATCCTGAACACAACTCAAGCTCTGCTTGGTGCCAGTAATAAGTATGGTACTTCCCTAGACGTGGCTGCAATACATTTTACCTAAAGTTTTTATGAATCTGCAACTTCCTGACCTGGTTTTTCTGATTTTTGATCTTGATTTATTTTCAAAATTTTTAAACGCTTTCAATCATACAGTTTTTGCTGCCATCATTCAAATACTTTAGTTCATTTACCTGCATAAGAATAATGTTCTTGAATTAGTTCTGAAGGTCACTGCCGGCCATCGCTTCACTGCCCCGTGGTCCGTCCTCTAGTTACGAGTATGTCAGCGGTCAGGATAATCGAGTTAGATGGGTTGATTGAAAAATTGACTGCAAAACGCATGCCTCAGTGGTTCTATCTAGCTGGCTATGATAATTAATTTCTTGTAATTTAGATCCGGCATTTGTCTGTCAGTTTGTTTGTCCAACAATAAAATTGAAGCCGTTTATTCAATCTAGTAGGTAGATAGAAATTTTGTAGTTCGAAAAAATGTGCATCATCGGTAGTTAGGTCTTTCAGATGATGATGGCGAACTAATTGGTACCTATATGAAGTTTTTGTTTATTTTATTGTTATCTTGCTATCATAGAAATAATTAATTTTATTTATTTATTAATTAACTAGCTTCTGTCCACGGCTTTGCCTGCGTGGTACCCGAATAAAAAGTAGCCTATGTGTTATTCTGATGTATAAGCTATATTAATGTAAAGTTTTATTAAAATCCGTTCAGTAGTTTTTGCTTGAAAGAGTAACAAACATCCATCCTCACAAACTTTCACGTTTATAATATTAGTAAGATTAAAATTTATTCTGGAATACAGTCCTAAGTTTCATGTATCCAATAAAACTATATCAAGGTACTGAGATGCGGATTGCCAAAAAATTGAGGTAATTTTTTGCAACATCACCACATAAAGTTGCGATGGTAAACCAACTTTTTATTTTTATAGATTCTGAGAGTCACCCTGTTCCCCAAAGCAATACAGGATTTCTTCAGGGAGCTGGTGTCATCCACGATGCGGGATCGAGAGGATAGGAACATCATTCGGCCCGATATGATACACCTCCTGATGGAAGCCAAAAAAGGTAGATAATTAACACATGTTAACAGGACGGGAACAAAATATAAGAAAACATGGTTAAGAAACTATCATGCCCTATAACGGAAATTGAAAGAGCTGCGCGAATCCGAAGAAAAAATTAAGCCTCCCTCTAATAATAATAAAATCCTCTAAAAGCTTTTGTTAACATCACAATCCTCACATAAGTGGTTGTTCTGACCCGAGTGCTTCCCCGTTCGACCCAAGATTTTTCTACCCAATAGGTATTTTGCTCCGTTCGACCCAAAACATTTGATTCAAGTTACCCTTTGTACCCACAACTACTTATTCCTAATTTCTATTGTTTAAATTAAAATAAATGACACAGTAAAACACTAAAACCTCTAGTTACTCATTTTTAGTTATTTAAGTGTTTAATATTGTTGCAACTTTATGTCGTTTTAAAATTATATATATTCACACATAATCTGCATAGAACATAATCCTATCCTATCATAGGCACTTGTTTTTGTTGTTAATCTCATTTTTCAACAACTCCCCTGTAATGTTACGTATTGGCGTTTTAGCACTTTTTCCTTTCCACTATCGTTGTAATTATTTTTACTAATATTGTTTCCAGGAAAACTCATCCACGAAGAAAAAACGATGAAAGACGTGGATGCTGGGTTTGCTACTGTCGAAGAATCTGCAGTTGGCAAGAAAGACATTAATATAGGTAAATAATACACATTCTCGTGTATAGGCCAACTTCTAAATGAAAGGTATCTATTGCCTCTAATTAGTAGTCTCTGATTATTGTAGTGGGTAAATGGTAATAGTTAATCACAAAATTTAACCAATTGATTTGTAGATAAAATTAAATTGATAAAAACAATCTATAAACCACCCTATAACTGGGTGTCTAGATAAATAATAATAACCTATGCTCCAAGGGTGGAAGTGTTAAAGGCACAAAGCCGGGAGTAGCGTTTAGTGAAACTGCAGCACACCTCTCGACACCCTTTAGCCGTCCACACCAACGTTGCCTCTGCGCTGCCTATCGTTGGCGGCACTGATGGGGCCCGTTTAGTGGACGGCAAGTCATCATCTGCCTATGATTTTATCTGAATTTCAGTAAGAATTGGCAGGTGCCGTTTCATCCTACATAGCCCAGCAATCATTCCATAAGCATATACTCCTGCAATAGCCTAGTTTATCACTCATATTACCAATAGTTTACATCAGTCACCATCTACAAAATTCAGTTTTTTTATATGATAATGTACAAAAGGTCTCTTAGTGTTAGCTTAGGCTCAACTAATGCCTGTAAAGGCTCCAGGCATATAAGCCTGAGAATTGAAATAAATAAAGGATAATAATAACATTTTATTAGACACAAAAAAAAATTACATGGTACAGATAAATAATTGAGTTCTACAAAATTAGGAACAATTCTAATTAACAAGAAACCGAGGTACAATTCTAATTAACAAGAATTGTACCTCGGTTTATCTCTGTTCCCCACACTAGGTTTGAAAGTCTGTATAGTGGGGGTTGAGTCACACAAAATACCACTTTCTGTTGGCGTTAGCGTGAAAAGAAGAGATATTTCTATAGACCACCTGGAGTTAAATAACACGATTGCAAAAAACTGTGTCAAAATTCAGTCACTTTTTTGAATACTAGCTGCGCCCCGCGGTTTAACCCGCGTAAGTTTCGATTTCGTGGGAATATCGGCGATCTTATTAAATTTTAGAACACAAAATCTGCTATTGTGACTTAACTATGATAGTAAGATATATTCCCTCGCGGACTTTTTTGTAGGTAATAATGAGTACTTTAATCATATAGTACATCATTTTTATGTATCATCAATAGTTTTCTCAACACCAAATCCAACCAAGTCATATCCGTTTATAAATTTAATTTCATAATTACTTATTTCCAATTACGTTATTAATGTTCTTCTTTAAGAATTTGAATTTGTCAAGAGCATACCCTCTAGTTGTCATGCAAATAATAGGATTCTGCTAGCATCATATTCATAAACTTGTTTAGACAGTAAAATGCATATTTTTTCACTTCTAGTGTGGTCTCAAGATGACCTCACAGCCCAAGCCATCCTGTTCTTCATTGCTGGCTTCGAGACCATATCCTCGGCCATGTCCTTCCTCCTGCACGAGCTGGCCTTGAACCCTGAGGTCCAGGAGCGGCTGGTGGAAGAGATCCGGGAGAACGAAGCAAAGAATGGAGGGAAATTTGACTACAACTCTGTTCAGAACATGGTTTATATGGATATGGTAGTCTCAGGTTAGATTTTTGGGTCATAAAAAATATTTTAAAATCATTTTTTTTACATCTGACGACGTTTAACGTTAATTTAGAAATTCTTAAGAACAAGCGACCTCATTTGACGATGAAACGGTCACGGATGAATCAAATCGATTGTTATAAATAAATAATCGATCGTCTACCTACACTAATATTATAAACTAGCCGATGCCCGCGGTTTTACTCGCGTAGGACAGGTGCAACAAAAATAATAATTTATAAACCCTGATACGTATTCAGTTTTGTATTTTAACTATCCAAACTAAGTCTATAGTATATCGCACCATGCGTGAAATATAACACACCATCCTACCCTCTTTGAGGGGTAGTTTAGAAAAAAAATGTACTTATCTTTTATCATTGGTACTAAATAATATTTATGCTGAGTTTCAAAAAAATTGGATCACTCGTTAAAAGTTTCCATACAAACTAAGATACCCTCTACAACCCCTTAGAGAGGTAGTTTGGGGAGATAATTATATTAGTATTTTATTATTTGGATTGAAAAATATTTATGTGAAGATTCAAGACTGTAACTTCAAGGAATACCATTTTTTCATACAAAGGTTTTCAACCCTTTTCATCCCCTTAGGGGTAGAACTTTCTAAATTCCTTTCTTAGTGCACCCCTACACTATAAGAGAAATATACTCTCCAAATTTCATGCTTCTAGGGCTTATGGTTTAGGCTGTGCATTGATTCACCTCTTAGACTTTGACACCCCTACATCCCCTATGAGGGGCATTTTGGGGAATTAATTATATACTCTTATATCATTTAGATTAAAGAATATTTATGTGAAGTTTCAAGACTATAAGTTCAAGGAATACGATTTTCTTATTGCACCCCTACATCATAAGAGGAATATACCCTCCAAGTTCCATACTTCTAGGACTTATGGTTTAGGCTGTGCGTTGATCCTCCAATCAGTAACGGAACAGTTTTATATATATCGATAGGTAACGTTTTTAAGTTTGTATATAGGAGTTTATGTCCGAAACTAGTGGGCCAATTTAATTTTAATAAATATTATTTTTTAATATAAAATTTTAATTGTTTTTATTATGCTGTTTTAAAATAAGAATTGCTTGATCTTTAAATAATCGGCTAAAAAGAGTTTTTTTTAAAACGTGCCTTCCTAATTTTGGCAAACATTTTCAGAAGTGCTCAGACTGTGGCCGCCTGCGATAGCTCTTGACCGGATTTGCCTCAAGGACTACAATTTAGGCAAACCTAATAGCCAGGCCACTGAAGATTTTATTGTAAGTTACCTTCTTCATTCAACTAAAGTGCCTTCCTCGAATGAATGAATGAAAATCTTTATTTGCTTGAGTACAGGTAGCTATATAGTTCTTAAGCTTGTTTGTTAGGTATCACCGTTCTTAATGACGTATTGCACAAGAAATAAAATTGAATAAAAAGGTGGGCCTAATGTTAAAAGCATTTTCTACCTGCCATCCTCACAGGTACAAAAGAGGGTTGGCAATTACAATATTATACACTTTAAAAGAAACAACAAAAAAATAATAAGATAAAAAAAAATATGGGTAAATATATGATACTAGCCGATGCCCGCGGTTTTACTCGCGTAGGATAGGTAATTGATAGGTGCATCAAAAATAATTGCATGCCTTGCACCCTGAAGGACTTTTTATACGTATTCAGTTCTTTTGTATTTTAAGTATTAGTAAGTTTACAGCAAATCGCACCAAGCGTTAAACATTCCTTAAACAAACTTAAGAGGCCTGCGTTGGATGAATTGCCCATACAAACGTTATGCCATAGTCATTTGTAATTAGAGCTTATTTCCACCATATTATGTTATTATTTGCATTCGAATAGTATTTATCTACGTACCTACCTTGCTATATATTTTTTCAAAATACTTACCTAAAATGAAATGTAAACGAATCGCATTTTGGATATTTTTACGTCATATATGACATGTTTTCTTCTTATTTGTTTTCTTTTAAAAACAACAATACCTTACGTATCGTTTGGTAAGGTAGATAGTTACAGAATAACAACACAATGTGAAAAATACAAGTTTTCATTCATTTTTTTTGGTATTACGGAACACATCCAAATTTATAACAAATTCTGAACGGCTAATATTGCTATCGCGCAAGCACGGGCGGCCCTGCATCAATCAAAAAGAGACAGCTATATTTTTGTACGCTCTTCGAATTTAAGTTATTAGCGCTGTACGTCGGATCCTTAACACACCAACTTACGCCCTTTGAGGGGTAGTTTATAAAAAAAAAATGAATTTGTCTTTTATCATTTGTACTAAATAATATTTCTGCCGAGTTTCAAGGAAATTGGACCACTCGTTAAAAAGTTCCCATACAAACTTGGACACCCTCTACAACCCCTTAGAAGGATAGTTTGGGGAGATAATTATATAAATATTTCATCATTTGGATTGAAGCATATTTATGTGGTTTGTGAGCTCAAGGAATACGATTTTTCATACAAAGATTTTTAGCTCTTTTCACCCCCTTAGGAGTAGCATTTTCCAAATTCCTTTCTTAGTGCACTCCTACACTATAAGAGGAATATACACTCCAAGTTTCATGTTTCTAGGACTTATGGTTTAGGCTGTGCGTTGATTCACATTTTGGACTTTGACACCCCATTATTTTTAGGTTCGCAAAGGAACTGGTATCGGCATCCCAGCGTGGGCCTTCCACCGCGACCCTCAGTACTTCCCAGATCCCCTGAAGTTCGACCCTGAACGCTTCTCTGATGAGAATAAACACAACATAAACCCTTTCTCTTACATGCCTTTTGGGATAGGACCTAGGAATTGTATCGGTAAGACTTGAGTTTTTGCTTTTTATTCACATAACGGGTCTTCTGTTGAAATTCTGCACAGTTTTACGAAAGTCTTTTCAACCCCACACGCTGCTGAAATGAACTTTAATGCACAATGTTGATAAAATCTTCAATTTCCAGGGTCACGTTTCGCTCTCTGCGAGGTGAAGGTCATGGCGTACCAATTACTTAAGCATATGGAGTTGTCTCCTTGTGAGAAGACCTGCATCCCCACAAGGCTGTCCAAAGAAACCTTTCAGACCAGACTCGAAGGTGGGCATTGGCTGCGAATCAAGCCAAGACAGTAGAACGTAAGAGGCTATTGTAATAGGTTTTTGCCAATGAAATTGCCGTTTTGTTGAACTGGCCACTTTGAACTGAAATATCTGCGGTATGACTTGGAATTCTAAATACAAATTAATGTATTTAGAATTTCCAAAAAAACTGAAAATTGGACAGCATCCCTTAAACACATTAAGGGATGCTGTCCAATTTTCAGTAATTGTTTTTTTTGGGTTTTGTCCTCCAATTTATTACGCCGCGGCGCAACTTGACTTATGCCGAGAAATGCATCTCAAACGGCAATATTAACGACCTAACGATGACCTTCCACTACCAACGTACGAAGAGTTCGTAATTGGTTAACTGCTTTTGTTCTGGAAATGTTATTGTCGTTAGCGAACGCCGTGAACGTCCAGAGAGCAACGCTGATAATGAAGAATTAAAAGCGGATCGTCTCAAACTATAGCTAAGCTTGCATAGGCTTTTGATGTAGTTTTCCCATTCAATATTCATACATACATATATTCAAGCCTGTTTCCCGGAGGGGCAGGCAAAGGCCACGGATTTCCACTTGCCTCCACTTAATCAAATACTTCATACAAGCTCGGCGGTTTAGTGTACTTCTGACCAGGGGTCTAGACAAATACCACTTTCTGTTGTCGTTAATGCCTGCGGAAAGATTAATTTGCATGGAAATGACATTAGCTGTGAAAATGTCACGTGATAGCTGCCAAGTTTAACCTTGACAAATTTGCGTTAGCGTGAAAGGAAAGATAAGCGTGAGGTATTTGTTAGCCCCCAGGGGCTTTAGCCTTTCTCTAGAATGTCTCCAATTTGGTCAGAGTATGTTCGCTGAGGCCTTCCTGTTCCAACTATCTCATTCACGCCCGCCTTGCATACTTGTTTTTTTAATCTTCCTATAAAAAACGGCAATTTTATAGGTAAAGACCTAATATTAATTAAAAAGCGTTGTATTAAAATTAAATACAAGAGAAGTCTGTGATATCCACGAAAAAACTTATCATTGAAATAAAAAATGAATATCATGGTATATTATTTATATCAGAATGCTGGGCTCAGATGCTCTTAAGTGCATTAAAATTAAAATTTAAAATTAATAATACTACAGCTGTGTGATACTATTGTGTGAAAAATGAAATAAATGTTTTTAAATTAAATTATATTGATGAAAATTTAATATTTTACCGATAATAAGTAATTTAGGTCTAATAAACATTTATATTAAATTCTCTTACAAGAAAAATACATTTTGTTATGTATTTATGCATTATTTTTCTAGACACAACATAATACAGTACATTTTAATGTTCCTTTATTATTTCACCTGCATTTATTCAATAGAAGACAATAGTATATTGTTTTACATTAAATACGACCGGAAGCATTCAATTAGTAACATCCGAAATATATTTATTTTGGTTATATCTGATTAATACATTCAAGCTAACTTTGAAAACAATTTCCCTTTGATCGCTACCGCCGCGAGTCGAACTTTCGATTAATTACTAGTAATCTAATATAATTAGCTGTATAGTATATTGTTTGATAAACTAATAGCTTCTGCGTACGGCTTCGCCCGCACGGTACCCGGATAAAAAGTAGCCTGTGTGTTATTCTGATGTATAAACTATACAACTGTAAAGTTTCATCAAAATACATTTAGTAGTTTTTGCGTGAAATAGTAACAAACATCCTCACAAACTTTCACGTTTATAATATTAGTAGAATAAGTACGAAGACTTCTTTTAGTGTTTTTTATGTTTACTTATAATTCTAGCTATTTTCATAACATTTCTAATTTAGATCCATATTTCCAAAAACCTTCTCCGTATACGAGAAGAAAATAACTATAATTTATTTGCAAATAACTAGTTTCGTGTCCTTATTCTCAGCGTGTGTCCTTCTTTCAATCTGAGCTGGAAGGTGTCCGTCGCCAGCTTACATGAGGTACTGGTCTTCTCGCAGGGAGACACCTCGAGCTGGTGCAGCAGCTGGTAGACCATGACTTTCACCTCGCAGAGAGCGAATCTGGATCCTGCAAGATGAAAATACGGGAAATCATTAAAACCATCCTTGCCTAAAATGCTTGATAAGACAGCTCCCAAATTGCTCTGTATTTGACAGCGTTTGGGAAGAAATTTACTATAAAAAGACAGTGTATCATATTACATGCGCCGCCGCCCCGCCATGCTAGAGGTGCCCAACTGTAGGACCAATCTCCTTAAGTTTGCCCCCATGTCACTCGCTATCTATCTGCTCAATATCTTGTCTGCGAACAGCGTGGATATTTTTTACGATAAACTGCCGAAACTCCTACAAATCTTATATATTATATACCTACTATATATTATATTCTACTACTATACTTACAAATATCATCGATTTCGAAAAAACCTGTCATTATGTCATAAATCAATAAATAAATAAAATCGAATCAAAAATATATTTATTTAGGTCAGAAACAAAGTACGCCAAACTAAAAAAAACGGTATATCCGCAGAAATATAAGAAACTGTGTTGCGAATAGTAGCGCCCTCCTCCGAAATGAACCAAATTTTTTTTGGTTCATTTCGGTTCAAAACCATTTTTTTAAGTCTTTTATCTTTCTTAGTAAACTAGAATTCAATGTTAAAATATTACCAATACAGTTCCTGGGACCTATTCCGAAAGGCATGAAGGAGAAGAGGTTGATTTTGTGTTTATTCTCGTCAGAGAAGCGTTCAGGGTCGAACTTTGTCGGGTTGGGGAAGAACTTGGGGTCGTGGTGGAAGCCCCATACTGGGATGCTGACTCCAGTTCCTTTGCGAATCTAGGAGATAAAATATAGACACACATTAGGAGTATAACATATGTTAGTATAACAAATGAATGGTCATTCTGTCAGTCTTTTTGCGTAAACTTTTTATAAGGCTGCTTGTCTTCAACTTTGTCCAGATTATTTCGATTATAGACGTTTTTTTGACGAGCTTGTATAAAGAATATGATGAGGATGAATGGAGAGAAAGAGATATGCCAGGATCGTTATAAGTGGATGCTTATTCGTCCGGGAAACAATCATAACTTTATAATAATAATGATACATTTATTTATACAGACAAATCAGTCCATTTTATTAGTAAAAACTTAAAACTAGTGTTTATTTATGCATTTATGTAGGTTTGCTGTGGTGTAAAATTACGTCATATAGAGCCTCAATCATCAAGCTGGTCAGCCGGGTCTATGCTGAGTTTCTAACATGTCAAAACGTTGACCGTATCGACGAGATTTCTATACAAAATATGACGAAACGATTATCGTTTCGATAAGTTTTGAATGTATTTGAAAGTCAGCATAGGCCCTCTGGTCTGACGGAACGGAGACGAGTTGGTGTGAATGTTAACCGACCGCGCCGGCCGGCATTTCGGTCCAGTCCGGTCGGCATTTCGATTTGCTAATTACATTGAAATTGGAAAAGTGAGCAAGTTATTGCTACAGATTTTCAAAGTTGACCTGTTGATGCAGACGAGTGACGTTTTTTTTATTCAACTAAAGTGGAAATCAAGCATGCGGTGAAAGTCTTACGTGCCTGTGATTTGGTCAGACAATATCTTAATCAGAAAAAAACTATATCAAAATAATCACCAAAATGTCTCTTATCTATAATTTTTATTCTCACATAGATTTGCAACAAAAGCCTGTAAGAGACATTCTGAGACATAAACGTTTAAAGATAGAGACATTCTGCGATATCGGGACATTTTGTGGGCTAAAGTTTTGTTCTCAGCAGACATTTTGAAAATTGTAAGTTTTAGCGATTGAGCTAAAAAATAAACTTTTTTATATTTGTAAAATGAAAATATCGTTCTAATGACGAACCTCTTAACGGCCAAGAAAATGTCAATTGGAAAATAATCGTTTGGAAAATAACACGCCCACGTCTCTAATTATTATGGACACCTTCAGATTAAAACTCCTTTCATAGCTCCGGGTATCTTATAGGGGTTAGTCAGAGGCAGGTCCAACAATATGAAACATGCGCATTCCACGTGACAGGTTGCACGTTGGTACATACATAAAAAAGGTTGTATTTGTTAATTCCTTGAAATAACATACAGATCTCATTTAGAAATTCATTATTTGTTTAAATTTACGTAATTAAAAATTAAAAATAACCTATTTCTTTTTTTTTACTATTTGTCATAGAATTTTTAGTAATATTAAAAAAAATCTTCAATCTTCTTCTCTTTTTTTATTTTTTGTTCTTTATGAACGCCCTAAGCTCTGAATCTACCAGTCCGATTTGAAAAAATCTTTTTTGCATTATAGCCCATTCATGAGGAAGGTTATGGGCTATTAACAGCACGCTACAACCCTTACGGGCCGTGCAAAAGCAGTAATAGCACGGGCGATACGACGCGGTGGGCCGGTTGGGCCGAGGGCGGCCATGACACAGCAAGTAAATAATATATTAGACAGAATTGAAAGACTTGAAAGACAGTCTTCCAGCTTTCTTCTTTGTCTATTCTCATGGATATCCATAACTTACTATGAAGTCTTCCGTAGCATCGGCGTTGGGTTTACCACAGTTATAGTCTTTGCTGCAGACCCGGTCCAAAGCCGCGCCTGCAGGCCATCGCCTCAGTAATTCTGCAATCACAATCAGTTAGAATCTGGAAAATGTGCTGGAGTGCGTTGGTTTATCGGTAGAATATGATTCCTTTGAGTGCTCTGATGGCTGATAAGCGAGGTAGTTTATATACTTTCCTTAAATAGTATATACATATATACATATAGTCACGCCTGTTTCCTGGCATACCTCTTTCGCTTCATTCATCCTCATCACATTCTTCATACAGGCTCGGCGGTTTAGTGTACTTCTGATCTGGCCTTTTTCTAAAATGTCTCCAATTTGGTCAGAGTACGTTCGCCGAGGCCTTCCTCTACCAACTATCCCATTCACGCTCGCCTTGTATACTTGTTTGTTAATCTACTTTCGTCCATCCTTTCTATATGCCCAAACAATCTCACGTACCTTTCTCAACTCTCGTTAAATAGTTTTTTTTAAATAACTGTATTTATTTGATTTTTGATCTCAAGTACCATAAGTAAGTGTAATTTAATAGTTTACGTATGTTTAAATTTAAAAAATGATTGTTTTTACTAATGGCGACGTAGACTTGATCATGGGGAAGAAGGATATGTTAATTCTTCAGAGATTGTAGGTAACATGATTTAACAAAAATAAAAATGTGTTTTTTAAGTTTTTTTTTTAGTATTTTTCTATTAAGGGAAATTTCAAGAATTGATAATATCCCGAAAATTCAACCTCAAGGGGAATCGAACCCGCAACCTGCGTGTCAGGCCGGTCGCCCACTGTAACTATAACTTGTGAAGATTTAGATACCTACCTGAGACCACCATGTCCAAATATTTCATACTCTGTATGGAGTTATAATCAAACTTTCCGTTGTTCTTTTCCTCGTTCTCTCTGATCTCTTCCACCAGCCGCTCCTGGATATCAGGGTTCAGAGCCAGCTCGTGGAGAAGGAACGACATGGTGGTGGAAACCGTTTCGAAGCCAGCAATGAAAAACAGCACTGCTTGGGCTGTCAAATCGTCGTCTGTCCATACTGGAAAAGAAACTATTATTAGGGATGTTTAATAAAATCAATTTCTAAAAAGGAAAATTATAAAACCCTGGGCGATTTATTATTAGAATTTACAAAGAAAACAAACAAAGGAATAAAATAGCGGAATAATAATTAATATAAATATATAATAAAATATATAAAACAACATGAACTCAATAAAATACGTCCGCACAGCGCAACGTCTCGAAAAGAAGTGAGCTTGCTTTTTTTTCTGAATGGAATTTAACGCTACAGGGCCGCAGGTGGCCTTGGTCAGCGTCACTGGGCTACGGCGAGCGCAGAAGGTAAAAAAATAAAATAAGATGGGCACCACTTAGGTACGGACCTAGGCTTGGGCCTTTGCCAGAGGAGGAGGAACAGGAGAGAAATGCCCCGGTACATATCTGTACCGTGAGTAGGCGGAAATGGGGACTCGTCGAGCCCGCCGACGGGCTCGGTGTATCTGTGAAGTGTTTGATCTGTCGGGACTTGATGACGTCACCACTGCGTTAGCGGTGCTGATGTGGTCATCAGGGTCACCAAGAAAGTGTCTTAGTCTACGGAGAGTTTTCAACACGGGTGACTCGATCGAGTAGTCGGGGATATTGGAGATTCAGGGGTTTGAGTGGGATGAGGTCAATTCATAATACCACTGAGAAGCGGTTTTTATGAATTTGGCTATGGATTCGAGCTTGGTGTCTCGGTGGAGGTCTATGTTGCGCGAATACTAGGGCGCGCCGGTGGCCTTGCGCAAGAAACGATTCTGGACTGCTTGGAGTTTTTTTATCATGAATGAAGTGGCCGAAAGCCACTGCGGCATATGTTGGAATAGGGCGGATGCACGTTTTGTAAAGTGTCACCTTATTTCTAAGGGACATTTTACTCTTCGCACAGATGAGAGGGGAAAGGCGATCAAGGATGAACTTGGCGCGGTTGCTCACTTTCGTAATGTGAGTGAAGAAGGATAGACGTCTATCAAGGATCACTCCTAGGTAACGGGCTGATTTAACCCATGGGATGGGTTCGCCATTCATTCGTGATACGAAAGGCTCGCTGTATTGTCTTCATTATTCGTTTTTCGTTTGGATAAACAACACCTCATCACAAATACACAACCGCTTCGTCCGATCGCTCGTTGCGACTGACACGATGACGCAGTGTTGCCAGCTGGATCATGACAAAAGTAACCTAAAATAGAAAAAAGTAACCTTTTCGTGTGAAAAGTAACCTTCCCTGTTTTTCCCCTTTAGTAAGTACTAAAAGTTGATAGACAGATGTTGATTGTGTTAATTTATAGAAAAAATGATAATTTAGTAGTATTTTCCATCTCATTTCACGATTTATCTATTTCTTACCCATTTTTTCTTTTTAAATTTTTTTGCCAACATTGCAAAAAATATGCAACAAAGAGCTCTACTACGTTCCTTTTAAATTTATATTCAAGCAAGAAATTTAATAACTACCTATGAATTCTACGAATTCCAATAATAAAGCAACTTTTTGAGTTGTGTAACCTAAAAGTAACCTGACATAGTTAAAAATTACCTAAAAGGTTACAAAAGTAACCTTCTGGCAACACTGCGATGACGTAACGTAGGCACATGAGACAACACCAATACATTACACTCGCGTGAATGGTTCTTCGCTCAGGAGGTTAGTTCTCGCCCTCAGGATCACCAGCAGTTTAGGCCGTCAACAGTCATTAGCCGTCGGTATCATAACAACCGTGTAAAAAAAAAAGTAAAAAAGTTTATTTAGTAATGATACTTAAAGTATGCGTGTTTGCTTGTTTTGTTAAATGTATAGCTTCGAATACAAACCTCTGTTCACATTCTTCTTTCCAACGGAAGACTCTTCGACAGTAGCGAATCCAGCATCAGTATCCACTTTGATGTCGCTATCTTCATGAGTCAGTTGTCCTAAAACAAACAGTACTTAAACAAAAAATAGGTTTTTTTTTATAAAACTATATAGGCCGTATCCTCCCAGCTGTTGGAAACTATAAAACATCTTTTTTCGAATAGATGGGATGAAAAATACTTATTTTGCTTGCACTTACTGTCATACAGTCATTTTGTTAACAATATTACGTTTTTTTTTAAATAACCTACCTTTCTTAGCCTCCATCAGCAGGTGTATCATATCAGGACGGATAATATTTTTGGTCTCCCGATCGTGCATAGTCGACGTCACCAGGTTCCTGAAGAAGCTCTTCGATGTTTCAGAGAATAAGGATATTCCAAACAACTGTAGAAAAAAGTATTAAGGGCCTTAATCAAATGTTGATTTCAATAAATAAATATGATATGATTAATCATTCATAAATTAATATGATATGATTTTAATAAATATGATATGATATGATTTATCATTCGTATCATATCATATTTATTTATTAAAATCAACATCAAAGATTGATGTTGATTTTAATAAATAAACCGCATTTTTTCATCTGTTGAATTTTTAATGACAAAACAAGCAAAAACACATGCTCAAAACGGTGAAGGAAAACATCGTGAGGAAAACGGCATGCCCTAGAACCAAAACTTCGAAGGCATGTGCCATCGATTAGTGTTCCAATAAGCGGCGATAGGTTTGCAACCTGTCACGTAGAGTGATAACTATTTACAAAACGTTCATCAACGAACATGTTCTAAATAATAATGTTTGGACGTGTCCCTGAATACCCCTACTTGATATCGTCACAGATTTGCGTACTGAGTATAGATATAAGGATCACTATCATAAGCTCCAGTTGTGAGCGTATTTTTTATCAGTTGTAGATTTTATAAATAATCTTTAGTAGATTAAACGAACTTACCTTAAGTGAAGTTTTATCATGACTATATGAACACTTACCATTCCCTGCCTTTGGATACTTAGCAGAGATTTAGAAACACCTTTCGATAGTTACATACTTGATAATGACTATACTTGTATGTTATGTATTGTTATCATTACATACTTATCTTTAAGTATGTTCAACTATCCTACTAATATAATAAATGTGAAGTCTGTGTGTGTGAATGTTTGTTACCACGTACATATCTCCGTAACTACTAAACCGGTTTTTGATGAAATTTGGAATGTAGATAGTTTAGATTCTGGAATAACACATAATAACACATATAAGTTTCTGTGGAAAAGTTTCTATGGAAATTTTTATTCCTTGGTTTGATTCATTCAAAACTCGGTACAAATAAACTTTGAAATAAATGATGAAACATATTTATTAACATATGTATTTTTTATTTTTTCAAAACTACCCTTTGGGGGTATGCAATTGAGTTCTAAACTTTGTATGGAAAATTGTAATCCTTGTTTCGATTCACTCAAAAGTTGGTGGACATAGTTTGAAGCCTGGAGACGGTCATGCGTTACTTTTATTAACATACCACGCGGGCAAAGCCGCGAGCAGAAACTAGTAAATTAATAAATAAATAATGCTGGACATTTTTTTACACAATCATTTAGCCCCAAACTAAGCAGAGCTTGTATTATGGGAACTACATGACTAATATACTACTTATATACTTTTTTGTAAATACATATGCATTGTACATAGAAAAACATCCAGACCCGAGACAAATATTTGCAGATCTTACAAACATTTGTCCTGTAGCAGGAATCGAATCCGCAACATTCTGCGTCACAGGCGGACCTTCGCCCACTGCGCCACAGAGGTAGCTGTTATAATCATGACTAACAAACAATAAGTTCCGTGAATTTGTTTGTTTCTTTGTTAAAGTCATGTGTCTTATCAGCATGTAAATAATGATAACAGGAACTTAGCATTCTTAATGTAACGATGATTATGAGATTGGTCATCAATTATCTGTAAAACAATATTAAATCGATAAGATAAAGCACATCCACTTCTTTGGGGATGTCTAGACTGTTTGTTTAGTAATGATGATAGAATTCTTAGTAAAACAGTCATCATAATCATCAATAGCCTGTAGAAGCCCACTACTGGACATAGATATCCCTAAAGAGTGTCACGACAAACGATATTGGGCCACAGAGGGCCTGTTATGAGTCAAACAGTTAGAGTACAATTTATTATTTTCATTATGTTATATTAAATTTTAATATAATAATCGAGATGTATGGAAGTAAAACGGAAAGGCAGTTGCATGACATAGGCTAATAAAATAAACTATAATACACTAACGATAATAAGAAAGGTAATGTGAGGGTTGAGAGTTACCACCATTTAAAATCTATTTAACAGGATATAACAAGTAAATCCTTGTTTACATATCAATATGATAATATAAAATGTAAATAGATGACTTGATTTCAATAAACCGAAGGTTGTTCGTTTAATATTCTAGTCGAACGAACATTACATGTTGTTTACAAGATAAAACCGACGTTCCAAAGTGATTAATGAATAAATGAATTTTGACTTTGTCTTTGAACACTAGAATGGAATTTGTGATGTTCTTAAAAATGGCGACTGGCCGAGAATTTTATCGTAATGTACCATTCTCGACGAGCTTATTATTATTATTTTATTTATTAGAACGGGTCAGACCCAATCACATAACAGACACAATAATATGATAAACTGAAATACAAAACTATATTATAATTAGAATTATTTTTGAATAAATAAAATTGTATAATACACACAGCCACTCATACGTCATTCTCGCAGTACTAAAAGCATACCAACATAAGTTCCTTCAAATATAAGCTTGATATGTATAAAGTATTTTTTTTTTTAATAAATAGCTACACCTAAAATCATGGTAGCACTTAGTTGGTGCTTACATTGCCTAAACTAATATACATAATATATTTTTTTTTAGTTCCTAAACTACTCTATCTAGACAATATTATGAGCTTGATTGTGAGGAAGGCGCTGTTGTCTGTAACACAATTTTTTTAACTAAAACAGACGAATAGATAAAATTATACCTATTTTTACTTGTCTGAAATAAATGATTTTGTATTATGTACGTTACGGAATTTGCATCTTTTACATTTTATTCGCTGACTAGGTATAAGAATGCTCGCATCGTAATGTTTTACATTACGATAAAATGCTCAGTCAGTAGCCACCTTTATGTTACGTAGAATCAAATGTTCACGCGTAGGACGACTCAATTGCAACTAAGCTGGGTCTCAAAAGTTAAGTGATATTTTGTATATAAAGCTCTTTTTATTTTTATTTTACATACAGACTGCGACGCATGAGGTACTGGTTCGATTCCGGGACAAATGTTTTTATTCTGGGTCTGAGTAATGTGGTACCACGGTACTCGTAGTACCTGCCCATGACACAGGGAATCCTAGTGTGGTGTGAGAACTATGTATATGTCTATTTGATGTTTATAGTCTGCAAGAGTTCTCAGAGCTAACAATTTACCTTTTAAGTCAAAGTCCATAAATTTTTATTCATTTAAATTACAAGGATCATAATTCCTCACCTTCATAATCCAGGGAAACGAAGAATATCCGAAGAAGATCAGCAGCTGACGGAAATTGGACTGAGATGCCTCCTTGCCCAGAGCATAGAACTGGCTGTCGCGGTCCTGATGGGAGTCCACTTTCAGACCGAAAGCGCAGGAGGCCACCACGTCGTTTGCATAGCGGGAGGTCATGTCTTTTATGTCCACGTCAATGTAGTCCACTATGTAAATATAACAATATATAATGAAGCCATACGATGCCTTCTCTACTGCCTTGTCCAGAGTGCACTAGCACCTTCACTATGAAAGACCTGTGCTAGGCTGGTGTAAATTTGGCCTAGTAATGCTCAAATTACATTTAAACGAGGCAAAACATTAATACGACGAGGAAGAAGAGCATATTTTTCCAGAAAGTAAATTGAATAAAACTTTTTAGCTGGTCTTTAAGAGTGGCGTAGGCGTTTTAGATTGAAAAAGGTGTGCGCGAAAAATGCTATTGAAGAATGTGAGGATTAATATGCAAGGTATTCCAGTATCGTAGCAGGTGGAAATCTGTGGTATACCCACCCATCCGGAAAACAGCCGTGACTTTGTAAAATCATAGTGTCCTGAAAAACAGTGCTTCCTGGACCGTAACATTTCTACAAGTACGATTTTTCGAGGGTAAAATAAAGGAAGAAGAACAAAGCAAATGATACACTTAGGCTTGGTTGGTGAACTCGGGCCTAAATTATACAAAACAGATATAGAATGGCCTATATCCTTACATAATGCACTATCCTTTACCTATACATGAGTCTAAAAATCAGAATCATAACTTCGTGACAGCGATTTTGTTCGTTCAATAAGAGGTTGGATTTATTTTAAAGGATGGATTCTTATTGAAGTAGGTATGGTAAATGGTAAATAAATACCCATGGTTTCGACATGGTGTAGCACACTGAAAAGGTATGTATATTTAAAACAGAGTACTTGAAGATGAAAACGTTTACAAAGCCCTTCTTATCTGTTATGCAAGTCACTATTATTTGCAATATTCTTCCTAAGCAAGTGCCAAGAATCAATATTTGAAGAGCTATTGTAGGTACTTTAGTTCCAACTATTGTTTTTCGAGTAAGTACTAACCTGTGTATTATTCAACTAAACTTATCATCATCAGCCCACATCAGTCAACTTCTGAACGGCCTCTCCCAATACGCGCCACTGAGACCGGTGTTCAGATCTTCTCATCCACATTCTACCATCCTTCTTATCATCGCTCCACTTAGTCTGGGACACCCCAAACTACGTTTGCCTAGACATGGTCTCCGCTCAAGAACTCGTTTACCCCAACGGTTTTCGGTTCTTCGGCTATATGACCAGCCCGCTGCCACTTCAGCTTGCTAATCTACTTCTGGCATAAATCATCTTTGTTTTTTAGACCACAAAGTTAAAAGTAAGGTTCGATTCGGTGGAACGAATCGTCAAAAAATGTGTTGACTTTTTACGCAAAAATAAAGTTTCGTCTGAATACTCCTTGTTTGGTAATCTAAAGAAACTGTTTACTAACAGAGTATTACTGAGGACATGGGATGTCAATCGTAAGCATAGTGTTAGGAGGGCTTACCTCCAGAATCTTGGATGCTCTTTTTCAAAGCCTTGTTCATCTGCTCCCCTACTTCCACCATGAAGGGCACCATCACTTTCATTTTCGAGCTGGTGAAGGCTGGACTCAGGGTCGAGCGCATGTCTTTCCATGTCTGACCTATAGACAAGCAAAGTGTTAGGATGTCTTTTTAGTGATGTACGAAGATGAAACCGACCAACATGATCAAAATTTATATCACATTTTTACAGGTTAAAGACCTGTTTTTTAATATACATACAGAGAATACAGACAAATAACTTACTTATAGGACATGTACCATGGTTACATATTTAGTTATCTGTATTTGATTTAAAAATATTACAGTGTAAATAAATTGATCAGGGGATTTCGGGGGCTCTTATCCAGAAATTCCCTTTGCTTCCCATTTGAGTACCAGCGGGGCGATCACACTAACTCATGGCTATCGAGATGGCAATCAATTTTGACACTAGTTCCTTATTTTAATGGCCCATCCATCCAAAAAACGGAACGTCCAATATGAAACCAATTTTGTTCATTCGCATTGTCCATCTATGGCTTATCCATCTTACAAATTAGCGTGATACGATTCATCCCATCCGATGATACCAGCCATGGGAAATTAGTGTGATCGCCCCGCAGAAGTGGATTTGTGGAATAAGCCACCAAAGCGATCTTAAATTACAAAAGTTTTCTTCCAGCAAACCTTTGAGGATATCGACAGTTGATAAATAGCGTTGGATACATGTACGGATTAATTCTAATAATAGTACTAATTATAAATACTTTTATTAATTTTATTATCAAGTTTAATTACATACATTGACGACCTCTGTGGTGCAATGGGCAAAGGCCCGCCTGAGACGCAGATGGTTGCGGGTTGGATTCCCGCCGCGAGACAAATGTTTGTATCATCTGCGAATATTTGTCTCTGGTCTGGGTGTTTCTATGTATAATATGTATGTATTTACAAAAAAATTTAGTATATCAATCATGTAGTTCTCATAATACAAGCTCTGCTTAGTTTGGGGCTAGATGATGCTGTGTGAAAATATCCAGCATTATTTTTATTATACAATTATTTTTTGTGTTAATGGGCGGGACGTGGAAGGCAATAAATACCGGAAAACGTATATTTGTGTTTATATATATATTTTGCTATCTTCCGGTTAGAAAGTATGGGTGCTGATGATATTACATAAATCTTTTCACTTGTTATGTTGGCAACGTGTGAATAATAAATACCTCTGACATTGCAACCATCCATAGGTTACGGTAACCGATTACCAACGGGTGGGCCGTAAACTTGTTTGCAACTAATGTGAGTTGTATAAAAAAATACTTACCCTTTTATTCATAATCACTAACTTCTTTCTTTAACACAAAACTCTAGAAGCAGATAACTTTTATCAGCTTTAATAAAGTTATGGAGTTTTTATGAATAACCTCTGTAGCGCAGTGGGCGAAGACCTGCCTGAGATGCAGAAGGTTGCGGGTTCGATTCCCACTGCGGGACAAATATTTGTAAGATTTGCATATATTTGTCTCGGGTCCGGGTCTCTTCTATGTATAACATGTATGTATTTACAAAAAATATATATATAAGTAGCATATCAGTCATTTAGTTCCCATCAGACAAGCTTTGCTTACTTTGTGACTAGATAACACTGTGAAAATGTCCAGCATTATTTATTTATTATTTAACCCTGGTTACTTATATGATACTTGTGATTTTAATAAATAAACACCTTTTGACTTTTACTTAATAATGTAATAATGTTTTAATAATGGAAACTTAATAATGACTACATATATATAATAATGCAACATCTTTTATTGGATAATTCTCTGTCCCTCATTATAAAAGGTAAAATCCGCGGAGTGGGAGCACTGGTGACCTGTAATTACAGGTTTTTTCAAAACCTATCTCAGGCACCAGTCTCTCACAAAACAGGTTTTTTTACCTACTCTAAGAAACCTTTGTGAGAGAAAATAATTGTTTTTTTTTATTATTATTAAATGTATCTTAGCTCGTTCCAAATCTAGCGGAAAAGGTTCCAAAGGCGCTATGTTGTTTGAAGAGGTGGATAAAGAGGGCGGTAGTTATAGGTACTTACCTCTCATAGAGAACAGGTTCCTTCCAAACAGCGGGTCGTTGACCTCATCGATGAAGGAGCGGTGGTCGAGGAAATGCTCGAAGTCCTTTACGGTGATTTTCTTCACCAGCTCCAAGTCACGGATCACCACGACCGGGTTCATGAATTCGTATTTTCCTACAAATCTATAGAGGAAACCAAATAGGGTTATAAAAGTTAAACCGACATTCAAAAAACGGTCAAGTGCGTGTTGGCCCACGCGCAGTGTAGGGTTCCGTAGTTGCTAATAAACTTTAATTTACTATCTGTTTTACACAACTAATAACGTCATCTTAGTAGGTATTTTTAAATTGTTTTTTTACGAAATTGCCGTTTTTACTTCTCTAAGTAAATTTTATAAGTTGGTCGACTATTACACGATAACTTGTAAAGCATATTTAAGACAAAAACAAAAAGAAATTAGCACTTTAAAGCTAATATTGATAGCTTTTTAAAGAGTTAATATCATTTTTTTTAAACTTCGCTCTATTTTACCGATAGTGTACGCAAGAAAGAGATGGCAAGAATTTTACTGCTGTGTGCTGCTGTCAAATCAGTTTACGTGCCGCGTTTCTTCGTGTTTATAGTCAGCATGTTTTGAAATCACGACTAAACTTATATGGAAAACTTAAATCTGACTAATTTGACAGCACTAAAATTGATCTCTGTCTTGCTTGCACTATCAGTAAGAGAGAGCGACAGTTTAAATTAAGTTTAGTTAGTGTACTACAGAGTCGAGGCCAATGTCAAAGTTAAAGTCAAATTCATTCAATAACATCACAAGGATCACGTTGAAGTGAATCAGGTATCAAGCAAAGATTATAATTATTAATATTAAGATGACCTCAGAGACAATTGCTAGAGGTATATTGAGGTACTTGGCCATTTGACCGTAATCATGGATTTGTTTGTGGGCGACCAATTAATTTGATTGTCCGTACCATTTAAAACTGTTATTCCGGCGTGTGGCATTTCGAATGAGCGCTGCCGTGCCTCGGAGGGCATGATACAATGAGCGCTGCCGTGCCTCGGAGGGCATGATACAATGAGCGCTGCCGTGCCTCGGAGGGCATGATACAATGAGCGCTGCCGTGCCTCGGAGGGCATGATACAATGAGCGCTGCCGTGCCTCGGAGGGCATGATACGATGTCGTTCGGAGGTTTTCGTTCGGTTTCTAATAAACCTTATTAACCTAAATTGTTGCTGTCTTTCAAAAAACCTACCATTTTTTGTATTTTCGGAAGCTTCTGACGTGTTTTTGATCGATGATTGCGGCGCCCTCTTATGACTTCTTGATGTACTATCATTAAATGGATATAAATCGAGTTCAAAAACAGTAAAATACTTAAATATTTAAAAGAGTCCTTCAGAGCCGGCAGCTCTGATCAGCGATATCCCAAGCAGATGTCAATAGGCACTGGTAACCACGCACCATCAGGACCGTATGCCTTTTTTTCTCGTTATAACATTAAAAAAAAACCGGACAAGTGCGAGTCGACTCGCCCACTGAGGGTTCCGTACAAATTTGTAGGTACATATTATAAATTGTTCAGGAATCATGTCTCGCAGTTTTTTTCGAGCTTTTCCCGAAATTCAGTTTCCAAAACCACGAGCAATTACAAATGTATAGTTTTCTGATTTTTCCCTGTTTTTGTAGTATAAGACGATATTATTTGCCAAATTTCATAGTTCTAGGTCAACGGAAAGTACCATATAAATTTTGATTCCCTTAAGAGTGTCGAAATATACGTTTTTTGCGGCATACACGGCCGCATCTTTTTTTAACGTTAACTTAAAAGTTTGATTTTTTTCACAGCTTTAAGTGACTGTAGACCTTAGTATGCATTCCCGAGATAAAGGGTCTTGACCGACAGACGGACAACAAAGTGATCCTATAAGGGTTCCGTTTTTTCCTTTTGAGGTACGGAACCCTAAAAACGAATACGCAAACAAATAACCTCTTATGGCATACGCATATACGGACTAAGATTCTGAAACACCAGAAATATCATAGCAATAAGGCATAAGTTTTAAGCCTTTTTTATTAAATTGACGCACCCATCATCATCCCGTGACCACGGCTGTTGCAATACAGCCGAAACGTCATCCGGAAGATAATAAAAAAAAACGCGATAAAGACCAAAAACTTATAATTATGTTATCTAATCGCGAAAGTTTGAAAAATACTAAAATCAATAGATAACTATCAAACTATCAAAAAAAACAAAGCTCACCTCTCATTCGGAAAATCAAAATAGTATCGGTTGATATCGTCACTGAAGTGGTCGATCTTAGCCACGATCCGAGCCATGTTGCCCAGCAGTGGGATTGGAGGGTAGTGCTTGACCCCATAGCGGGCAAACAGGGAGTAGCGTTGTCTGACGTACAAGTAACCAGCGCCAATCAACACAGCTGCCCATATTAAGAACATCATTGTCTAGAAGAGAAGAAAACATTTCAACGAAGTCAAAGTCAAAAGGTTTTTAATCATTGAAATCACATGGATCATAGAAACGTCAAAATCTAAACTAGAAACGTCAATTTAAAATTTTAATGTGAATTTTCGCCGATTCCTCGCGCGCTTTCAAGCATTGAGGAAACAGGCAACAAACACTGCATGGTTTTTTATGCTCCTTAATTCAGCTATAGAGTGGGCCTATCGAACTAAGAAACTCATTTATTGAGAAAGAGCAGTAGTCAAATAATCAAATAAGGTCTAAAAAGTATCCACCAAAGTTATTAAACAACACACGATACTTCATAAAGCTATGCTTAACCTATTGCAAAAAATCTGTTATATCTGTTATACTATAGACACAGATATTGCGATTTCACAAGTAAGCTATTGAGAGAGCGGAGCGACGACGTCGGGCCATGCAGTTTTCCACGGAATTAAAATTGTAATTTTTAGAGTAAACGTCGAGTATACCAGAAAAGGCTTTTAATTTTGAAAACTTTACGGTCTCTGAAGCAGATCACTTGCCCGTTGTTCAGACAGCATGCTGAGTTCAGTGGGTGAGCAGTGGATCCGGCAGAACAATCTAGTATAACACATTCGTGGGATGAACGACATAAAAATAAAATGACATATTAGTAAAACGTCTGAAAATTATTTCGTCATATGGGTATTATGTCTACAAACTATAACACCACTAGCTTCTGCCCACGGCTTCATCCGCGTGGTACCTGAATAAAAAGTAGCCTATGTGTTATTCTGATGTATAAGCTATATTACCTACTGTAAAGTTTCTTCCGTTCAGTAGTTTTTGCGTGAAAGAGTAACAAACATCCATCCTCAAACTCTTTCACGTTTATAATATTAGTAGGATAGTAGAAAAATTACTACTTTGCTGTGTGTCTTTGACAGAAGGTACATTCGAGTGCAATCATAATTCCTATGATATGAGTATTAAGAGCGTAAGTAGGTACTCAAAATAAACACTTCTTTAGTTCTGGCCATTTTTGAAAACCATTTATGACAATAATATTGTCAATTGAAAAAATCAACTAAAGACAGCTGCCACGAGACCACCAGGTGCATACGGTTATAGAGAAGAGGCTTTTACTCAGCAGTGTCACTCATTGATCAGAAAGATAAACACGACTTTACCACGTACTTTACAATTCTCCTGCTGACGTTTCGTTGGGCGCTTAGAGGTCCTTCCTCGCGTCCACGCACTACGCGAATGAGACGAGACGGAAATAATATATTTACGTAGATTAGCCTACGCCTTGCATCTATGACATAACTGTATCTTTTTAACCGTTAAGAAAGAAGAGAGGTAGAACACCACTATACCACGTACTTTACAATTCTCCTGCCGACGTTTCGTTGGGCGCTTAGAGGTCCTTCCTCGCGTCCACGCACTACGCGAATGAGACGAGACGGAAATAATATATTTACGTAGATTAGCCTACGCCTTGCATCTATGACATAACTGTATCTTTTTAACCGTTAAGAAAGAAGAAAGATAGAACACGACTTTACCACGTACTTTACAATTCTCCTGCTGACGTTTCGTTGGGCGCTTAGAGGTCCTTCCTCGCGTCCACGCACTACGCGAGTGAGACGAGACGGAAATAATGTATTTACATAGATTAGCCTACGCCTTGCATCTATGACATAACTGTATCTTTTTAACCGTTAAGAAAGAAGAGAGGTAGAACACCACTATACCACGTACTTTACAATTCTCCTACTGACGTTTCGTTGGGCGCTTAGAGGTCCTTCCTCGCGTCCACGCACTACGCGAGTGAGACGAGACGGAAATAATATATTTACATAGATTAGCTTACAGCTTGCATCTATGACATAACTGTATCTTTTTAACTTCTAACCGTTGAAGAAATACCTCTATCCTGGTAAAAAAACTCATGGCTGTAATCCTAATGATGTAGATACCAAGATACATACGCAGTACGAAGATAAAATAAACAAAATAAATAAAGTAAATAAACAGCCAACCGACAAATAATTTTTTTCTTGCCAACACTAGGATTTCCTGTGTTGTAGATATCAGAAACTACGAGTATCGTGGTACCACAAATATCAGGATCTCGTGATGCCTTATATCCATGCCCATAACACAGGGGATCCTAGTAAATAAATAAATAAATAAATAAATAATTCTGGACATTTTTCACACAGCATCATTTAGCCCCAAACTAAGCAGAGCTTGTATTATGGGAACTACATGACTGATATACTACTTATATACATTTTTTTTGTAAATATGTACATATTATACATAGAAAACACCCAGACCCGAGACAAATATTTGCAGATACAAACATTTGTCTCGAGGCGGGAATTGAACCCGCAACCTTCTGCGTCTCAGGCGGGCCTTCGCCCACTGCGCCACAGAGGTAGTGTGCGGTAAGGACAATGTATGTATCAGGTGCATGTATAAATACTATAAATACTTTATAATAAATACTGTCATCCATCGTAAAATTCAGGCGACCTTGCCGTAATCATTAAAAAAATTACAGATTCCAACCCACCTATTTGGATGAGGCTGTAGAATCATCTCTCAAGTTAGAACAACGCAATAAAAAAACCCATTTAAATTACTCAAATACTGATGGATTCGACAATCTCTGTGGCGCAGTGAGCGAAGGTCCGCCTGAGACGCAGAAGGTTGCGGGTTCGATTCCCGCTGCGGGACAAACGTTTGTATGATCTGCATTCATTTGTCTCGGGTCTGGGTGCTTTCTATATATAATATGTATATATTTACAAAAAAAATGTATATAAGTAGTATATCAATCATGTAGTTCCCATAATACAAGCTCTGCTTACTTTGGAGCTAGATGATGCTGTGTGAAAATGTCCAGCATTATTATTATTATTATTATGATATGACTGATCACTTACATATAAATACTGGTAGGAAGATACGTTATCACGAAAAACTAAACAATAAGATCGTCAAAATATTTACGTAACTTCACAATAACAAACGAATTACTAATAAATAATTAAATAATTAATTCATACGTCTTGTTTTACCGACAGGCGGCAGGCTTCTGATCGAGAGAGTACCGAGAATATACGAGTAGATGATATTAGAAGGAAGATGGACTAAAAGCAAGATGGACTAAATGGAGAGCGGTTAAAGTTTATTGATATTTTTGGGCTAGAGTCGAGTTTTAGTCAAACAATATTTTTTATCATAAACTCGAAAAGTTTATTGGACATATATAATACAGAGATCCCAACCCATTTATAACGTCCATTTAAAACGTCCATTTAGAACTTCATTACTGATGTGCAAATATTAGAGATGCCGCCTATAGTAAAGGCGAATCGTTTATCGATAACTCGGAATTATCCAATTATTGGCGTATTATACTGCAAAAGTTTTTTTTTGACTTAACTGATTTACCCGCAATGACAGGATCCCGTAGTCATATGCATTTGCCGTAAGAAGTTGTTTATTTTTGTTAGATTTTTTATTACCGAAACGGCTCGTTTGATTATAATGCGTTTTTTGCAATCGATTTGTATGTCTACGAGGACGGATATACCTATTCTTAGATAGGTTTTATCGTCACAAGTCACTTGTCATCTTGCGATAGACGATGGAAAAGATGTCGGGGGGTATTAAAATGTTGTATTTATTTTTGTGTTTTTATTTTGTTAATTCTTGACTGACGTATGTAAGTAATTACTTGTGACCTATCTTTGTGCTAGCTTTTATTATTGTGTGTATTAATGAAAGGGAGCACAGGGCATTATCAGTTGGAGCAAATATGCTGGCCCGTAGAATTGCGCGTTGCAGTATTGCCGTGAAAAGTACTGCCAATCGTTCTATACGTGCAGTCTATGGGTCAGCTATACAAAGCGATGCTGGAGTGCCCTGCGCGTCCAGTATAATAATGGCTTCAGGGTGCTGATGGGGCTGCCACGCTTCTATAGCGTATCGGGTACGAGGATCGTGCGAGGGGCTCAGTTTTACAACTGAGCCAGCACACTGTGGTACCACAATTGAGCGAGGCAGCGAGGCAGTTTCTAAACGTAGTTGAGTGAGGAATTCCTGAGAACACAGTGTGCACTGTGCGTGTTGTGTGGTGTGGTAATGGAGGCGCATTGTGCGAGCCAACACGATCTTTCCTCGCGGCTCGGCTCGCGCCTCGTGTTCGCGCTTAGCACGATTGTGCAACTGTGTTGGTGTGCAGGTGTGCTAGCTCGTCCAAACGAAAAGAGTGAGGCCTCGTTTCGAGAAACTGTGTAGCTACAATTGTGGTGTCACACGTGCTGAGGACCCACCACTAGTATCGGGTATGTTTGCGGATGCACGCGTAGATGACCTATACGCGATCATCCGCAACAGAACAGCATCCCTGATGCGGCGGGTGCGGGGCAGCACCAACAGCTACCTGAAACGAATAGTGAGCAGGCTGGATGTGGACGTCATGAAGCACTGGACAGAGGTGAACACTGCACAGTGTGCGCCTTCGTGAGGTTGTTAAAGAGAGCATACTGTAAGCTCTGTTTAGTAATTAAGTAACTATATTTGTTTAATTATGGCTGCAATAACTGTGTGTGAAAGCTGTTTTTTTGTTTTTAACTGAATTGAAATGTTCTTTGTACGGAACCTTACTTGTGAGTGAGCATCTAACTGGTTTTGGTTCATGGCCGACGTGTTACGACTCTGCGCGTGAGTTGCATGGTTTACATTATGCACATCTTCTGATAAAGTTAGAAGTGGGAATAAAATAGAATATAATATAATTGTAGGCTACTTACCTTTACCTACCTACTTGTATACCTACCTACACTGTAGTTTTGTATGTAGGTACCCTTACTGAGTACTTATACACGAGAGGTCAGACACACCCTCCTTTTTACCCCTCTAGGCTTGGATGCGCGTGAGGAATCGGCGTAAATTCACTTTTAAGTTTTAAATTCGCGAAGTTTTTAAGTTGACGTTTCTATATCCATATAATAGGTAACAACAAAGCATATAAGGCAAGTAAGTACAAAAAAAAAAAAATACAATACGATAGATAATAGATAAAGAGAAAGATTTTTTTATGCTAGTTGGTTCAAATGCTGTGTGGGCCAAATAACTCCCGTCTCATCGTTTAAAGAAAAGCGCTTGTTGTTTGTGGAAACGCTAAATGAAGAAAAAAAACATTTTGTATTTCTATGATACCAATCCAAATGATCAATAATATTACCTTCTTGATAGCATAGACTCTCGATTAAAAGGAACACTCTGTATTTAAAAAAAATTAAGCAACTTACTTTTATCTATACTTTAAAATAATAAAGCTGAAGAGTTTGTTTATTCTTTTGTTTCTTTGTTTGAACGCGCTAAACTCTGGGAGTACCTACCAGTCGGATTTTTAAAATTATATTCGCATTTGCATTGCTTCTAAACAAACAGAGACATCTAACGAGAAACAACAGATTTAAAACATAAGACCGACCTACTACGTTTGTAGAGCGGTGAAGGGACTGCATCACTTCTGACGTAGCATTTGCGTTCAGCTACTAAAACATAGATGTCGCTTTAAACAAACTAACATCACATTAAAAAAAATACGCATAAAATACATATTAAGAACTAGAAAAGGCTGAAGCTATCGTTTTTTTAAATAAACAAAGCAAATCATTTATTATTTGTGAATTTAGGTAAGTGTTACATGAATAACTAAATGTGGTCAGAAACTATTTATAGCTACCCAAGTGTATTTAAAAAAAATGTCTGTTGTATCTGAACAACTATCATGTTTGTTGATGGTCACTAGGAAGAAACAAAACAATTTTAATGCCTAAAAATAATACTTAAAATAGTAATTTAGTAATTATGAAAATACATGGAAAAAGAGTAAAATTCGTATAGATTACGCAAATGGCGACGACCACTGCAGTTAATCTTGCTAGATTTCTTTTTCCTGCATAATTCATTTTATTTTCCCCTAGGTCAAGAGCCTACGGTATTTTTTCTCACTCATCATGTTAAAGAAAAATTAGATACTAAATAATATGTCCCTAAAACTCCGATTCGAACCCGCACCTTCACCTCTTATCAGCCATGTCAGTATTCATAAAGTAAAAATTTAACAAACTTTGAGTTAAAATCTTTAAATATTTTTTAACTAAACCATACTATCTACAGTCAACATAAAATTAACTGATCTGTGTTTGCGAACAAAAAAACGGTCTTCAGTTTATGTATTTGGAAAGCCAGTTATAATATGCTTTCTGTTCTATCTAGAGCGACCATTACTGACCAAATTAGAATTATTACTTATTTATTTATTTCTTAAGACTTTGCTTAAGTATTGACATCAAAACACAAACTATCTACCCACGGCTTCGCCCGCGTGTTACCTGGATAAAAAGTATCCTATGTGTTATTCTAATGAATAAGCTATGTTACTGTTAATTTTCATCATAATCCCTTCAGTAGTTTTTGCGTAATTGACTAACAAACATCCATCCTCATAAACTTTCGCGTTTATAATAATTAGTATTTTACTAATTTATTGGCAGAGTATAAACTTTTTTTTGAAAAATCTGTCTTCAATTAACGAAAAGTTGATGATAAGATATTTCATCCTTTATTTATTTTTATTATAAAAGAATCATCAGAAACGTTTCACAATGGGGAAAAAATCGCGTTACATACATACACACAAATAAAAACCGACGAATTGAACTTTTTTTGCTATAATTTGTCATGATATTGGAACACTTGGAAGAAATCATTTTAAAAGTATGAACGCCTGAAAGTAAGCGCATTCTTGATGTACTGGGTTCTCGTTGACAAAAAAAAAATAGAACTAGCTCCTACTCTATTCGTTTAACGAGTCTTTGATGTCAGCCTCCCTTAGCTTTATTCTGAAATTTTATTTAGACTTGAAAAGTTGCCACGTCTAATAGAGGAAAATACGAAAAATATGCTGATCGTTCTTTTTTATAGATAATTCTCAACAAAAAAACTATACGTAGGTACCTAATGCTTCCCGTACTCAAAATATGGAATTGGCCAACGCATTACCGACTTGAAGCGAAGGTGTGGAAGGAAATTCGAGGCGATCTGAATTGAAATTTTCGGGGCACTTTTTAATTTAATATCTCCTTAATTCCTTCCCAATCGATGATGATAAGTTTTTTTTTCAGAATACATTTTAAAGTTGCATAATAAAATGTTAGTTGACCGCTTGTTAGGGTCTTAGGTTTGATCGCCATACGCCACTTCAGGGCGCTGCGATGATAAAACAGTATTTTCTTTAAAGGAAGTACAAATGAAATAAAATAAAAATAAGTTTTAATTCCAATTTCAACCAAACGAAAGAATAATTATTCCGTTCATTAGTTCAACTGTAGTTTTTAAAAACACATAAGTAGTTGTTGAACGTAATTATTGATCCAATTGGTTTACATTTTTAATTAATAAAAAGTATTTTTTTTATATGTATAGTAGATATAATTTATGTACTGACATTTCACATTAGAAATAACAAGGCGTTAGTGAGTTGGTTATCAGGGATACTGATAATATTTTCAAGGTTCGCATTTACACGAGCCGATAACAATCACAATGTTTACCACAACATTAATTACCTAATCTTAATGATAGCTATGAACTTGACCTCTTCTCTGAACTTTCAACGTCTGATAACGATAAAGTACCTTATAGAAAACAGCATTTAAGAAATGAGTGATACAACAGAATCTTCTTCAGTTTTCAAAGAAACACCCTCTGTCCAACATGGCCAAGGACCTGAAGAACAAAATCGTGGTGATCACGGGAGGAGCTGAAGGCATAGGATATGAAATAGCCAATAATTATCTAAAGAAACAAGTGAAAACCGTGATTCTGCTCGATATCAACGAAAAACAAGGAACAGATGCAGTGAAGACATTGACGGCAAAATACGGTAACGGAAAAGCGGTTTTTATAAAGTGTGACGTCACTAAGGATCTAGAAGCTGTGTCAAAGAAAATTCTCGACTCATTCAAGCAGGTAGATGTCCTCATCAACAATGCAGGCATCCTTAATGATAAATTGATCAGAAAAACTATCGACATCAATGTCACAGCGGTCATCGAATGGTCTCACAAGTTCTGGAATCATATGAGAAAGGATAAAGAAGGGAACGGTGGAACAATCATCAACTTGGCATCGATATACGGTTACAGAATCGACCAATTTCTACCAGCGTACCAAGCTTCCAAATTCGCAGTCATGGGTTTCACCAAATCTCTCGGTCATGAGTACAATTTTATGAAAACTGAAGTTAGAGTGATGGCCATATGTCCTGGTTTCACGGAGACAAAGTTGACCTTCCAACCGGAAAGTTGGGACGATTTAGCCGTGGGTGATTTTAAGGACTTTCTGGATGGTAACTCTTGGCAAAAGGTGGAGGCCGTTGGAAAAGCTGCAGTCGATGTCTTCGAGAAGGGTGAAAGTGGAACTGCTTGGCTGATTGAAGGTTCGCGCCCGATCGCAGAAGTGGTCCTATCGCCTAGGTGTTGCTAGAAACGTTGAATTAATATTTTTGAATGAATTAATATTTATTTTAAATTTAAACTATGTCGGTCTCATTACGAAAGGTGGTTTAAATCGGTGGTTTATCTTTTAGACCTTTGATTCCTGATTTTCAAGACAAATTGTTGTGCAAAGGAAACAAGGTTTAAAGTTGAATGCTATAATATAATAGCCGACAGTCTATTTGACATTTCAAAAAGAGGTTTGACTACAAATAACAGCTAAAAGATAAACCAGGCGGTCACCTAGTTTATTTCTATCATAACTCACCTCTTTTTGAGGACCTACTTTCTTTTGGTAGCCAATCAAAATTATGTGTTTCTTTTTTATTTTGGTTTAGAAGTGTTTTTTCAATCACATGGACATCCCGCGGTTATATTTTATTTTTAAATTGTAGACCTTAGTTACTTTGCAATAATACTCTTTTTTCGATATGGTATATTTAAACCTTGGTTTAGTGGATCTGACAGAACTTGAGTTCAACTCGAGTTTAGACCACGTTTCGTAATGAGACCGTGGGTTTACAATGACAGTTAGACAGGTAGGTACACGAACTTGTAATTTTATTATTCACTATGTTAGGTAGGTAGGTAGCTAGTTGATTCAACATAAAAAAGTTGATATTGGTGTAAATTTATTTGTATTGAAAAATAAAGTTGGGTCTGGTTGACTGTTGTTGTTCTTCTTAGGTTTGTTTGACAAATTTACACCACTATTGTATCGGATAGTGAAAACGAATAAGTTTATCATTACACTGATAACAAAAGAATAATAAAATGTAAATAAAACGTGAGTTTATAACTGACATGCAAAGCAAAGGCTGTGGAAACATAACGTATTTTTCAAATTAAAATTACGAAACGAATAAAATGGAAAAGTGTTTGAAAAATAAAACAATTGTAGTGACTGGAGGAGCAGATGGTATTGGTTTAGATATTGCAACTAAATTTATACGAATGGGAGTTAAATTAGCTGTTTTACTCGATATAAACGAAGCTAGAGGTAATAAAGCAGTGATGGATATTGCAGCTCACTTTGGAAACAAAGCAATATTCTTAAAATGTGATATTACTAAGGAACTGGATGATGTTTTCGATGAAATTACAAGCAAGTACACCATTGACGTGTTAATCAACAGTGCTGGGATAGCAGACGAGACAGTCCCTAAAAAAATGATCGATGTCAGTCTCACAGCTACAATAGACTGGTCTTTTAAGTTCTGGAACTATATGAAAGAGAACAGCATAGCTGGTACAATCATCAACGTTTCCTCAATCTTCGGGTTGAGAATCTCTCCTATATGCCCTGTATACCATGCCGCTAAATTCGGACTGACTGCCTTCTCCAGGTCTCTCGGGCATGAGTATAGATACGAGAGATATAGAGTAAGAGTCATTTCTCTGTGTCCGGGATTCACTGAAACGAACTTGACGTCAGCCGTTCTGAAGAACGATGGTGTTAGGAGTGATTTTATTGATATGATGAGGAGCCATGAGTGGCAGAAAGTTAGCGTGGTGGGTGATGCTGCGGTGGATGTGTTTAAAAATGCAGAAAGCGGCAGTGTGTGGGTTATTGAAGGAGGTAGACTAAAAGAAGAAATTATTGTGAACTGATAGCATTTTGTTAGATAAAATAGTTATAATGAATGGAAAACACCGTTGATCTTTAATCTTTGAGTTCTGTTCCCAGACAACATCTGTGGCGCAGTGGGCGAAAGCCCCCCTGAGACGCAGAAGATTGCGGGTTTGATTCCCGCCGCGGTTCAAAAGTTTGTATGATCTGTAAATATTTGTCCCGGGTTTGGGTATTTTCTATGTATAATTAAATGTCCCGCATTTTTATTAAGTTCCCAAGCTCTGGTTAGTCTATGGCTATATGATGCTGTGTGAAAAAAAAAATTACAGCATTATTTATTTGTATAAAACGGTTAAAAACGATTTAAAACGGTTTAAAACGATATTTAGAAATACATTAGCAATTTTTTTTGTATTGAGTTTGACTTGTTGTTTTTTTTAATAAGATACCAAGTAACGTATATCTTGTGAAAATAACAACCAACCAAAAGTTCCAGCTTTGTGATGGCTACTTATAATAAGAATAAAAGAAAAACCTTATGTTAAATAAGGTTTTTCTCATGAAACAGTAGTTTCCTTAACATATTGAATTAGCAAAAACTGCTTATGTAGGTAGAAATATCATTTGTATTTGTCTAGGCACCCTGACGGTCTAGTAACAAACATAAAAAAGCGAATTGAGAACCTGCTCCTTTTTTTTAAGTAATTAAAATAAAATAAAATCAAGCAGCCACAATAGTGTCGCACTTGCAAAAACATATGTATCGCAAGAACCTACTTCGTATTTCTAAAGATTCAGAGCCAAAAAGATTTCTAGAACTTCACAGATTCGTCTTGTCCATATGTCCGTTAAAGCTTGACTTTTCGCTCAGTTTTTGGTAAACCTACTCACAAAAGTTTACCATCAAAATCAACTCTGTTGACGTTAACGCCTGCGGAAAGATTTAATTGTATGGGAATGACATAAGCTGCGGAAATGTAACTTGACAGCTGCCAAGTTTTACCTTGACACATTTGCGTTAACGTGAAAAGAAAAGTAAGCGTGAGGTATTTGGTCTGGGAAATGTCACGTGACATTTCCGCAGCAAATGTCATTTCCATACAATTTTATCTTTCCGCAGGCGTTAACGTCAACAGAAAGTGGTATTTGTCTAGCCCCCCCTAGTCCGTCGGAGACTGAAAAACAATAAATATATTGAGTATTAAGTTCCCGTTGGTATCCTTTGGGTACGGAAACGGAACTCTAAAAGTATCTACTTGTCAGCCAGCTAACACAATAATACCGTGTAAAAACATTTATTCCCTCACTGGCAATAATTCCACGTATAACGAGGGGGGCAACAGGTGGAGGGGTATGGGGAGGGGGGAGGAGCTAAAAGCTTTGCTACGTTAGTTCGCATCAAGTACGCTTGAAACTTGCTGTTTGTGGACATGCGGAGGAAAGGTTGTGTAGTTTGAATAACGCTTTTCAAGGCGTTCTGTCAGAGTTTTTACTGCGCCGGACGACAATTATAACAAACTAGCCTCTGCCCACGGCTTCGCCCGTGGTACCCGGTTAAAAAGTAGCCTATGTGTTACTCTGATGTATAAGCTATGTTACTGTAAAGTTTCATTAAAATCCGTTTAGTAGTTATTGCGTGAAAGAGTAACAAACATCCATCCTCACAAACTTTCGAGTTTATGATATTAGTAGGATTTGCAAAAAAATGTATATAAGTAGTATATCAGTCATGTAGTTCCCATAACACAAGCTCTGCTTACTTTAGGGCTAGATGATGCTGTGTGAAAAATGTCCAGCATTATTTATTTTATATAATCTCGAATGTCAATGTCACATTAAAAAATACTGAATCAAACAAATTCGATCCTAATCCCGATTGTGATTAGAATCGAGTGTTAAGAGTAGCACTGCTGGTTGTAAGTTGGTAGGTATAATTAGCTGAGCTTCCCCTTTTAAGTTTAGGTTTAATACGTCCTCAAGTACCTTCAAGTTTCTGACAGAAGCACAACAAACTAAACTAGACCCGATCTCTTCACAAGTTTCAAAGAGGGAGCCACTCGCGTGATTACTCTAGGAATCCTGCACTTTGGAACTTTATAATTGAAATGATTTTTTTTATTCAGAATCTTACCAATATTTTAAACGCGAAAATTTGGGAGGATGGATGTTTGTTACTTTTTTACGCAAAACTTCTAAACGGATTTTAATAAAACTTTCCACTAATATAACTTATACATCAGAATAACACATAGGCTACTTTTTATCCGGGTACCACGCGAGCGAAGCCATGGGCAGAAGATAGTAAGACATAAAATGTCAACTAACCAACTTCCTCACATGCTTACGTTATTTTTCTCACTCGGAATGGCAGTCTTTCGAATAAAAAACAAAAGCTCACAATGTTTCGGCTAGTCGTAATTCCATAAGATGTTTTTTTTGTATTACGAAAAAAGTAGCAATTAATCGGGATCATTCTCTTTACAACAAAAAAAAACATCAAAATAAGTTAACAATTGACAAAGATATCAAGACACAAATTAAGAAAAAGATCAATCTGTTCAGTATTTGATTCAATCCACGCCTTATAAAACGCTAGAAACGTATATAAAACCTAAATCGATCCAGTCGTTTCAGAAATAAAAGGTCCAATTGAGTTGTACACAATCTCTTACACCAAAGCTATCTACCGTCTCCATTTACAAAAATAGTACCAAGTTACTAGCACCAAATTTAATTAGAGCAGCAACGACTGAAGTTTATCCGTTTGGAGCGGTCTTAACCTGCTGGGAGTATTAGGGTCGGCTTCTCTTTAATATAACCATTTTATTGTAGCAGCTGATCACGGTATACTGTCATACTGTGATCGGTTGATACTGTTATCCGTTGATACAGAGATGGGTTGATACTGTCATCGGTAGAAGCTGTGAATAGTTTACACTGTGATCAGTTGATACTGTAAATAGTTGATACTATGCTCAGTTGGTACTGTGATCAGTTGATACTGTGAACAGGTGATACTGTGATCAATTGATACTGTGATGAGTTGATACTGTGGTCAGTTGATATTGTGATTAGTTGGTACTGTGATCAGTTGTTACTGTGATCAGATGACACTGTTATCAGTTTTTCTGTGATAAGATAAAAAAAAACCGGACAAGTGCGAGTCGGACTCGCCCACCGAGTATTCCGTACAAATTTGTAGGTACATAATATAAATAGTTCAGGAATCGAGTCCCGCAGTTTTTTCCGAGCTTTTCCCGAAATTCAGTTTCCAAAACCACGAGCATTTACAAATGTATAGTTTTAAGGTTTTTCCTGTACCTGTGGTAAAAGACGATATAACTTGCTAAATTTCATAGTTCTCTACTGGAAAGTATACTATAAATTTAGATTTCATTGAGAGTGTCGAAATATACATATTTTGCGGCATAAACGGCCGTATCTTTTTTTTACGTTAACTTTGTATTTTTTTACAGCTTCAAGGGACTTCAGACTTAAGTACCTACATTGTTTTGATGATGTTAATTGTGTGTCATGGTGTTAATTTCAACTCGATACCTCCATGCGTTCCCGAGATAAGAGTTCTTGACAGACAGACAGACAGACGGACGGATACCAAAGTGATCGTATAAGGGTTCTGTTTTTCCTTTTTTAGGTACGGAACCTTAAAATATAAAACTATTTCAAAAAGTTTCTTCATTACAACATAGGGCTAGGCTCTCCAGCAATGGATGCCTTCTAGCTGGTAATGATGATTATGAAATTAAAAGGATCTTGTTGTTTGGGGCAGCCCTATTTCGCCGAGCGATGTTTATTAGGGTTAGCAATTGGCACGATCAGGCTTAGCGTCTTATAGGCGGCCATGTTAATAGGGTTGGCCAAGGGCACAGAACTTATTTCTGGGATATTGGGATTCGGCTGATCGGCAGCGATTGGTTTAGACTAATAAGTTCTAGAACATTATTGGTTTGATAGCTGTATGCAGTTTGTTTGATAGTTACATACAGGAATTTTCACGCACTGCACCATCGGTGAAGGCACCGACTAAGTTTCGTCGGAGTGCACGGTGCGACGCGGAGGGAGAAAGTCGCGACCACTCACCCTGATGAAGACTCTCGGAATGAGTCGAAACTTAATCGGTGCCTTCACCGATAGTGCAGTACGTAAAAAATTCCCGTTTTTACAATATGAATAGTCAAGTTCACGATAGTTTTTTAAATAAAAAAGTTACGTACCTATACAGTTTGTTTCGACTCTATGCAGTTTTTTTAAAAACTCGCGTCACGTTTTTGCGTCGCGTCGTGCGCTACGCGACGTGGATGAAGAAAGTCGCGATCATTCATCCTGATGAAGACTCTCGGAATGAGTCGAAACTTAGTCGGTGCCTTCACCGATAGTGCAGTATGTGAAAATTCCCAATATGAATAGTTTTTTTAAACTGATTTATTGGTTTATTTGATATCTGTACTTTATTCTGAGTTCTATCCCAATTTTTAGCTGTGCATGTCAACTGACATACACAATCTATGTAGTTACCTAGATTTACTTACATTATGTACCTATTTATTACTTACTCTAATTTATACATAACCATAACGATGTACTTAATTAATAAGTTGCTTATACGATTTATCTGTATTTATCTTTCTATTTATAATGTCCATTGGCGGTTTATGTAAGGAACCCTAAAAATATATCAAAATAACGAGATCCTTGTGTGTTCCGTATAATTGCAGATTCTGACTCTGCTGATGCCAACTGTATCGAGTACCGTCAGTAAATACAATCATAATTATATTTATTTTTTATTCAAATAAAAATACATATACATTTATTTACCAAATATATAACAATACAATAAAACTATAGTTGCTAGCAGTCGATAAGCTAAACCATCATCATCATCATTCTATAAATAATTTGCTAGAAAATGGTAGAACTAATGTTAGTAAGCGCATAATAGTATAATGTCTTACTTTAATCGTATCCTATCCTATTAATATTATAAACACGAAAGTTTGTGAGGATCGATGTTGAACTCTTTAATGGAAAAACTACTGAACGGATTTTGATGAAACTGTACAGTAATGTAGCTTATATATCTTAATAACACATAGGCTACTTTTTATCCGGGTACCACACAGGCGAAGCCGTAGTCAGAAGCTAGTACTACAATAAACACGAAAGTTTCTGACGATGGATATTTTTTACTCTTTCACGCAAAAACTACTAAACAGATTTTAATGAAACTTTACAGTAATATAGCTTATACATCAGAATAACACAAGGGCTAATTTTTATGCGGATACCACGCGAGCGAAGCCGTGGGCAGAAGCTAGTACATAATCATTTATTAAAACCACCATTTACAAATTATATCGCATTTTTTTTCCAACCGTACATTCATCGATACAAAGTTGGAATGAATAAAATTAATGAAGTTGGAATCCAACCACTTGAACCCATGCACCGATCAGTCCTCGTACCAATTCAGAAAATGTAAAAATACTGTATTACAATGTTTTGGGTGTTTTTATATTATACTAACTACTGCCCACGGCTTCGCCCGCATGGTATTTGCAAAATAATTGATCTTTACAAAAACCCTTTTATTTAAAAAAAAAAATCACACAGTATCATCTATTCATATTGTAAAAACGGGAATTTTCACGTACTGCACTATCGGTGAAGGCACCGACTAAGTTTCGACTCATTCCGAGAGTCTTCATCAGGGTGAGTGGTTGCGACTTTCTCCTTCCGCGTCGCGCCGTGCACTACGGCAGTATCATCTAGATCTAAACTAAGCAGAGCTTGTATTATGGGGACTACATGACTGATATACTACTTATATACATTTTTTTGCAAATCCTACTAATATTATAAACGCAAAAGTTTATGAGAATGGATATTTGTTACTCTTTCACGCAAAAACTACTGAACGGATTTTGATTAATCTATACAGTAATATATCTTATACATCAGAATAACACATAAGCTACTTTTTATCCGGGTACCGCTCGGGCGAAGCCGTAGGCAGAAGCTAGTAAGCTATATGTAAAGTTTGCGGCTCGACATCTCACAATGAAATCCGAACGATCTGCGATATAATTTCACTGTAATTTTTAGCAGAATATGTGGAGGAAAGTAGCAGATGTGACGTATGACATATAACTTCATATGATTTTTCACATGCTACTCATATAATGTTTCTTGATTAGTAGATTTTTTTTGAAGCCGTGGGGAGAAACTAGTAAGCTATATACTGTAAAGTTTGCGGCTCGACATTTCACGATGAAATCCGAACGATCTGCGATATAATTTCGCTGTAATTTTTAGCAGAATATGTTTAGGAAAGTAACAGGTGTGACGTATGACATATAACTTCATATGATTTTTCACATGCTACTCATATAATGTTTCATGATTAGTAGTTTTTTTTTTTAAGCCATGGGCAGAAGCTAGTAAGCTATATACTGTAAAGTTTGCGGCTCGACATCTCACAATGAAATCCGAACGATCTGCGATATAATTTCGCTGTAATTTTAAGCAGAATATGTGGAGGAAAGTAGCAGATGTGACGTATGACATATAACTTCATATGATTTTTCACATGCTACTCATATAATGTTTCATGATTAGTAGATTTTTTTTAAGCCATGGGCAGAAGCTAGTAAGCTATATGTAAAGTTTGCGGCTCGACATCTCACAATGAAATCCGAACGATCTGCGATATAATTTCGCTGTAATTTTTAGCAGAATATGTGGAGGAAAGTAGCAGATGTGACGTATGACATATAACTTCATATGATTTTTCACATGCTACTCATATAATGTTTCATGATTAGTAGATTTTTTTTAAGCCATGGGCAGAAGCTAGTAAGCTGTATACTGTAAAGTTTGCGGCTCGACATCTCACAATGAAATCCGAACGATCTGCGATATAATTTCGCTGTAGTTTTAAGCAGAATATGTGGAGGAAAGTAGCAGGTGTGACGTATGACATATAACTTCATATGATTTTTCACATGCTACTCATATAATGTTTCATGATTAGTAGTTTTTTTTTTAATGCAGGACATTTTCACACAGCTACATCTAGCCCCAAAGCAGAGCTTGTATTATGGGAACTACATGACTGATATACTACTTATATACATTTATTTTGTAAATACATACATAGAAAGAAACCCAGACCCAAGACAAATATTTGCAGATAAAAACATTTGTCTCGCGACAGGAATCTAACCTGCAATCTTCTGCGTCTCAGGAGAGCCTTCGGCCACTGCGCCACAGAGGCCGTCAAATAAGACATAAGTTCGGCATAATCAGCCTATTCTTTGAAGATCGCATGAATAAAATGGTAGATTGATGCCAAGTTGATATTATTGAAGGTATTCCACGAATACAGGCTGTACCAGATACAAAAAAGATTTCAGTGACTTGATAAGAGCGTCTCAAAACGCAAATAGCGACATCTAGTTCCGTCTTCGTTAAACTTGGTACAGGTGCATAGGAGTGCACTAACATATAGTATAATGATGTTGTTTATTTACTTACATTTGTTTACCAGAACAAGTACTGTTTTATTTATTTTTATTTACTTTGTGAGTAAGGGTTACCTACCTCAGAGACAAAAACACAAACTTCACAAACATTTCATCTCTCTGCAAAATAGACATCAAAATTGAACATTTATAGCATATATATATATGTCGGCACAAGGGCGTTATTTTGCTCTTACAATGAGTCATCGGCGCAGAACCACGAGTTATTGAACAAATCATCACTAATTACAGTCAAATTACAGTGTGAAAAGTTATTATTTTGACATTGTTTACCTTCTAAAACCATTTGTAAACTTAAATGATTGTAAATGTAGAAATTCAAAAGCTTGCAAGTAATTTCAACTTGTTCGAACAAGTAGCTTGCTTGAGTTTGTGTTTTTGCATAAATACGGGCGACGGACCGAGTACAACCCTCCGTAGACCAAGACACGTTCTTGGTGACCCCGATGACCCCATCAGCACCGCTAACGCGGTGGTGACGTCATCAAGTCCCGACAGAGCAAACACTCCACAGATACACCGAGCCCGCCGGCGGGCTCGACGAGTCCCCACTTCCGCCTACTCACAGTACAGATATGTACCGGGGCGTTTCTCTCCTATTCCACCCCCTCTGTCAACGGCCCAAGCCTAGGTCCGTACCTAAGTGGTGCCCTTGTGCTAGTTGCCCCATCCTAACTTTTTACAGGCTGAACGCCTTCTGCGCTCGCCGTAGTCCGGTGACGCTGACCAAGGCCATCTGCGGCCCTGCAGCATTAAAGTCCATTCAGAAAAAAAAAAAAGTACAATGCATTCTCGCTCGAGCCGTCGGACCGTACAGACCTAGAAACCCTCTGTACAACGAAGAATAAATTAGAAGAACATCTCCTGGAGTTTACTTTCGTCGTCAACTAAGAGTGACCAGCATGCTGGTGATGGTAGTGGCGTCAGCATTGCTGACGACACACTTTCTTAAAAACCACTTTGGAGCCACCTGCTCCGTCATATACGTATCTAATTATACATATATTTGAATGGATGCTTTTAAATATGAATTATCTTCATTTACTATGTACTTTACTTCTATTTTAAGTAGCTAGTTGTTTAATATAATAAATTTTCTCTTATTTTGGTAATCCTTTACGCACTATTGCCCCACTCTTCATTACACAAAGATTCGCTGGAAGAAAATGTTAATTAGCATTAAATTCGCCTATGTACTTGTCTTATCTTGTGAAAAAAACATTTTCTATCTATCGAACTCTGACAACCTCTGTGGCGCAGTGGGCGAAGGCCCGCCTGAGATGCAGAAGGTTGCAGGTTCGATTCCCGCTACGGGACAAATGTTTGTATCTGCAAATATTTGTGTCGGGATCTGGGTGTTTTCTATGTATAATATTTATGTATTTACAAAAAAAATGTATATCAGTCATGTAGTTCCCATAACACAAGCCCTGATTAGTTTGGGGCTAGATGATGCTGTGTGGAAATGTCCAGCGTTATTTATTTATTTTATTTATCTATCTACAGATACTAGATTGGTAGGTATAAATAATAATAATACAGTGGATGGCGAGTGTGGTGACCGGGTCTCATCACCCCTGGGGTCGATAGAGATTTTTGATCCTCGCCTCCTCAGATCCGGCCGGTCAGGTTATATTGTATATATTGTATTGTACAAAAAGGCCTCTTAGTGTTAGCTTCGGCTCCACTAATGCCTAGATTTTAAGCCTGAGATTTTAAATCCTGATATAATATAATATTATAAACGTGAAAGTATGTGAGGATGTTTGTTCCTCTTTCACGCAAAAACTATTGAATAGATTTTGATGGAATTTTACAGTTATATAGCTTAGATATCAGAATAATACATAGGCTTCTTTATATCCGGATACCACGCGGGCGAAGCCGTGGGCAGAAGCTAGTAAACAATAATCCTACTAAAATTATAAACGTGGAAATTTGTGAAGATGTTTGTTACTCTTTCACGCAAAAACTACTGAACGGATTTTGATGAAACTTTACAGTAATATAGCTTATACATCAGAATAATACATAGTCTACTTTTTATCCGGGTACCACCCGAGTGAAGCCATGGGCAGAGGCTACTACATATATATTATACATAGAAACACCCAGACTCGAGACAAATATTTGCAGATCATACAGACATTTGTCTCGCGGCGGGAATCGAACCCGCCTCCTTTTGCGGTCAGCCAGTTTGCTCGCCGCGCTAATATTTGTGCTTCGGAGGGCAAGCTAAACAAAACCCTAAAAAAAACGAATTACTTATTAAATTCTAATCTATAAAAATTTAATAAAATAATCCTTGAGAGGTTTCAGTTTATTGCTTTAGTTTAGCAATTTTTTATTGTGAATTAGAAATTTTCCAGTTGGTATTATGATATGAGCTCAAAGCGGTGTAGGAAAACATCGTGAGTCTACCTGCATGCCCTAGAAACAAAAATCCGAAGCTATTTGCTGGTAAGTATGTGTTGCAATTGGATGTGATTGTGATGGACTGGCCATCTAATAAGAAGTAAGAAGAAAAATGGGCCAAAGAATTGACGGAATGGTGCCCTAAGGATAAAAAGAGAAGTAAAGGTAGACAGTATCGTAGAAGGGAAGATGATATCAAAAAGGTGGCAGGAACGTCTTGGACGAGGAAAGCGATAGATGTTCCTCGAGTGTTCTCCACATAGATCTCTATGTGGAGAACACTCGGGGAAGCCTATGCTGGAAAGCAAGACAATTAAGAAACCGGTGTCTTATACAAAAATATACATAATAATTATTTTATTTACATATACTTACTTATCTAAACATATTTATTTGTAGTTATAAGTAGAAATAAGATAAAATATTACTATAAGATTGTTAATATTATTCCTCTTTATTTATTTTTAATCTCAGGCTTATATCTGGAGCCTTTATAGGCATTAGTGGAGTCCAAGCTAATACTAAGAGACCTTTTTGTACAATACAATATATAAAGAACGGTTTTTCGTGGATGGTGAATGATGAAAGTATTGTATATATTGGGTGATAATCTGGACTATTGCAGGAGTAAATGCTTAAGGAATGGTTGCTGGGCTATGTAGGATGAAACGGCACCTGCCAATTCTGACTCAAATTCAAATCAAATCATAGGCAGGTGATGAGTTGCCGTCCACTAAACGGGCCCCATAAGTGCCGCCAACGATAGGCAGCGTAGAGGCAACGTTGGTGTGGACGGCTAAAGGGTGTCGAGAGGTGTGCTGCAGTGTTTGCAATTGCAAGCTGTCACGTGGAATGCCAACTTTTATGCTGTATTCGCCAATATAGACATCCCTATATACATACTCAGTGCGTATATCACTGAGTATACCACGTAAGGGCTAGTCAGAGGAAATAAAAAGTGAATGAATCCTAGACTTGGAAAAAAGAATGAATCCTAGACTCGGAAGGTGAATGAATTCTAGACTCAGAAGAGTGAATAAATACTAGACTCGGAAGAGTGAATGAATACTGAACTCGAAGGAGTAAATGAATTCTAGATTTGGAAGAGTGAATGAATTTTAAAGAATTTTAAAGTTTTAGAACACTAATTCTAAAACATAAAAAATCCCTATATATTTTCAAAAGTTTGCTAATCGAATTTTGTCCGGTAAGATTACGCATATTGATGAAGATAATTTTATTAAACATAAAACGCAAGCTTAACACCCATTAGAAAGTAAATTTTACTAAATTATTATATATTTCACTATTTATCGTATTTCCAGTGTATTTAATGTTTTACGCAAATATAATAATATTTTTACGTTTTACACTAAAACATGCGAAATACGAGGTAAGAGCAAGTCGTTCTAGCTCGGTACTTTTAACTATTAGCTATACATATTACTGCGTATTCTGTGGCAAGTTAGTTCACCGGACAAACTATACGTGGCGCTGTCAGTGAAGATTTTATATCTATGGTAAATTACCCATCTTTTCCTATAGTCTGTTACAATAATCTTACCGATCCTATTTGTAGGTAAATTTTTGTGTGTATTCTCCGTGTGTAAAATAAGGAAGAGTAATAAATCCTATACTCGGAAAAGTGAATGAACGCTCGTCTCTGAAAAGTATCTCGCTGTGCCACCATTGGTCCCTCAGTCCCAACCTGAAGTTGATAAACGAGTCTCCGGTAATCCTCAGGTAATCTCACCGTCGGTCGCGTCGCCGTGATTCAACCTTATGCTAATCCTAGACCTTCGCCGATTAATGAAGGCTGCTTGAGATTGATCTGAAAAGACGCTGCTGATTTTATATTCATATTCATTTATTCATGTTCAAATGTACATCAGCTTAAGTCTTAAATCAAAGTAGCTTTAGGGAAGTATATGGACCCTGTCAGGGCGCCGCAAGTTTTAGTGAATAGATATTTAAAAAGAGATAATGATAGTTATAAAATGTCAAATAATCCTACTAATATAATAAATGTGAAAATAACACATAGGCTAATCTTATTTTATTTTATTGACAACCTCTGTGGCGCAGTGGGCGAAGGTCCGCCTCAGACGCAGAAGGTTGCGGGTTCGATTCCTGTCACGGGACAAATGTTTGTAAGATCTGCAAATATTTGTTCCGAGTCTGGGTGTTTTTCTATGTATAGTACGTATGTATTTACAAAAAAAAATTTATATAAGTAGTATATCAGTCATGTAGTTCCCATAATACAAGCTCTGCTTAGTTTGGGGCTAGATGACGCTGTGTGAAAAAAATGTCCAGCATTATTTATTTTATTTATTTATTTTCGAAAATCAACCCCTAAGGGTGGTAAACAGGGTGGTAAAGTTTCTATGGAAAATTTTAATACTTTGTTTGATTCGCTCAAAACTAGGTACAAATAAACTTTAAAATAAATAATGAAACATGTTTTTTTTTTATTTTTTCAACCTACCCGTTTTGGGGGTGTGCAATTGAGTTCTAAATTTTGTATGGAAAATTATAGTCCTTGGTTCGATTCACTTAAAAGTTGGTGGACATAGTTTGAAGCTTGGAGACGGTCATATGCTACTTTTATTAACATAACACGCGGACGAAGCCGCGGGCAGACACTAGTAATTAAATAAAAAAAATAGTCTTTCTATATTGATCTAGAATAAAGTAAATAAAATACCTACTTATTTTTATCATGCGTGTCAATATTTTATCCGTAGCGTCAGGAGCCCACATATTCGTTTGCCATAAGATATCGTTTGATTCTGTGTACACATACATATACATACGAAAATACATACTACATAAAACTCGTGTGAAGCTCTTTTATAATAGTCTTATATAATAAATACCTACAAATTTACCACATATACATACATATATATTGCTGGACATTTTTCACACAGCATCATCTAGCCCCAAACTAAGCAGAACTTGTATTATGGGAACTACATGACTGATATACTACATAAATACTTTTTTTTGTAAATACATACATACATATTATACATAGAAAACACCCAGGCCCGAGACAAATATTTGTAGATCTTACAAACATTTCTCCCGCCGCGGGAATCGAACCCGCAACCATCTACGTCTCAGTCGGGCCTTCGCCCACTGCGTCACAGTGTGTACATATATGTGTATGTATATATATTATGTAGTAAATCTGTAGGTATGTATTTTAACATATTTATTATATATTATGATATGTATGATGTAGTTGATATTCTTTTATTATTATTTTATGTACACCCCCGCCACTCTCACAATCTCTTACTATCCCCCCATCTTAGCGATAAGACCGCTCATTATACTCCTTTTTAATGAGATTTTATTATTCTGTTGTTTGTTTAAGGTGTCCAATAAAGTATTTTTATTCATTTATTCATTAAAGGTACAAGGAACACTTTGAAATCCATGATTCACGCAATCAAAGGCCTCAGATTGCAGAATTCTCCCATCGCGTTGTCTCAGACTTCCAATATGTGCTTCAAGAGCAAGGCTCCAGCATCGGTTGTAGATAGACCTTTGGTCAATCCAAACTGATTTCTACGAAGTAGCCCATTAAGGTTAAAGTGTGATAGTGGCCTCGATCCTGTAGTACACTGACTGAACTAAATTTTAACTATCGCTATCTTTTACTGATAGTGCAAGCAAGAAATAAATAGCTACAATTTTAGTGCTGTCAAATTAGTCAGATTTAAGTTTTCCATACAAATTTAGTCGTGATATCAAAACATGTTGACTATAAACACGAAGAAAAGCGGCACGTAAACTGATTTGACAGCAGCACACGGAACTAAAATTGTAGCTATCTCTTTCTTGCGTACACTATCAGTAAAAGAGAGCGATAGTTTAAATTTAGTTTAGTCAGTGTACTACAGGATCGAGGCCAATAGCTGAGAAAGAATAAGTTTTTCAAAGAGTTTACTTAGCGCGGACAATGCAGAAATCGATCTATAATTTGCTGGAACTCTAACATTTTCAGACTTGAACAAAGTAATAAATTTACTGTTTATCATAAGATCAGGAAATAGTCCTTCGTCAATACAACTATTTAAAGAATGGGCTAAATATGGAGCGATATCAATGATTATCTCACTTAGCACTTTTGTCGATATTCTCCAAGGGTCTTCAGTATTCCTTATGTTTAGTGGTTTAAATGTTTTAATAATACTATCGACATTAACGTGACTAAAACTAAATATGACTTCACATTTTTCAACACTTGCTTCTAATATAGAAGCCGCTCTAGCGGCTGAAGAGTTATACTTTTAGGTACATAAGAGATAAAACGATCAATTTTTTTTACTATTCATATTCATTTTCATTCGCGACATCAATATTATTCGTTAGTGTTTTATTTTAGAAGTTCAAATGTATCTCATTAAAACAGGTTTGCGATTTACCTGTTTCATGTTATATCAGTTTCCAAGTAGACCTAATTTTGTTAGAAGATTTCGTAATTTATTTCTTAAATGCAATGATTTTGCTGCACGACATAATTTTTGAAAGTTTTCTATATTGATTATAACCTTTCTTTCAATACTATATTAACCGGTTGGTTTTATTTATTTTGAACCCAAGTTTTTTGGGTAAAGTTCGGATAGCAATCCTCTTTTTCTGAGTGGTAATAAAAAAACCGATTAACCTAACCTATCCAAGACGGATTTGCCGAGGAAGGATTTTTCAAGCGAACATTAACTTAATTTTTGGAACAAATAAATATTTTGTTTATCTTGCTTTGATATACTTAGTATTAGTAGTGCTATTGGTAATGAGGTAATCCACGGGAGATTTCATAATATGCGTTTAATCAGCCAATAAGAATAGTAGTGTCACGGGGAAGTAAAATTTCCCCTTCACTCTACTAGTAGTGCCAAGCGGAAGTGCCTAAGAAAAGAAAGCGATTATAGTAGGGTATTATGATGCGTATTTGATTTTGCAGGTGTTTGTACTGACTTATCTAATCGAGGTATTAATTTGATAAGAAAGTAATTAATAAACTTTATTTGGTCAACAAGGCAAACCGATAATGAGTTGAGTGCGGTCGCACTGCCGGTAAATTAGATTAAATATATACAAAGTTTGGTAATAAACAACCTGTTTGTTTTTTGTATTTCCATGTGTGTTTAGCCGTGACGTTAGGAGCTCGTATATGCGTTGACGTAAGAGGTTGTTTGGTTTATTGCATTTATATCCGAAACAGTTAATTTTTCTTATTCAATCTTTATTGCACAAAAGGTGGGCTTATTGCTAAAAGCATCTCTACCTGCCAACCTCAAATGAAATGTTCGATTTGACTCGAAGGATGATTCCTATGTAGTTTTTATAGTAACGATAGGTAGACGATAGAAAAGACGTCGAGGAGTATAAAATTAAAATTTAAAATTAATTTAAATAAAAAAACCGCTCCTTTTTTAAGTGTGGAGCACACGTACTTCTGTTTTGTTTGCTTTTTTTTTGTCTCAAAATTTTCGTATATTTGCTGAAGTTTCGTAGCTAATTTAGAAGCTCTTTATCAAATTGGAGTGTTCGGTGATATACCGAAACGTGGTCCCGAGCGGTATTATTAATTTGGAACATCAGCAAAGCGACAGCAAACAAAAAACAAACACACTCACTACTGTATTCTCTATGATGTGCATCCTCAGATGTAAACTCAGTGCGTAGATCTTTGAGGTTACCAAGTAGGGGATAGTCAGAGGTACGTCCTAACATTATATTTGGCACATGTCTTCGTTTTGCAAGAGGTTAGGATTCTACGTGGCAGATCGCAAGCTCATTGCCGCTTATTGGAAAACTAACTGATTGCATGCCTTCGTAATTTTGGTTCTAAGGCATACCGGTTCCTAACGTTGATTTCGTTTACCGTTCTGAGAACGACAACAGAGACAACGAATATCAGTGGAAATGATACAAATTTTCTATTTTAAAATGACACTACGATATATAGTCTCAAACCATAATTCTTTGAAGTGGAATTTCGGAAAATCTCTTTCCATTGCATCCATTATTGATAAATAATGTCTACTAACACTCATTTTCACATCGCTATCAAATAAAATCCAAATCAAAAGGGTTTTCAGACAATACAATCCATTTTGTTTGTAGATACTTAAGACTATTTGTTAGTAAATTCTGCGATGATAGGAATAGGTATGTACATAGAGACATTCTGCGACTGAAGATGATCAAACAATAAGATCATATCGATTTCACTGATCGATCATTCTCCGTACAAAATGTCTCCATACAGGAGAGGTAGACCTCTCCGCAACTGTTTTGAGGATACTGTTCTGACTGTCATGAACTCTACTCATCAGAGATACCGTCTTTTTACGGATGATGGCGTGAAAGCCATCCGTCCTAGTCTGCGCGAACATCTCTGAGGCACTCCAAAAACGCGGCAGTCTCAACAGCATCCGAAAACTGATATTATATTATATTGGACGCGTAGGTTTTTTGGTAAAGCTGATCCGTAGGTTACCCGTTTAGAAGCTCTGACAGAACGCCTTTATAATTGGCGAATAAATCAGGTACTTACCTAACAAATATTAAAAGAAAAACGTAATTGGGAACCTCATTTTTTTAAAGTCGTTTTAAAAGTATCTCTTACCATTAAGGCAATCGATCGACCGTTTTTGCGTCGACTTTTATGTGTTTTTGTGTTTTAAATATATAAAGCCTGGGCGTGGTCCAACACGGGCTTGGCTAATTTTATTTTTTCGCTTAGTGCAAACTACACTCTATCTTCACCTTCAGAGCACAGTGCAATAATTTATCTACTATCTAGTGATTTTTTACATGATTATTGATAGCTGTTACATAAAATCGACAAAACATTCATAATTACCCATTGTATAGTGAAATTTAGCAACAAACTATTGGTACTCGGTACACTATCCATTGGTACTTGGTGCAATATCCATTGGTACTTGGTGCAATATCCATTGGTACTTTGAGAATAATCCAAGATGATAGTGCTTCTTTGGTTGTTAGTTCTGGTTCCGGTAGTGGCATTATACCTTTGGAAGACATACTCAAGATTCAGCGGTTATGGGGTGAAACAGCTCAGGCCGATCCCACTGCTGGGCAACGTTAGTGGGTTGATGCTCAAGAAGGTCCATATGGGCGAGGACTTACAGTTACTATATCAGACGTTCCCGAATGAAAGGTTAGATGTTTTTGATAATGTGCATTTTGTGTTGTTAAATACCTCCAATCTCCAGAGGGAAAATAAAGTGCTTCCGCTGTCTATAATAAATTTATTTATTCATACAAATCACTCCGTCATTTGACGACCTCTGTGGCATAGTGGGCGAAGACCAACCTGCGACGCAGAAGGTTGCGAGTTCGATCTCCGCTAGGGAGCAAATTTTTGCAAATATTTGTATTGGGTCTTGGTGTTTTCTATATATGTATTAACAAAAGTGTATATAAGTAGTATATCAATTATGTTGTTTCTATAATACAAGCTCTGCTTAGTTTGGGGCTAGATGATGATGTGTGAACATGTCTCGGGTCTGGGTGTTTTCTATTTTTGTAATATAATGAGTGTACTAGCTTCTACCCACGGCTTTGCCCGCGTAGTAACCGCGTAGTAAAAAGTAGCCTATGTATAATTCTGATGTATAAGCTATATAACTGTAAAGTTTCTTCAAAATCCGTTCAGTAGTTTTTGCGTGAAAGAGTAACAAATATCCATAATCACAAACTTTCGCGTTTATAAATATATATACATATATAAGTAGCCATGTAAGTTTCCATAGCACAAACTCTGCTTACTTTAGGGCTAGATGATGCTATGAGAAAAATGTAAATTTTTATTAATAATCTAAGGAGTGCCCACGCCAAGTCCAGCAAAGCACAGTACTAGGATACTCTTCTCGAAGCCACTAACGGCACTTTTGAGTATCGACCCCTTTTTGCTCCGTTGTGGATAACTATATTCTCAAATTAACAACTTTACTAATTAGAAAACAATATTTTTTTTTTATTAGTTGTCCATAAATACTAACTAGAATAACTGATTTGGTTTTACATGAGATCTCACAACTTCCCGAGGTGGAATGCAGTCCGCATTCAGAGACTTGCATTTTTACTTGCATACCAACATACTAACATACCAACATTTTGTTGGTATGTTAGTTTTATTCCAAAAACTATCGTGAACTTGACTATTCATATTGTAAAAACGGGAATTTTCACGTACTGCACTATCGGAATGAGTCGAAACTTAGTCGGTGCCTTCACCGATAGTGCAGTACGTGAAAATTCCCGTTTTTACAATATGAGTATGTTAGTTTGTTTGTTTAGGTCAAATCTTGCAAGCTAAATTAAAAGAACTTTCTCTAATCCTACGGAGTTGAATTTTTACATGTTGGTTCATGTTGGAATCGACATCCAGGATATAGGAACTCTTTAATGGTCATCAGCACAGACACGAAATTTTGTGCACTCAGGGTTAAAACCTTGTTTTTCACATTTATGTTTCCGATGAGATTTATTTACTTCTATCATTATTATTATAAAAAAGATCTAATCAAATTATCTAATCAAACTGCCTTTTACCATTTCGCTGTCAGCTAATTCTTTGTCCAAGGTTCGTTGGGCGGTTTGAATTGACACGACCACTCGCGTTCATACAAGACCGGGACCTGATCAAGAAGATCACCGTCAAGGACTTCGAGTACTTCCTTGACCATCGCTCTTTTGTCGACGATACTGTGGACACACTATTCGGGAGAGCCTTGATTTCATTAAAAGGTAAGTGAAAATTATAAAAATATCCATCAATGGTTTTGGTGTGCTGGTGACGTTTACAGAATCTGATTCAAGATTCAATAGTTTATTTTCTAGAATACATAGTTTATAATTATATAACAGGTCTTAAAGTATGCTAGTTAATGTTTCAAATATTAATAATATCAAGCATTTAAATATTATAATCAAAAGATAAATATTTAAGCTGTAAAAACAATATAATTTATCAATAAGTAATTAAATTATTCCTGAATACCATTCATACCATTATTTGATGTATTAAAAAAATCCTGAACAACTTTCTCGATGACCATTTCCAATGATCAAATAATCCATTTCTGTGATCAGGATGGAGCGTGAAGGTCTATAAGATTATTTAAGAGATCCAGATGGGATTTTTCAGGAAAGATTGTAGGGTGTACCAATGCTTCGCCATTTTCTTTATAAAGGTGGAATCAAAACCTGAAGTGAAGGTGGGCCTTTGATGATCCTTCATGCTAATCAAACACGTTGGGCTCATGCATAAAAAACTAATGATGTTATATCAGGATATAAGTTTTAAAAGTACTATAATTTCCAGGCCAGGAATGGAAGGACATGCGCTCGACTCTGTCGCCCGCCTTCACGAGCTCCAAGATGCGGGCTATGGTGCCCTTTATGGTGGAGGTCAACTCACAGATGATCAGCGTGCTGAATAACAAGATACAACAGTCTGAAAGTAAGAATTCAAATAACGGGAAATCGATAAAAAGTAGCATAAGAGATTTGATCACCCATTTGTAAATCTTTATGAGTGGTATTTTTTAATAATTGGTGAAGATATCGAGTAATATTCATGCAAAAAACATCAGATGAAATGAAGAAGCTCCTCCTTTTTTAGAGTCGGTTATCAAATGTCTGTGTATTGAACTGTGGATAAACATGGGATTTGTGCACATAACAAGAATTTTAACGGCCAAGTTTAATGCTATTGATAGTATGTCTCCATGCTGGCTTGTGAGATATAGATGGATGGTGAGATAGTACAACCGCTTTATCTTCTAGAGGTGTGGAAATACATTATTACTGCCATACAAAGAGCTTGCTTAAACGTTCAAAACTGAAATGTCAAAATTTATTATTTACAATTACACAATTTTCTAATGAGCAAAGTGTGTGATGCGTTTTTGCTCGCAAAATGATAACTTATACATTTTATCCCAGCTGGTTTCATAGACCTGGACTGCAAGGACCTAACCACTCGCTACGCCAATGACGTCATCGCTTCCTGCGCTTTTGGATTGAAAGTCAACTCACACGCGGATGAGGATAACAATTTCTATGTCATGGGCAAGTCTACTGCTCATTTTGGATTCAGGAGGATTCTGGTATTCCTTGGTTACAGCGCTTTTCCGAGTGTTATGAAGGTAATCTCATATATTCGATTATATATTCGAAACCAAAAACGACATAGATGATGGTATATACCCAAAGGCATCTCCTGAAATTACTACCACCTTGATTGACCCTGATGAGTCATTTTTAATGAAACCGTCTATCATTTGAGGTAGCAATTTAACGACGTAGCATCTTTGGTTTTGACAACCTCTGTGGCGCAGTGGGCGAAGGTCCGCCTGGGACGCAGAAGGTTGCGGGTTCAATTCCCGCCACGGGACAAATGTTTGTATCTGCAAATATTTGTCTCAGGTCTGGGTGTTTTCTATGTATATTATGTATGAATTTACAAAAAAAAATTACATAAGTAATATATCAGTCATGTAGTTCCCATAATACAAGCTCTGCTTAGTTTGGGGCTAGATGATGCTGTGTGAAAATGTCCAGCATTATTTATTTATTTATTTATATGGGGTGAATTCTGGGAACATACTTTATAATAAATAATAATATATAATAAATAATGCTGGACATTTTCACACAGCATCATCTAGCCCCTAAATAAGCAGAGCTTGTGTTATGGGAACTACATGACTGATATACTACTTTTTTTATGGTGAGACATAAAATAATATAAATTATAGTAAACATGTCCCACTGAGTATATTAAGATCAATAAATAAGCTCGTCATGTTAAAAACAGTGATGGATAACATCGTAAAGAGCAAAATGGAAGAATGTCAAATTCGCAAAATGTCCAACTGTTGCAAAAAAAATGATGTGGAAAATTATTAATATTAGTTACATTTTGCTCCAAAATTATGGCAAAGATATCCCATAACGGCTCAACTGATTTGCATGAAATTTAGAAGGTATTGTTCGTAATGTAGAATAACACACTTTTCATATAGTTAACATGGAAAAAACCATGAGCAGACACTAGAGTTTCAATAATACATAAATATGTAATATTGTTTCAGAAATTCAACCAAAAACTATATAAAGATCACACAAAAAACTTTTTTAAAAACCTTGTGTTGAGCAACATGAAGGAAAGGGATGCACATAACATCTACCGACCAGACATGATCCATCTGCTTATGGAAGCTAAAAAAGGTAAACATGTGTAACTTGTTAAGAAAGATCAAGGTATAAAAAGGTCTGATCAGTACTGATCATAGTTTATTTACCTAAAACTGTGAACAATGTATAACAAACCAGTTGTTAATTGACCAGTTAATAAATAAATACAGCTCTATTTTATGGTACGCTAAACGTGTGAGAGAAGAAACTAAAGGAAGCTAAAGATGTCTATGTCAATAGAATTAGGGAGTTACCTCTCTCCAGAGCTATCGATAATGACTATGATAATGTATTGATGATAGGTTAGTCAACAGTGGATGAAGGTGCCTCAGGACCATCTCTTTAGAAGAATTTAATGCTTCTCTTGCCGATGATGAAGATAATATCTTGAAGTTGAAAAACTTGAAAACAATATAATGGTGTTCTTTCAGGAAACCTCACATACGATGAGAAGACAGCAGATACTGATGCTGGCTTCGCTATTGTTGAAGAATCTGAAATTGGAAAAAAAACTGTGAACAGAAGTATGCAATAAAATCATTTTATAATTTTGTTCTTAACTGATTCTGGGATATAAGTTATTATGGAAAGGTTATATTTTTTTTGTACAATGAGTGCCAATATAATTTTCCTTCTTAAATAAATGAAATTAAACGCAATAAATTAAAACACAAAATATTATATAAATCAAATCGTACGCTATCATACTCACTGCTGTAATCCTCATGATAGAGATCCTCAGATCTATGCTCTGTATGCAGATCTGTGAGGATTCCAACTTGGGGGTGTTCAGAGAAACGTTCAAACATTATATTTGGCACATGTCACTGTTCATTAGCGTTCCAAATGCCAGATTGCAAGCCCATTGCCGCTTATTGGAACACTAACCGATAGAACATGCTTTCGAATTTTGTTATTTGGCTTGCCAGTTTCCTCAAGATGTTTCCCAAATTTATTTCCGAAAATAAATCTGTACCCTTTTATTTTCAGCTTGGTCTGATGACGACCTAGTCTCTCAAGCGTTCTTGTTCTTCCTGGCTGGCTTTGAAACGGTATCTTCCACTATGTCTTTTCTTCTCCACGAGCTGGCTGTGAACCCTGATGTCCAGGACAGATTGGTGCAGGAGATCAAGCAGAACGATGAGAAGAACGGGGGGAAGATCGATTATGGCACTGTTCAGAATATGACTTATATGGACATGGTGGTTTCTGGTAAGGTTATGTACCAAGTAACTGAGGTTGAAAGATAGCATTGAGAAAGATATAGAGAGGTTGTTGTCTTAAAAACTTTGGTTTATACTTTTAAGACTCTATTTAATTCTTTGACAGGTACTCTTTTTCTGTAAATGAGTTCAGCTTGGTCGATTGGTTTCGCAGTTTAGCTGATCATAAAAAAACAAGCAAAGTTTGCTGCCTTCGCGCGCGATATCGGCATAAATTCACTGTAAAATTTTAAATACAATTAGTTGTTGAAGTTTCTAAATGATCCTTGTGAGTTTAATGAATATTAATAAGTGTGGTTAAAAAAAATACTTTTAACACGCAAAAAAAAATATATAAAGTATTTCATTATCCACATCTTAGTTCCATTATCAGACCCTCGACACAAAGTACAATCTGTTAGACTCATCAAAACAAATATGAGTCCAAACTCGAGAGGTTTTTAGTAGGCACTGAATAGTTCCACTCTCCACCTCCTGGATCCATCATCAAAGCAGTATGATACCAAATTATAGTATTTTCATCCGAACTACATAATACATACAAAGTTCAATTTCGATATGACAATTAGAAATAGGTTAAAATTGCCTTGGTTAAAAACCTATTGATTTGGAGATGCATATACATTAATCAGGTTGTCCTGTATATTTTAGAGGTTCTGAGGCTTTGGCCGCCAGTAGTTGGCTTGGACAGAGAATGCATCAAGGACTACAACCTGGGAAAACCTAATGATAAGGCAACAAACGACTTTATTGTGAGTATCTAGGTACCATATCTTTTGATTTTTCATAGTGGTGAATTGATCAGTGGCATTCCATAGAGCAAACGAGAGCATAGCTATAGTTTTTATTTAGAATGCAATGACTATAGTTTTTCTACTTCTACACTAATATTTAAAAGCAACAAAGTTTGTAAGTTTGTCATTTTGTACATAGGAGGTAATATCTGCAACTAATTATCAGATTTCAAAAAATATTTCATTGATATTTAGAATGGACTTTGGGGATGGGCATGTCTATGATCCATTTTAATAATAAACTAAATTTTTTATTCTAGTTGTAATGACATTTTAACTTTCTGACATAGTAATTTTGACATTCCATTCCAATTCAAATGATGTTTGTTTCTAAAATGATTTTTTGACATATTCAATTATATTTATGTACCTATATCATTGTTCACTTGTTGTTTTGTGTGACTAATTTAGATAAGAAATTTATTACTAACTATGATCTGATGTTGATTTAAATTAATAAATATGAATGAATGAATAGTCACTATCCTGTTAAAATAAAATGGGCCTTCGCGGAAACCAATTTTGCAACATAACGAAAAAACTATCAAGCAAATGTTTTTTTTACGAACGCTGCTTTAATGGTACTTAAGAGCTACTTTTCATCGGCCACTTTTTTCTTTTTAAAAGCCGTGGTTAACAGCTAGTACATGATAAAATCCTAATGCCATGAAGAAGAATGTAACATGATCCTGGTTCCAGCTCCGCAAAGGCGAGTCCGTTATCATCCCCGTGTGGCCCATCCATCACGACCCAGCATACTTCCCTGATCCCGAGCGGTTTGACCCTGAACGTTTCTCAGAAAAGAACAAGTACAGCATCAAACCGTTTACTTACATGCCCTTTGGAAGCGGCCCTAGGAATTGTATCGGTAAGTTTTTAAACTTGAGTAGTGAAACTTGAAAATAAAAAGAACAAAAGTTCTAACCCATCTAGAATGACCTCATTTCGGGATTGGGTCTTCACCTCTGGGACACTTTTTCGAGTATAGTATTTTAATGGCTGTGTTTAAGTTTTATTGGCCAATACACGCTATAAAAGCATTATTATCATCAGCAGCGGAAGCCTCCAGGAGAAGTCCACAGCTGGACATAGGCATCCCCCAAAAAGTGTCATGATGAACGGTCCTGGGTCCATTCACCGGCTTCCATCCGGACTGTTGATTTGGACCACGTTGATTCTGACCACGTTGGTAGGATGCACTGGTTAATAATTTGGTCGTCATGTACTGAGGTATGGGCGAAGTAAATACTTAATGCCACAGTAAACGATGAGACAAGCTAATTCACGGCCTCTGTGGCGTAGTGGGTGAAGGCAAGCCTGAGACGCAGAAGGTTGCGGGTTGAATTCCCGCCGCGGGACAAATACTTGCATATGCAAATATTTGTCTCGTGTCTGGGAGTTTTCTATGTATAATATGTATGTGTTCACAAAAAAGTTATCAGTAGTATTATCAATCATGTATTCCCATAACACAAGTTCTGCTTAGTTTGGTGCTAAATGATGTATACTAGCTTTTGCCCACGGCTTCGTCCGCGTGGTACCCGTATAAAAAGTAGCCTATGTCTTATTCTGATATACAGTGGTGGTCATATAATTAGAAACACTTAGTCACTTGGTAGTCTTTTAATGTAACCAACATTATTAATTCAATTAATTGGAGGTAATAGTTTAATTTACGAAATCACAATGTAAATTTATATCTCTGGAATAATAATAAGCAATAACATTCAGACAACCAATACAATAATTATAAAAAAAAAATTAAAACAAAAGTATCAATCAATATTCTTAGTACTGGCAGTCGGACAACTAATTAGAAACAAAGTATGACTATGTTCTAAAATTGAATTTTAAAACTAAAATTCACCTTTCGGAATGTCACCGCATTATGCATTTTGCCGCTTTTTCTTACTCATTCGGATTTGTTACCTTTTGTCAGATTTAATTATTAAAAATGGGTAAAAACAAGAGCTGTGATGCAGCAACAAGAAAAATTATAGTAAACTTTCATTTTAAACGAAAATGGTCTTACAGAAAGATCGCCGATCATTTAGAGTGTTCCGTAAAGATGGTATTTAACGCCATTGCACATCACAAAAAACATGGAACATCCGATAAGGTGCCTAGAAAAGTTCGGCCAAGGAAGACCACCGTTCAAGAAGACAGGCTTATGATTCGTTTGGCTAAGACAGATCCCTTTAAAGGTTCTAATGTTATACGAAAAGAAGTATTTTCACAAGACGACCCTCGAAACGTGTCCGCAAGACTAGTCCGTAGGCGGTTGGTTGAAGGAAATTTGTATGGAAGACTTGCTAGGAAAGTGCCACTTCTCACCAGGCGACACAGAGAAAATCGTCTAGCCTTCGCTAGAAAATATGCCAGTTGGACTGTTCATCAATGGAGAAAAGTTTTGTTTTCAGATGAAACTAAAGTAAATTTGGTAAATTCCGACGGAAAACGATACGTACGGCGACCAATCAACGAGGCTTTGAATAACAAGTACACTATAAAAACAGTTAAGCACGGCGGTGGAAATGTTAAAGTATGGGGATGCTTTTCCGGATACGGAATTGGTCCCGTGAGAAAGATTGAAGGGCTGATGGATCAGTTTCAATACAAAAAAATCTTGGAGGAGACAATGATCCCATATTCAGATGATTTGCCAGTGAATTGGATTTTTCAGCACGATAATGATCCAAAGCATACAGCAAACATCGTTAAAGCGTTTCTCAGACAACAATTAGTGACAGTGTTAGAGTGGCCTGCTAGTATAGTAATAGTCCGGATTTAAATCCGATAGAGAATTTGTGGCACACTGCGAAGAAAACATTGTCGGATGAGCATATCACCAATATCAACCAACTTTACGACGCATTTGTAGAAGCTTGGAGATGTATTCCTTTGGAAACGTGTGAAAAACTGATAGAATCAATGCCACGTCGTTGTAAAGCTGTAATCGACAACAGAGGGTACCCTACCAAGTACTAACAGTACTAATCGGTTTTGGATGTAGTATTCATAGTATTATTCAAATTAAATGTGGTTTTGTTCACTTAATTAATGTTTATATTGTTGTTTTTTTTTGTTTCTAATTAGTTGTCCACTTTAGTCCATGTATTTTAATAGACTTTTTATTAAAATGTTATATTTTTATATCAAAATTGTTGTTTGTTATTACTAAACTCGTATAGTAATACTTTAAAAGAACCGATACATCCATATAAATACGTAGGAGCCCTCTATGGCACGTTAAAAATTAGTTATGATGTTAATTTGTAATGAAAGTAGAAGACAGGGTTGGTGTTTCTAATTATATGACCACCACTGTATAAGCTATATTACTGTAAATTTTTATCAAAATCTGTTCTGACATTTTTGCGTAAAGGAGTAACAAGCATACATCCTCACACTTTTGCGTTTATAGTATAGTAGGATGTAATTGAGAGGACAAAAATTTACTGATTGGTGTTCCAGGGTCCCGCTTTGCGCTCTGCGAGGTGAAGGTGATGATATACCAGCTTCTGAAACAGCTGGAGATTTCACCGTGTGCGAAGACATCGATCCCAGCCAGACTTTCCAAAGAAACTTTCACGCTCAGCATCGAAGGGGGACACTGGATTCGACTCACTCCTAGGAAATGACTAACTGATGTTGTTACTAAACCTCATCTTCGCTTTTAAGAATTGAGTTTCTAATGATTAAAGACTGACTTTTGCCCTATAATAGCCTTTTTAGAACATTTCTCATCCATTGTTATAACCAGTCTTTTAACGTCAAAAGTAAACTAATTTCAGGATTGCTCCAACGGCATATGCAATGAGGTTTGACCGAAGACACGCAGACTTAATTTGAATGAGAAGCAGCGTAATGATAGCTGAGAGTGCGGGGTTCTGAGAACACCAGCAAAAAGGCTATGCTCACAGAATTTACACTCCAGTAGGTGAAACAGACTTAAAAAACTAAATAAAATAATTTAGTGTACGCAAGTTATTCTTCTCTTCGCAAAATATATGTACTCACCTAGAAACGCAAACTCCTGAGTAGATATAATAAAATATTTTTTTAACGTTATTTGCATGAGGATCTCCTATTGGTTTTGGTTTTTATATCATTTACTAGCTTCTGCTCACGGCTTCGCCCGCGTGGTATCCGGATAAAAAGTAGCCTATGTGTTATTCTGATGTATAAGCTATATTACTGTAAAGTTTCATTAAAATCTGTTCAGTAGTTTTTGCGTGAAAGACTAACAAACATCCATGCTCACAAACTTTCACGTTTATAATATTAGTAGGAATATGAAGAACTAGCTTCTGCCCACGGCTTAGCCCACGTGGTACCCGGATAAAAAGTAGCTTATGACTTATTTTGATGTATAAGCTATATTACTGTAAAGTTTCATTAAAATCTGTTCAGTAGTTTTTGCGTGAAAGAGTAACAAACATCCATGCTCACAAACTTTCACGTTTATAATATTAGGATTGGCAGGATAGCTAATATTTTTTAGTAGAAAATTTCATTTGTGATTTTGAATTATGAAGGATATTAATGTCATTGAGGTCTGCTAAGAAAACTGACATTAATATACATATTTTGTTTGTTCATGAGATCAAGACTACATCAAGTAAGAATGAAAGAAAGTTATTTATTTGGCAACAACAAAGCACAGAAAGGACAGGTTAACCTACACACTAAAAAATAAATAAATAGACACAAGAAATACCTAAGATTTTAACAAAAATAACTTAAATTTGAATATTTATAGCAAAAAACAAACACGTTCACAACTGTGTTCTATGATTGACATCTTCGGATCCATACTCAGATCTATCTATACTTTACTCCACTTTTCACTGGTATCTAAATCGTTAACCGAAATTAAGTGTCTCTTTTAGCTGGTCGACAAATATTACGATAGTTTTCTGTTTACACTGTGTCTCAGAACCACGAGCGGTGCCAATATAATTTGGAGGGCATCCGCCCTGTGAGTAAATTATCGGAGTCCCGAATTCACCACGCTTCAGTGAATCAGACACGCAAATTGCTTAGTGACTTCATTGAGGAATGAAAGAATCTGAAAACAGAGTCAAATTCAAAATTATTTTGTACATTAAATCAAAAGGATCACTTTGAAACGTCGATTTCATCCTGTTCCTACAAAACAAGGCAGGAAAGAAAGGCAAGAACTCAGTAGGGTTCCCAGGGTAGGACCCCCTGGGACCCCCTAGCTCGCTCGACGCATCTCGGGTCCCCCAGCATAGTATGATTGTCGCCAATTTTATATCAACAATCTTTGGCAGGCTGGCTTAGCCTTCGATTTTTTCTATGTTTGTTGTTTCTTAGGCATGCCGATTTCCACATGATGTTTCTCTTGTTTTGAGCGCGTGTTAAGTGCACAACCGGGATTGAAGCTACGACCTTCGTATAGGAATTCGGGATACAGTCAACTAGGCAAACACGGCCTAGGCCTTAACCAAATATCTGTAGGACATGCAAAAATTTGTCCCGATGTGGGAATCGAACACGTCTTGCGTCGCAGCCGGTAACGGCTAAGGTCGGCTAAGGAAAGCTTACCCAATACGCTTGGTACTAGTACTTTATTATGAAGCACCAGGACGAAGTATCATTTTTAGAATATAAATTTTACATAATGGCACACCTTTTGTCAAAATTTTACATTTGTAGGTATATATTTACTATTAAATAAAATAAAAAATGCTGGACATTTTCACACAGCATCATCTAACCCCAAACTAAGCAGAGCTTGTATTATGGGAACTACATGACTGATATACTACTTGGTGGTGGTGGCGGTGGCGGTAGTGGTGGCCATGACAATCAAATACTGCAGTAGCATTGACATGTAGTTGAAAGTGTTCACCAAATTTTGAAATTTTTTACCCTCAAGTAGATCGCCACCACTATGCGGAATGTGTACTGAGCGGTTGTTAAAAATCGTGTGAATATATTGTTAGTCACCGCCAGAGCCACCGCCACCGCGTCACTGAGACTGGGCCCAAAGAATCTCGATTTAACCGAATAAAACAATCTGTAATCGTGTCACATGTCTCCGTCATCATTATTGCCGCCCTTACCGTTTGATAAAGGTTTGAAGAGGATATTCGCGGAATTTTAACTTTTTTTAACAAGGACAGTAAAAGGGTAGAGCGGATTTGGTTGGTTCCTTTATTTTGGAAAGTTATATCCAAAAACTGAGCTTTTTCAAACTGTGAGCAGCAAAATCTTCAAAACGGCTGATTGAGTAAAATTAAGTGCACTAAATCCTATTAATATTATAAACGCGAAAGTTTGTAAGGATGTTTGTTACTCTTTCACGCAAAAACTGCTCAACGGATTTTGATGAAACTTTACAGTAATATAGCTTATACATCAGAATAACACACAGGCTACTTTTTATTCGGTTACCAAGCGGGCGAAGCCGTAGGCAGAAGCTAAAAATATTATAAACGCGAAAGTTTGTGAGGATGTTTGTTACTCTTTCACGCAAAAACAACTCTACGGATTTTGATGAAACTTTACAGTAATATAGCTTATACATCAGAATAACACACAGGCTACTTTTTATCCGGATACCAAGCGGGCGAAGCCGTATGCAGAAGCTAAAAATATTATAAACGCGAAAGTTTGTGAAGATGGATGTTTGTTACTCTTTCACGCAAAAACTACTGAACGGATTTTAATGAAACTTTACAGTAATATAGCTTACACATCAGAATAACAAATAGGCTACTTTTTATTCGGTTACCACGCGGGCGAAGTAACGGGCAGAAGCTAGTAAATAAATATAGCTATGTATAATATTTGTTTCCTGAACTACGTAATCCCGTCTGAAAAACATCGGGTACGCTGAGGGGAGTACGTGACACATTGCACACGAAATTACAGCGCTATTCACACCAGCGGCATTTTGCATTACCAGCCATCAAATAATTCCACTATCCACCTCCTAGCTCCATCATCAGACCCTCGTTACCAAGCCCAATCTATTGGACTCGTCAAAACGAATCATATGAGCCCAAACTCGAGGGGTTTACTAGTAGCCACTGAAGAGTTCCTCTATCCACCTCCTGGCTCCATCATTATCAGCTCCAAGATACCAAATTATAGTATTGTGATCTGAACTATGTACATACATACGAAGTTTCATTTCAATGCGACAATTAGAAGTAGGTTAAATTGACTTCCAAGATTTAATTATATTAAATATTTGTTATTTAGTTAGTTAGTTACAAGTGAAGCTGATATAAGCTACGAGTATGGCATATGGCTTTATGGCAAGTGAGTCCTACTGACAGAAATTAAATTAATTAAAAAAAACAAAACATTAATCAGTCACATAGACCTAATCCCGCACTAGTATTTCCTGTGTCGTGGGTATCAGGAACACAACACCCATAGCAAATATCTGTAGAACGAACATTCTGTATAGTAGATATCTGTAGACGAACGAACTTTCGTCTCGCCAGCGAGAATCAAATTGATGGCAAAAATGTGAATCGAGGTACAATGGGAGATATAAATTCCCGTAGCCCCCCACGATGGAGCCGAAGGTCGGGGACAACGGGAACAACCCAAAATTCCTCGAGGTTTTTGCGTAGAAACCATAAGTAGGTAACATTTTTGCAGCATCATCGTCCCCAAGCTGTCGCGGCCTCCATCAATCTTATCCTTGAATATTTCCGATCCGTCCTCCTCTGCCCTTCCCTCCATTCCCTCGGCAAATACCAAAAAATATATCTTGCATTTTTTCTCAAACGATTTTAATAGTTAAAATCGTTTTTGTACAAGGCAATGTAATTTTAACACACTATTACATACAATTTGTTTAAAAATAAGCTGACGAAATGGATAGGGGACCAATATTCCTATGGCATATTGAATTTATGAACCACAAAGCAGGCAATAACACTATCTAAACTAAATATAAACTGTCGCTCTCTTTTACTGATAGTGCAAGCAAGAACGAGATAGCTACAATTGAAGTGCTGTCAAATTAGTAAGATTTAAGTTTCCATACAAATTTAGTCGTGATTTCAAAATATGCTGACTATAAACACAAAGAAAAGCGGCACGTAAACTGATTTGACAGCAGTAAAATTCTTGTCATCTCTTTCTTGCGTACACTATCAGTAAAAGAGAGCGATAGTTTAAATTTAGTTTAGTTAGTGTGCTACAGAATCGAGGCAAATAACTAGGAGTGAATTTTATTAGATTAAGTTGTATAGGGTAGGTAGGTAATAGTTATTGATTCAAACGTTAGGGCATAAGTTCTTACATTTTAACCTATGGAGTTGCGACATAAGAGGTAAAATAGAGGTCACGCGCTGCCAACTCTGAGAGAGAATCTCGTGTGCCTATAATTTCATCGGTAGTCATGGGTAGCACACTGTTTGAAAACGAGGATCGTGCGAGGGGCTCAGTTTTACAACTGAGCCAGCACACTGTGGTACCACAATTGAGGCGAAACAGTGAGGCAGTTTCTGAACGTAGTTGAGTGAGGCAGTCTTGGGAACACAGTGTGCACTGTGCGTGTTGTATGGTGTGGTAATGGAGTGGAGTGCTATGTGTGAGGCGCATTGTGCAAGCCAACACGATTTTTCCTCGCGGCTCGGCTCGCGCCTAGCACGATTGTGCAATTATTTTGGTGTGCAGGTGTGCTAGCTCGTCCAAACGAAAAGAGCAAGGCCTCGTTTTTGAGAAAGTGTGTAGCTACAAACGTGCTGAGGAGCCACGACTATTCATCGGCACTAATAGCCTTCAAAGCGGAACACAATGTGAGCATAGCGGCAGAATAGATATCTATGGCAGTAGAACTTCCCCGGACGAGCCCTTCACAAGGAGCTCTATTAATACTAAAACCTCGTCATTGATAGTAAATGTCACCTCCACCAGATTTACCTTCATTAGATTAGCCACCAGCTCATTCAGAAATAGCTTGTCCAACTTGTCCGTCACGCCACGAAGGTCGTCTCAATAGTAATAGTGCAAAATGAGAAATTCGTGGCACTCGCAATCGTAACAACATTTTGTCGTGTCGTGAGTCGGCTTGTATAAAAGCCACCTTCGGAGGGTCACGTGTTCCCGCCAATATCCGGCTGTGCTGGCAGGCACCGGAAGTGACTGACGGCTGGCGAAAGCTTTGCAAGAGTGGTCTAGCTCGTCAAAGGAAAAAAATATAGTCAGGAAAGCGTAAACTCAGTTAAAATTGTGGGAGTACCTATAGACTCACTATTAAATTGCAAGAACGAAATAAAAAAAACTACCTAACTAAAAATCATACCTACTCTGTTAACTGTTAGGTATAATGATATATAATTTAAAACATGTTAGGTATAATTTGTAAGCTTTGATAATAGGCTAATGACCGATAACAATACAAAAGCTTTTCTTTAAGACTCTGCTTTCGGCAGACCGCCTGAGACGCAGAAGGTTACGGGTTCGATTCCCGCTGCGGGACAAATTTTTGTATGATCTGCATTCATTTGTCTCCGGTCTGGGTATTTTCTATGTATGTACTTACAAAAAAATATATATATAAAAAGTTTATCAGTCATGTCGTTCCCATAACACAAGCTCTACTTATTTTAGGGCTAGATGATGCTCTGTGGAAAATGTCCAGCATTATTTATTTATTTAATATAAATTATTTAACCGTTCAATAATTTGTCGATAAAATTATTTGACGGCAGTCTCAGTGACCGGACACAACGAGATTACCAAATGCTAGCAATCTGTGTGCTACGAAACGGTCTACGCTCGATACAGGCCGTGCTACGATTCTTCTACGCGTTGGTTCTAGCAATCGGCAACACTCGTTTCACGGTGAGTCTACTCGTGTCTGCGCAAGATCATTTGCCACCCCTACACTATTATTACTAGCAACAAGTTTTGTTTACGCTTGCTGTTATGCATTACTCACCTACAAAATCTGACACAACTGGAAAAGATAAATCAGGACGTAGCCAATCGAACACCGAACAAGAGACTGAACCTAATATAGTAGGCTAAAAAGGAGAGCCCTACGCTTCGAATAATACACACCATTGCAGCATAGACTGCCCTCGTTAGCACTGGTTAGCACCTACTTATTGTACCTACTCTTCTGTATTTACTGTGTTTCTTTAATTGTTTGTCTTTCTTTTCATTTGTACTTGTCTGTGCTGTATTGTATGTGTCGAATAAAAAACTATCTATCTATCTATCTACGCAGTCCTGAGTTGATTTTTTTTTTTAAACTTGACAGTACTTTTTGACCACTTTTAAGCAGGCATGACAAAACTCGTCACCTCCTCTCAACACAACCAGAATACAAAATTTGCGGCTCTTAAGACTGATATCAACGTCATTAAACAGGAAATTACAGAAATGTGCGCCTCTAATGAAGAAACAGAAAAAAACTGCAACTATGTGTAATATCCACGGAAGGCATTTCTGATATTGTTTATACCTAAACAAATACCTAAGTAGCGTTTTTTTCATCATAGCAAAATATTATTTTTTAATTCTCTGTTCTGTAAGCCAGCAAATGTTATTTGTGCGAGGGTAATCCCAGCCATTAGCACAAACAAGGAAGGCAGCAGTTACCGAACAGTGACAGCATTGCTATCTTGCTAGCTCTGCGGGTAAGGGGTATGCCACAGCTAATAGTTAGTACGGGGTATCCTGAAACGGGTCACAAAGCGTCCAGGCGCCATTACTTACATTTGTATACCTTCCTACTGGTTATAGTGCAGCGGAATAACAGTGGGACAAGTTCATATGGTCGTACAGTGAGTTGCCAGTTGGGACGAGAGGTGCGATTTAGATTTTCATTGCGGGACAAATTGCTTTCATAATCTCTTTCCTCTTTGTGAGTCAAGGTCACACATAAAAAACCGAACAAGTGCGATTCTGACTCGCGAACCGAGGTTTCCGTAAAGAGAAAAAAGAGAAAGAAGAAGAAGAAAACATTACTCAAGTTCATAAACTATGAAAGCAACATATAAACATTTATCCCGCAACGAAAATCTAACTCGCACCTGTCGTCGTGGCAACTCACTGTTCCGCCACTGGAGAGAAAAGGTCTCAAATGGCGATCATAAACAGGGCGAAGCAGTCTTTTAAGGCCTCTTACTAGATAGACCGATGACATATTTAAGGTGGAAAGTCAGTGGATGTAGGAAGCCACTCTTTGGAGGCAGCCAAAAGCTAGAACGTTTTTGGATGTGTTTTGGTATATGCTTTATATACAACTAGCCTCTGCCCACGGCTTCGCCCGCGTGGTACCTGAATAAAAAGTAGCCTATGTGTTATTCTGATGTATAAGCTGTATTACCTTATAGTTTCATCAAACTTAGTTGAGTAGTTTTTGCGTGAAAGAGTAACAAACATCCATCCTCACAAACTTTCACGTTTATAATATTAGTAGGAAGGATTTTGATACATAGCGATTTCGTCATCTACTCTGGATCAAAAAATGCGGGTTTTCATTTACAAAGGGCTAAAGGCATAGCTTGCCGATAGGTTAAAGATAAGAATATAAAAAATCAATCAATTTATATATATAAGATATTTAGTCGACAGATTCACGGGTGATAAATTAAAACTTTTACCAAGATATCCCTAACTCATACGAACTTTTTCTATAGTATCGTACTGCGTTTGTGTATGCTATGGCCACACCAACCACTTTGTCTCCGTTATCTCGGCACGGTGAATGCTATCTGTGCGTCGCGGTGTCCTACCGGGACCACAGAGCAAATAATACTATTCACAAACAGTAGTATCACTCCATTAAAACCGCTACAGCCATACAAAAGTTAATTTAAATATTAAAAACCTCGAAGTGTTTTTTATCCTCTATTGTAGTGCTCTCTATTTGTGGCGATAAAACTTATCTAAGAATCTTTCATGAAAACATACAAAACGATTACCAAAAATCACATAACAATCCAATAAACCATTTATTTTTAAAACGGATTGGTAATAGACAAACTTACAAACAAACAACCTTTTATGACAAGAAACAGTTGAAGTGGCAATGGGCAGCTCATATAGCTCGCAGAACCGACAACCGCGGAAAAGGTTCTCAAGGTATCACGAACCCGATGACGCAGTGTAGAAAGGTGGATCCAAGGCCTTAGAGCGTTTGGCATGGCCTTAGTCCAGCAGCGGACTACTTCTGGTGATGATAATGACGGGATTGACGTGGTCCTCTACCATTTACCTACCTCAATATCTAGATCTCAATAATTTCCAAGCTAAAGTCAACGTCACAGTACTTGTTTACATAAATTCTTAAAAAAAAAATATGTTCTATATAAATTTGTCATCTCGAAGTCAGAAATAAATCATATTCCTTTCGTTTGGCAAAACCACAGAGAATTAAGAAATTAGTTTAGCACATTTTTTTCAACGGTAGTTTTCACGTACAAATCGATTTGATTCTTATAATGTAGCTGTATTACGCTTATTTTACTCTGAAAGTCAGTGTCAAGTGAAATCTAATGCCAACTGATGGTGTCCCCAGAACATTAACGTTTCATGTTTTAACAAAACAATTAAACCGACCTTCTGCCTGGTTGCTTCCACTGTGTATCTTTTTCGGGAAAATACTTGATACAACAAAACAATCTCGGTGGCGCAGCTAACGAGTAGTCGACTGAGACACAAGAAGCGTAGGTTCGATTCTCGCTGCGGGACAAAGTTTGCATATTCTGCAGATATAAAAAAAAGTGTATAAGTAGTATATCAGTTATGTAGTTCCCATAACACAAGTTCTGGTTAGGTTGGGGCTAGATGATAATTGCATTATTTTATTTGTTCTGAGTGTGGGTGGTGTGGTGCCACGTACTCGTAGTTCTTGATATCCATGTTACAGGAAATTTTATGGAGTCAGGAGTAAGCATGATGCGGTTGGGTGTATAATCACGCTCACAACTGTGATCCTCAGAATAGAGAATGTCTATTCTGAGGATCACAGTTGTGATCCATAACATTCAGGAGGCATCAGTGAGGATCTTCACCATGTTATATTTGGCACATGCCCACATGCCCACATTTTCCATAGTAGTTAGCATTCCACGTGACAGCATCGCCAGTTATTGGAACACTTGGCCGATAGCACATGTACGATTCAAGGAAGGAAGGAGAAAGTCGCGACCACTCACCCTGATGAAGACTCTCGGAATGAGTCGAAACTTAGTCGGTGCCTTCACTGATAGTGCAGTACGTGAAAATACCCGTTTTTACAATATGAATATTACATGTCTTCAAATTATTGGTTACTAGCTTCTGGCCACGGCTTCGCCTGGTGGTACCCCGATAAAAAGTAGCCTATGTATTATTCTGATGTATAAGCTATATTACTGTAAAATTTCATCAAAATTCGTTCAGTAGTTTTTGCGTGAAAGAGTAACAAACATCCATCCTCACAAACTTTCTCGTTTATAATATTAGTAGGACAGGATAGGATAGTAGTAGGATGTTGCTCACAAATAACAAGCTAATAGTGGAAGCAAAATGTGCGGTCGTATTGCTAATAGCGATTTCTTCAAGACAACCTTTGGATGAACAGGTTGTATGCCCCTTTCATTCATTTACCTTCAGCTCCCATCAGCTCCGCTCAAGCGGTATCCGGATAAAAAATATTCAATCCATATTGTAAAAACGGGAATTTTCACGTACTGCACTATCGGCGAAGGCACCGACTAAGTTTCAACTCATTCCGAGAGTCTTCATCAGGGTGACTTTCTCCCTCCACGTCGCGTCGTGCACTACATTCAATGTGGTTTTTCAGGAAGCATTATTGAAAATTTAATGCAAACCAGTTCAGCGGTTACGATAACCAACGTTGAAAAACATTTTGACACTGATCCATATTCAAATTTATGATTAGTAGTCTATTTCAAGGGTTTCAAAAGCTTAGTTCATGTACAGAAAAGTCAAAATTTAGTCGAATGTGTACTGCGTTTCGTAGAAGTAGATAGCTTAATACTGCTAATTTTAACTAATAGATACACATCGTCCTGCCGCCTCACTAGAATTCCCTGTGTCGTGAGTACCAGAAACTATGAGTACCGTGGTCCCATAGCCGGAACAAACATCTGCAGAACCTGGAAACATTTGTCATTCGTTAGTAACAGTTCCAAAAAGTTTATAATTTTAGAAGAATTTAACACGCCACTAGGGAAACTCATCCAGATTTACTAACAAAATTACTAACAAAATGACTAACAAAATGACTATCAAAATGACTAACAAAATTACTAACAAAATGACTAACAAAATGACTAACAAAATGACTAACAAAATGACTAACAAAATTACTAACAAAATTACTAACAAAATTACTAACAAAATTACTAACAAAATTACTAACAAAATTACTAACAAAATTACTAACAAAATTACTAACAAAATTACTAACAAAATTACTAACAAAATTACTAACAAAATTACTAACAAAATTACTAACAAAATGACTAACAAAATGACTAACAAAATTACTAACAAAATGACTAACAAAATGACTAACAAAATGACTAACAAAATTACTAACAAAATTACTAACAAAATAACTAACAAAATTACTAACAAAATTTACTTTAGTTTTATTATAGCTACCATATAATGAAACTAAGGTAAATTTTGTTAGTTGAAACTTAAAACTAGGTAGTACTTTATAAAGAATAGCAATTTAGCCATCTGGATGAGTTTCCCTGATGCAAATCCGTAAGGAGTAATTAAATTAAAATTTTGTAAAATTTACTTGTTCATTCTAAGTTCAACAACATTCAAGTCATCTAGTTTCTGCTAAAAGATACTAAAAATCCTTTATAAATGTGAACTCTATTTACATTACAAGTGTGAGGAGGACCTCTGCCGTCACTTAAGGGCTGCTTTATGGCCTGTTAAGAGATAACAGGCCAAGGGAGAGCCCAAAAACCTTTGAACAGAGACAAATTTGAGAGAAAAAGCGAATTCTTATGAATTTTTCAGTGTATTCTCAAGATGTCTAATACAACACAGGTTGGCAACGGCACTAAGTTGGCTCTTTCAAAATGAAAGAGCCAACCCATTTAAAGTCGGAACGATAAAATTTTCTTAAGTCTTGATCCCACTGGATACACATTGCTATTTTACCCGCGAACGCAAGAAGCTGATATTAAAATTTTGACCCTATAGGTACTTCCCTGTATCGTGGGTATCAGGAACTATGAGTAGCGTAGTACCACAACACCCAGACTTAGTTCAAATATCAGCAGAATTTGCAAACATTTGTCCCACTGTAATCGAACCTCTTGCGTCGTTGTCATTTTAAGTATAAGCAATTATTTCTTTGCGTTTGTTTGTTGTTTGTTTATTTATTTGTTCCGTTAGCAATAAAAAGGCTTAACCGATTGTCATGTAGTTTTTGTATGACTTGAAAGGTTCTTAGATAAGGTTTAATACCACACGTCACTAGGGGGCGCTGTAAATAACCGTTAGATATCAAAAAAAAACAAATAAAACATCAAACATCTGTCAAATCGTACACAGACTGCAAATTATTTTAGCAATAATGTTTGTTCCACATAAAGCACAAAGTTTAGTGACTAGAAATATGAAAGTAAGTATATGTATTTTGATTCTAAAAATAAAAGGTTAATACTACCGTTTCAGCTTATAGAAGAAAGTGTTGCTTGGGGTAGAAATAGGTCAAAAATTGACTGCGCTGGTCTTCAGATAGGCCCTTTTGTAAGGAAACGAACATTACGGTACACAAAATACACATAAAATACTTACCTACATATGTCTAAAACAGCCCTAACGAACTTTAAACAGAGAGAACTTAAAGCAACATAATAAAATTAAAATGCCACTGTCGTTCCACGGTTTACAGTCCGTTAACAAACTTGATGAAAGAACGAAGGTTTTACTGTCGTGAAAGATACTCTTTGACATAACACAAATCTTCAAGTTAAAGTGAAATTGCAATGGGCATTAGTATATAGATAAATTGCGAGAGCTCTTTTTTTATTATTCAGTAAACAAAACAGGAAAAGAACAGTACAGTAAAAAAAACAGTACAATTTACATAATATCGAGTTCAGATCTAGTTCTTCTGTAGTCAATGAAATAAATGAACACATAATAGACATATACATACACCTGAATCCTACACTAGGATTCCCTGTGTCATCGGTATCAGGAACTATGAGTGCCGTGGTACCACAATACTCAGACCTGGAAGAAATACCTTCAACTTTGTCCTGCAGCAGATATAGAACCCGCACCTGTTGCGTCACAGCCGGCCACTCGCCCGCCGCGCCACTGATTCAAGACACCCCCCCATTATTACAATCTAATTATTACTCTCAATCTAAAGGTTGTCTGGAAGATTTTTTCTAAGCGAAAAGACTGCCCATTATACTTTATGTTTTTTCTAGTTTTGTTGTGTTTCTTTTTCTTACGATGTACAATAAAGTATTTTCATTCATTCATTCGAGATTCAGGCTAAGAAGGTGTAAGTAGCTTTTTTGGCCCCGCGTACCGATAGGTCACGGGTTCGACTCCTGCCGAGGTTAACGTTTGGAATAATATACAAAATCGTGATTTCCATTTTGTGTGGGTTAAAACTGTTTGTAAGAGCCACACTTTATATTTCATGTATAATACGAATTCAGTATTAAATTAGATTTGCATAAATTGTGGACTCTATTGGTATAGCTCTATATTTTGTTACTAGCTTCTGGTCACGGCTTCGCCCGCGTAGTACCCGGATAAAAAAAATATGTGTTATTCTAATGTATAAGCTATACTGTAAAGTTTCATCAAAATCCGTTTAGTAGTTTTTGCGTGAAAGAGTAACAAACATCTATCCACACAAACTTTTGCGTTTATAATATTAGTAGGATTTTGAATAAATTCATATATAATCGTGGGGTACGATATTTTTTCTTATTAAAAGCCTTGTAAAATCAGTATTCTGTACAAAAAAAGCGGAATAAATTGTACAGACAATACCGAGCACAATACCGTCGGGGAGATATCTCAACCACGAACGAATTTACACAATCAGCTCATAACACAAGCTCTACTTACTTTAGGGCTGGATGATGCTGTGTGAAAATATCCAATATTATTATTATAACATAAAAAATAAAATGTATTTGGAAGTAAAATCTAAACATTTGAGTTGTTTTCCAACAACCATCTTATTGGATTCATATAACTCACAATTTCAATCGAAGTTTTATTTGCAACCGGTCACGTGGAATGCTAACTACAATGCGAAACGCCGGCATGTGCCAAATATAGTATTTGGACGTGTCTTTGACTACCCCATACTCGGTCACAGAATACCACTGATAATAATTTTGACAGATTTTCACGTAGATATATTTTTGCCTAGGACATACAAATGATCTCGGGCAATTTTATTTATTAGGATTCGTTTCATTTCAGAAGGAACATTAATTTCGCATGAACACTTTGTTGGACTAAAGGATCGAACTTGATACACTTCTAATCACACGATGTGATACGATTTAAAGGGATTCGTCGGGAATCTAACGAATTTTCACTATATACGTTAGCTAGAACAAAAACACTGGATGGATTATGACATTTCCTTGACAATACATCTATGAAAATCTGATGTGTGTTCATCAAAATATTAATTTGTTCAAGAAAAATAGCGATATCTAATATTGTGGTTACAATGTTTATACTAGAAATATATATAAACTAGCTATTGCCAAAGGCAAAGACAAGGTTTACGTTTTTATATCAAACTCCCTAGAGATATACACAAATTGACGATTAACAAATTTACAAACGTTTTTAAACAAAAACTTTATAAAAAGAATTATTGATATTTGATTATTTAGATGATAGTAATTCTTGTGATTGAAAATGCTCCAAATCGATAAAAAATGTAGGTACCTATTGTTTTGTAAAAGGATCATTAAAAAGAATAACCAGCCTTGTATTCTTGCCTTTCTTTCCTGGTCTGGTCGCGGAGGAACAGGCAGTAGATAAAAAAACATGTTTTCCCTTTATTTTAAAACGTGACAGATAGATATAGAGGCCAGATCGTTACAAGGTAAACTTATACTTAACTATATTTATTTAATGGGCTTCTAAAATTACGTACTTGAAGTGGTTGACAAATTAATGACCGACGTTATGTAGAGCCTAGATTACATAAAGCGCTGATTGACTAGATATGCCTTAGTTCGCTATTCACTGTCTAACTCGGTCCCTAGACACTCATAAATATTCATCTGATCAATATGTCCATAAAGCCTAATTAATACCCTTCGTCTAATTTTACGCAAAAAGCAGGTTATCGGCGCTTGTAACCTAGTATGCAAAAGCTGGACATATTTTCAAAATCCTACTAATGTTATAAAAGCGAAAGTTTGTGAGGCTGGATGTCTGTTACTCTTTCACGCAAAAACGATTAAACAGATTTTGATAAAACTTTACAAAAATATAGCCTATACATCAGAATAACACCTAGGCTACTTTTTATCCGGGTACCATGCGGGGGAAGCCGTGGGCAGAAGCTAGTATAATGTATTATGATCGTACCGCTGATTTACCCTTACTTGATAACCTTACGGATTTACAAACTAGCAGTTACGTTTCTTGTTTTTTATATTATTTGTTTAGTAGTAACCCAGATCACATGGTCACTTTCCATCATCTAGAAAACGCATTGGGTGTTTTAATAGATCCGGAGGTCGTAGGTTCGAACCCGGTCGTTCACCAAATGGTTGTTTCTATTCGAAAAAATTACGTGCGCATGAATACGTACTCAAAACGGTGAGGTAAAACATCGTGAGGGCAAAGAGATGCCCTAGACCCAACAATTCCAATAAGCGGCGATGGGTGTGCAAACTATCAATGAAAAGTGTCTCTGACTACCGTAGGTGGTATCCTCAAAGATCTATGCACTGACTATATATATCATGTTGCCTTTCATGGGAAATACATCTATCATTAATTCATTATATATATTCGTGAGCGTGTTTGATTTTTAAATTTTGCAAAAATCTATCTTTACGCGATACCTCTTTAACCTTTTTTTTTGATAAGCGCTGGTTAAAGCCGATGTCTACCTGCTTTTGTAGTAAATGCGTTCACGTTACAAAAGGATCGGGTTGAACTGTCGCGCGTTATTACTATAAAACTATGGAAATTTATGTTAATCTTTTATCGTGGCCATAACTGAAAAACTGGGATTTCGTAAGCAATCTGAATTACTTTTTAATCGAGTCTTCGTCAACTCGAGTCACTTCGAATATTAGCGGAACAAATGAATAAATTCAAACAAATATTCAGTTTATTTGCTTATAGACAAATATTTGCATTTTCTCAAGATATTTGTTCCGGTTGTGGTGGCACGGTCGTAGTTCTTGATACCCATGACACAGGGAATACAATCCTAGTTTGGTGTTAGGACTGTGTGACTGATAGGTGTAAATTTATTTTAAAAAATGTTTACTCGTCCTCAAAACGGTGAGGAAAAACATCGCTAGGAAACCGGTATGCTCTTAGACCCTAAAAGTGGCATGTGCCATTGGCAAGTGTTCTAATAAAACTGCAATTAGCTTACAACTGGTCACTTGCTAACTGCTGTGCGAAGTGTGGGCAATGTTTAGACATGCTTCTGACAATCCCCTACTTGGAATTCTTACGAATCTGTGTACCGAGTCCAGATCCATATCTGATGATCCCCCTGTTTTATCATGGAGATAACAGTTGTGAACGTGTTTGGTCTAGTACCTATGGTTCAACTAAAAATAAAATAAAATAAATAAAATAAAACTAAAAAAAAATCGCGTGCTATTTCAAGCGCCCAGTTCTAAAAAAAAAACATCAATCAAAGCCTTCAGATACTGAAATCTAAATATTCTCGTTTATTCTTTTAGATAATATTAAGCAGGGACTAGTCAAAGGAACGTCCAGAAAGGACTTATTTGACAAATTTTATCTTTTGCTAAGTTTTTTTTTGTTAGAAATTGCTGTGACATTCCTAGTACAATAAAATTTATATACATTTAAAATGTTTCCCTTATATTTATTCTTTTCCCAATCCTCAACTTACCGTCCAGGCAAATACGGTGTATTTTCCCAAAGTCTCAAGGCACTATGTCCACTTGTCAGCCCTGGGCGAACATTTTCAACAAAGCTATAAAATATTCCAGTTGTTGTAAAATGGACACATGATTTCCTTACCATTCTGTTTCCACAGAGTATAATAGACATCGTATCAGATCTGTCTCCTATAAAACTGCCACCCACTACGGCGCACGTATACGCTACGCACTTGTGTTTAGATTAAAAATACATTAAGGATTGAAAAAAATACTCCACACACAGCTGAGTTCTAGATTTCTATTATATATTGTTATATTGCGTTTTTACGTCATATAATTCTAACACGGCGTTTTTATCGCATCATTGTGTAAGAACGCATTTTGTTTTAGACTGAGATATCATCGCAGAAATAGGCTCTGCTGATCCTGGAGCTTCCAAATTTTAAGGGATTCTTTTAATGTTTGTATGTGCCTATGACGACTATTTGCTTGTTTTTTATTGATTGAGGGTGTTTTTTTTACACTATTGAATGTAAAAGATGACACGTGCCCATGAGTTATTGAATCCACACTGTTAAAGTGCGCATTCTGTCCGTGCGCTGCAGTAGGTGGACGCCTTTAGAGAAACGTTTGAACATAAAGAGCTTTAGTTTGTGGAAATTTAAAAGGGGCTCTCAATATTGTATTGTAATACCAACAATGTATTTTAAGTTGGTGGTTTCTATTGAAATGGAGAAAAGATAATTTTAACATATACTTATAAAACCACGTCTGTTTTCCAGAGGGGTAGGCAGATACCACTGATTTCTACTTTCTACGATCCTCACATTATTTTTATAAGCTCGTCGGCTTAGTGTAGTTAGGTCAAGAATCTGGCCTGTTAATATAATTTATTAAATCAAAATCCGATGCGCGAGTAGCCGGCTGACACGTAAGAGGTGCGGGTTCAATTCCCGCTACGAGACAAATGTTGGCATGTTCTGCTGATATTTGTTTCGGGTTTGGGTGTTGTGGTACCATGGTACTCGTAGTTTCTGATACCAACGATACAGGGAATCCTAGTATTGGGTCAGGACTAGAGTGTTTTTGTTTAAAAAGTACCTTTGTACTGGTACCTCCGTAGTACTGTCATTGTGCCTTGGTAGTAGATTCGTAGCACCTCCGTAGCCCGGCCATAGATCCCCCGTAGCATATCCGTAGCACCTCCGTAGCCCGGCCATAGATCCCCCGTAGCATATCCGTAGCACCTCCGTAGCCCGGCCATAGATCCCCCGTAGCATATCCGTAGCACCTCCGTAGCCCGGCCATAGATCCCCCGTAGCATATCCGTAGCACCTCCGTAGCCCGGCCATAGATCCCCCGTAGCATATCCGTAGCACCTCCGTAGCACTGCCAGAGTACTGAGCCTTCGTAGCACTTCTATATATCGTAGAACATCATATCTGTAGTGTCTTAGCAGCATATCATATTCTATGAAAAATATTATTTTTTATTTGATATCTAAACAAAAACTTCACAGTAAAATTTTAATTTTATGCCATGAGTGAAAATGTCCTCGGACCGTACTTGTGGTAAGTCAAAAACCACAATGGCTTAAACATCAAAGACAAAAATATGAGTAGATTATCAGTTTTGGTTATTTCAGTAATGTATAACTCAAATAAAAAAATGCTAAGCATCTTTTAACGTCTTAATGGATCAGAAAAGTGCGTGGAGATTTTTTTCTAACATCCAATTCCTGGGTAGGTACCAAATTAGTTGTTTGATTATGTCGTTCTGCATATATTTTTTTATTAGATTATTATTTTGTTCTGTAAGGACTTAGAACAAACAATTTGTTCACATACAATAAAATTCCGATCACTTTTGATATCTAAAATCCCGATTAGATCATTAAATATTACATTGAAACAAGCAAATTTGCAAATTTTAATACTTTAGTTTACACGAAGTAGTTCCTTAGAATCTCCATCATGGGGATTACAACTGTAGCGTTTTTTTTTAAATTACATACAGGTAGGACTTTACCTATTTCTCGGAGGGGTAGTCAGAGACGTATTTTCACCTACTACGATCCTGGCTTATTTCTTTCGCGTCATTAATTTTATTATCATCACATTCTTCATACAATCTCGTCGGTTTAGTGTACTCTTGACTTGACCTTTCTCCAGAATATCTGTCATGGAATTCCCTTTCCATTATTGCACTATCCCATAATTTTATTAATTCCACAACAAAACGAGTTATTATTCCGTAAGTTCTTACACGAACCGCCAATAGGAACACTTGCCATAAAGAAGATAACACCAATGAAGTTAGCCCGTGGCTCGAACCAACTTCAGCCGATACTAAGTTTTTTAGACAGATAAGTTTGATTACGATTTTCAAAACGGCGTCTTTTATTCTTGTGATTTTCTTGCTAAATTTGTCATGCAGTAGCTAATAATAAGTCAACCTATATTACTTTGTTTTGAAGTATACAGTTATGTGAAAATAAAGTATATTGAATAAGCGTAAAAACGTATATACAACAATTGAATTAGATGCATAAATCCATCATATATTTGTAGGAAATTTGCTATCTAGTTATATTTACGGCTGAACAGATCTGGATGAGATTGATTTAAATAAATCCTGGTAATTTACTACCTGGTAATAATACTGGTAATTTTTCACACAACATCATCTAGCTCCAAAGTAAGCAAATCTGTGTTATGGGAACTACATGACTGATATCCTACTTATATACTTTTTTTTTGTAAATACATACTATTAAATATTATACATAGAATTTATTATTCGTATCCTGAAAAAACATATGCTAATTTTCATCGATGTAACAAGCAAGCGTTGTATAAAAAAGTTCAAAACTTAGTAATTGATAATGTTTTATCCCAGAGGTATCTTTGAGGAACATATCGACATCATCAGCCCGCATGCCACAGCCCGCTTGAGACGCAGAAGGTTGCGTGCTCGATTCCCGCCACGGACAAATGTCTCAAGTCAAGTCTCAAGTCTGTTTTCTATGTATAAGATGTATGTATTTAACAAAAAATATTTTATTAATATATCAGTCATGTAGTTTCCATAAAACAAGCTCTGCTCAGTTTGGGACTAGATGATGCTATGTGTAAAAAAAGTCCACTGCTGGACATAGGTCTCTCCCAATACGCGCTTAAAAGCCCGGTGTTCGGTTCTTCTCATCCACTTTCTGCCGCTGTCTTTCATAAGTCATTGCACCATACTACCTTTGCTATGAAGCGGTCTATACCTCAAAAGAAAACTTTTAAAAAATTGAACCCTCACAGGATCACTTCGTTGTCCGTCTATCTGTCTATCTGTTTGCCAAGACCCTTTTCTCAGGAACGCGTAGAGGTTGAACAAAGTTGAAATTAATATCAAAGGTTAGGTTGAATCTCTAAAAAATCAAGTTTCTAAATCAGCTCAATAAAAAATACGGATTTATTTGCGAGTATCTTTTGATAAATAAAAACCTAAAGGGTACTTCTCGTTGACCTAGAATCATGAAATTTGGCAAAACCTCTGAAATCATGTTAAAATATTGGAAAAACTGCATTCAAATCGGATAAGCCGTTTCGGAGGTTAGCTTTATTTGATTGATAGCCGAATGAATCATAGAAAAACAACAAGCAAGAGTTTGTTACTCTTGAGGCTTGGTTACACGCGAGGAATCGGCGTAAATTCATTTTAATACTAGGTTCTGCCCACGGCTTCTCCCGCATGGTACCCGGATAAAAGTAGCCTATGTGTTATTCTGATGTATAAGCTATACTAGTTGTTGCCCGCGGCTTCGCCCGCGTGGTATGTTAATAAAAGTAGCATATGACCGTCTCCAAGCTTCAAACTATGTCCACCAACTTTTGAATGAATCGAACCAAGGATTACAATTTATACAAAGTTTAGAACTCAATTGCACACCCCGAAAGGGTAGTTTTGAAAAAAATCAAAAATATGTGTTTCATTATTTACTTTAAAGTTTATTTGTACAGACTTTAGAGCGAATCAAACAATTTTTTTTTCATAGAAACTTTACCGCCCTATTTAACCCCCTTAGGGGTTGATTTCCGAAAATTAGATTAGCCTATGTGTTATTCCTAAGCTATCTACATTCCAAATTTCATCAAAATCGGTTGAGTAGTTACGGAGATACATGGTAACAAACATTCACACACACATACTCACACAGACTTTCGCATTTATTATTTTAGTGGGATTACTGAAAAGATTCATCAAAATCCGTTCAGTATTTTATACGTGAAAGAGTAACAAACATCCATCCTCACAAACTTTCACGTTTAAAATAGTAGTATGATTTTAAATTCACATGATTTTCAAGCTAACGTTTCTATATGTTCTCTGTGATTTCAATGAATAAAAACCCATTGAATTTGACTTTGAATGGTGACAGACAAATAAACAACCTCACTCCAAATGGGCTCCTTGCGTCGCAACTAAAAAAGCAATAACATTTTCTCATGAATACAAAACTATTGTCTTCGATAGAGCAAGCTAAGATATTAGAAAGGGCGTACATAAAACATTTTACCGACAAATAACTCCAATTTTTCTAGGTTGACAAAAAAGAAAAACATGGACCGAGATTTAACGAATCAAATCTTGAAATTGATCCGTTTCGTTTGACAAAATCACGCCTATATCGAGCTCCTTAATCAAATATAGGTGTTACAGTCAAACTTCAAAAGACGGGAAATTTTTAGATTTACTAGTTTAACTTGTATTATCATATAAAAATCCATTTTAATTAAATCTATTTAAAAAAAATATTTTTAATTCAATTCAATTTAAAAATCAAATAAAAAGATTGTTCTGTAATCATTTACCATTTCGAATAATTGGCATGATTCGTTTTTAAGTCATAGCTCTCTATCTATAAAAGTTGTCTGGAAGAGATCATTAGCGATAAGACCGCCATAGTACTTCCACGATTGGTTTATACATTTGCTCTGTTTGAATTTATAAACAAAATAAGTGATGTAAAATAAAATGTTATCTATCTATCTAACTCTATATGTAAAGTCTTCGAGTATAGAATTTTTTATCTTGATGTTTGTCCTGGTACAGTGACTTAGTAAATTTGGTAATGGTATCCTATGTAACCGGCCTCTCGCGATACAGGCTAGCCCTCGTGCGGTGACCACCAGTATAGTAAAATTGTATACATACATAATGGTAAATAAATATATTGGTATTTGTATGTCTTTAAGGAAAGCTTACTTCCAGCTGTGGACTTCAACAGGCTGTTAATATGGCTATAACTAGTCACACCTAAGATGTACAACGATTTGGACTTTTACAGTAACAGAAAAGGTAACGGATTTTGGGTTTTGTTCATAGACATGATGAAGAATCAGCATTTTGTGATGCATGGAGCAATGCTTATACAAGGGTTTCCTAGTTGAATGACCGTATCAGGACGGTACTATTAAAATAATGTAACACCCAATGGATAAGTTTAACAAATTCAAGACTAGATGTCGCCACTAGTAAATTAGAACGCGCTATCGATGTGTTTTAGCAAGTGCCTTATAGCCTGTCGACAGGAATTGTTTTGTATCGAACAAACCGAGCGATTGGCGTTGCGGAACTCCCGAACCCTAAACCAAGGTCCGTTCATGCCTACCTCAATCGCTTGCCCGGTCCGAGGGTGCTTCTAGACGCACTCCCCGACTTTGCAAACGAGCGTTTTTATTACCGCTGAACTCCCGCCCTTACAGTAATATATTTACTGCTAGAGTTAAATATATATATTCGTCTTCTCTTTATCTTTCTCTATGTATAATATTATATTTAACCTGTGTTTAATATCGTGTAATAATGTGTCTGAAATAAAAAAAATAATTGAAATTCACCAAACTGGTTTTTCTACCTTCGACCACAAAGCGCTTATAAAGGCCACAATAACTCAAGCTGTAATGTCTATGACCTACAGGTTGACTCAAAAGAATTGTTCATTTCTAAACCGACGATTCGCCACGGTCCGTGGTTTTACGGCGAGCCAACTGCCATGGACAGCAACACACCGACTTTTCCCACGGTGCCTGTCGTTACTGAACCAGAGATTCCAAGCTTCAATTCAGTCATTCCTGAATGTCAAATGAAACAAACTATCTTGCAGCGGATCCTACGCACCACTACGCTGTTACGGATGCGTCTCTGTTACCACGAATGAGACTCTTCCCACGGTTTACCGGTTCGGCGTTCTTGCGGGGTAATTACAGATCGTTGGCCATCTTTAAAACAAAAAATACAAACAAATGGTCCTTAAATAAAGTGCTTTCAATTCTAATTTTAATGCTTAGTGAAGGAACTAAGGTCTGCACGTATTGGGGTGTATTGTACATTATCCCTCTTCTAACCTAAATTAACCAGCCCAACTCCTTCAAATAGCGGAGGAATCTGGGTTGATACTGTTACGAGCTAGAGTTCGGGATAAAACAATTAAGTCCAATTAAACACAAAAATTAACACTGTATTAATAAATCACTCAATAAAAATGTCAACAGAACAAATAACAACGAAACTACACAATTAAAATAAAAGCACTAAAACACTGTATCATTTAGTACAACACTAGCGCAACTGTCACTGGGTATCGCTCTCGAATCACTTCGAATAATTCACTTTCCAATCTTGAAAAGAAACTGTCCTTACCGCTTATATATCTCGTAAGACATCTCTTCCAGAACAATCTAGTAGGAGGCGTGGCCTGTATGCCTCGCCTCGCCCCATCTCGTACCTTCCCAAACATTCTGGAAACTTCCATCCTTTTCTAGCGCGGTTTATGCTAGTCGATGGCGGTAACAAGTAGTGCGTCCACTTGATAAGAGATGGCTCTAGCGTACCGTAGTTAGCTAGGCCGCGTTCGTCACAATACAATACAAATACAAATATATTTATTTACCACAAATTATTTTAAAATTTTAATATTCTAGTGGCCTCCGTACGAGGGCTAGTCTGTATCGAGAGAGGCCGGTAATGGAATATTACTGTCAATTAAGTGCTTATTATTAAATGTTTTGAGATATGCCTCAGGGTTAGCAAGTGCCACCTGTAGTGTTACATTGTTACATCTGGCACACTGTCCGTGTTACACTCTGTATCGTAATAGGTAACGTAACTGTTTACCAACAGGCAAAAGAATACAATCATTTTTCTAAAAATTTTCTTTGGTTCCTAACGCTTTCATTGGATAATTCCGTAAATCCCCACCAAGGTATCCCATGATTAAATTTACAGCCATGAATACAGTTTGATAACTTAGCAACTTTCACAAAGTCGTGTAGAAAGAGTGGTCTGCGTTCCCGATAACAGTAAATGACCCCATTTTTCATCTATACATTTGGCTACGAAGCCCGCGGACGCATTGTTGGGAGCTACTGAACTGATTCAAACTGCTGAAACCAGTAATCCAGCCTCAATTTTTGTTGGTTCAGGACGGACGCAAATATTTGCTGGACTTGTGAGAATTAGGCGTGTTTCCAGAGATATGATACCTAAATCAACGGAGCATGTTTTAGTGAAATATTTTATTCAGGACCTTTTAGTTCCGAGCCTCTTAATAGCTCGAATGAACAATGGACAGATTTTCAATTTACTTTTCTTTTAACAGAACAGTTATTTTACATTAAATATGAATAAGGTTTTATAATCTTACGAGTACAATTGACGGCGTTTAGATAAAAATATATTGTTTCCACTATTAAATAACAAACGCTTTAAAATCGTGTCCTTATTGATATCATACTTTACCATGTTTATACTAAACAAAGTCATTTTCAATCATTTTTTTAAAGATAATTAACGATATCCTGCCCATGTCCCAAACAGTACTATCCTGCATTAATGAGCTACTCAGGTAGCTATTTTTAAACCGGAAATGGGTACTTGCCGTGAATTATTTTAGCGGATCGCAGCTGCCTCGTACAGTTTCAACCGAGTGCTTATAAAAACTAGCGGTTAAATTCTTTTCCATTCTGCACCGTACCAGTGCAAAATCTGCATTCATTAGAGTCTATTTAAGTGTAATGCGTTTGAAAATGTTTAATAATTTAATTCCAAGCTTGTTTTATTTACCATCGACATAAGGCTTATCAGATTAAAATTCGGTTTTTTGCAATAGATTTGTGTGACTTTAAATATAGGTAGGTTTTATTGACAAGTCACTAGGGAACGCTGCAATAGAAGTTGAAAAATATGTCAATGGTTTTAAAACCATTATGTCTAACTGTGGAATATGTCCTGCTTCGAACTAAGTCAATCTATCTACTATGTCCAGCTGCGGAATATGTCCAGCTGCGGACTATGTCTAGCTGTGAAATATGTCCAGTTTCGAACTAAGTCTAGCTATGGACTTTGTCTAGCTGTGGAATATGTACAACTGCTTGGTCGCGTGCGAGGAATCGGCGTAAATTCACATTCAAATTTTAAATTCACGTAGTTTTTAAGTTGACGTTCCTATATGATCCTTGTGATTTCAATGAATAAAAACCTATTGACTTGACTTAACTTGCGGAGTATATCTAGCTATGGACTATGTCTAGCTGTGGAATATGTCCAGCTTCGAACTAAGTCTAGCTATGGACTTTGTCTAGCTGCGGAATATGTCCAGCTGCGGAATATATCTAGCTATGGACTATGTCTAGCTGTGGAATATGTCCAGCTTCGAACTTAGTCTAGCTATGGACTTTGTCTAGCTGCGGACTATATCTAGCTATGGACTATATCTAGCTTCGAACTAATTCGAGCTATCTACTATGCCTAGCTGTAGAATATGTGTCACTGTATGTCATTCCATAAGATAATAATTTGAGTTTGAATTTAAGTCTACAAAGTATTTTCGTTTTAAACAATTTTTTAAAATAAATAATTATAATTGAAATTACAGACATATTTTCCCCAATAAGCCATTTCGAAATCGATAAGACCTTAATCGAAATCCTCAAGGTAGTCAGTTTATCGTAACGCAGTAACTTATGTAATAAAATTATCCACTTAATAGATACTTAAAGCAATCAAAAGCGAGCGGCAAAATTTGCAAATTTACTCTGAGGCCCCTTTTATTAAATCTATAGTCGTAAATATCTTGCACGCTTCCTAACTAACCGTAAATTGATAAATTTGAGAATTAATTGAGTTTTGGCACCGCATACTAGTTTACAATCAGTAGCGATGAACTATAGATAGATAGATGAAAAATGTTCTATTGCACAAGATAGAGCAAGTACATAAGCGAACTTAATACTTATTGGCGTTTTCTTCCAGTTAACCTTTATTGCTGGACATTTTTCACACAGCATCATCTAGCCCCAAACTAAGCAGAACTTGTATTATGGGAACTACATGACTGATATACTAATTATATACTTTTTTTTTGTAAATACATACATATTATACATAGAAAACATCCAGATCGGGGCAAATATTTGTAGATATTACAAACATTTCTCCCACGGCGGGAATCGAACCCGCAACCATCTGCGTCTCAGGCGGGCCTTCACCCACTGCGCCACAGAGGTCGTCAAATACCTTTATGGGAAGAGTGGGGCAGTAGTGCGTTGCCACTTAGTAAACCAAAATAAGATAACATTTTATTAAATTAAAGAACTGGCTACTTAAAAAAACTACAACTATTGTGAGTTTTACCGCACAGATTAAAAGTTCATTGGTCGAGGACTTGGACCAATGGACTTTTCCACTTGAAAAATGTATGTGAGTTGATCACGTACTTCAATGGCTATTTATCGTGAGAAAACAGGCATATCTCTAGGCCAAAAAAATCGAAGGCTTGTGCCATCGGTAATTGTTCCAATAAACGGATGATACGCCGTCTGTTTGATAGTTAACATACTCAAAACGGTAAACGAAAATATGAAAAAGAAAGGCACGGAAACTGGCATGCCTTAGAACCCATAAACTCGAAGGTATTAGAAGCGCTTGCAGTCTGTTACGTGGTATGCTATTTGCAAAACGCGAACATGTTTAAGAAGTATATTTTTGGTATCCTCAAAGACCTACACACTGAGTATGTATCAGATATTGGCCTCGATTCTGTAGTTCACTAACTAAACTAAATTTAAACTGTCGCTTTCTTTTACTGATAGTGCAAGCAAGAAAGAGATAGCAACAATTTTAGTGTTGTCAAATCAGTTTACGTGCTGCTTTTCTTTGTGTTTATAATCAGAAGGTTTTGAAACGACGACTAAATTTGTATAGAAAACTTAAATCTGACTAATTTGACAGCACTAAAATTGTAGCTATCTCTTTCTTGCTTGCACTATCAGTAAAACAAAGCGACAGTTTAAATTTAGTTAGTTAGTGAACTACAGAATCGAGGCCATTTTCTATCATAGGAATACAGTAGAAAGCGTGTTTATTTTTGTTTTTCTTTACATAGTAGTATAGCAACTGGTCCGTAAATTATTGCGTGGTCGCTTGATTATTCCGGATCTTGAAGTGTTCCCGATACGGCTTAGTTCAATATTGATCTAGGATTTGTCACCGGCGATAAGGAATATTGTTCTCGTGAGATTTGCGTTCGAGTGATCGGTAGCCAAAGCCGGCACGCCATCAGTGCGAGGAATCAGCGTAAATTCACTTTAAAGTTCTATAAATCCTGCTATATAGAGGTATATATGTGAAAGTTTGTGAAGATGTTTGTTCCTCTTTCACGCAAAAACTACTGGACGGATTTTGATGAAACTTTACATTAATATACCTTATACACCAGAATAACACATAGGCTACTTTTAATCCGGGTACCATGCGGGCGAAGCCGTGGACAGAAGCTAGTGTTTCTATAAAATGATCCTTGTGATATCAATGAAATAAACCAATTGACTTTGACTTATTTTTTTATTTTATTCATTGGTAATCTACAGCTTTAACTTATCATCTAAACAAGCATCAGAAGCCATAATTAAGAAGTTGAAGTTGATCTTATAATCTAGGAATAAACATGTGTTTTAAGTATGAGTTTAAAAATAGATTACCCCATTTTTATATATAATGTAGTGGGTTATTGACTTTGAACATGGAAACATCCCTAGCGCCACCTCATCTATCGGGGACATTAGTTAGGGCCGGAGCTGATAACTCCGTCGAGGATCTGAAGAAGAATATCTCAACAGAGCCTACCTAAAGTAATTGATTAATTATACACTCAACAATACATGTAGTCCTGATGCCACACAAGGATTTTCTGTGTCGTGGATATCAGGAACTATGAGTAGTGTGATACTACTTATTCGAGCCTTTTAGGGTTGAGACTGGGGTTCGTGGGATACCTGGGCCCTTAGCATACCGAAACTATTTTCAGGGCGTCTGGTCAAAGCAATGCGTGACCTGAGAACTGTCTCTTTTCTCTATCAACGCATTAGCATTGCCATTCAGCGTGGCAACGCTGTCAGCATTTTTTGGACCTATATATTCTGTGTTCACGATGAATCAAGCGTAAATTTACCTAAATTTACAGTGCGAAGAAGAACCTTATGGTCCATTCGAATCATCCTCAATTGTTTGTACTTTAACATTGCTTTTCGGGTGGCAACGCCAGCATTTTGGGGAAGCTTTCGTCTGGAAGTGATCTAAATCAGTTGAACTATCTGTAAATCGTTAGTAACGGTATTAAGATGTTTCAACTGTTTTAACTGTATAGTCTGTGTCCTACCAAGCATCGACACTGCTGAAAACTGCCCAAACCTAGTATACATAGAACTACGGTTCAACCTAAACTTATACATAAATAGTTGTTGCATAACCTCATAATCGCCACCCCCTGACATTGAAAACAGACACCAATTTATCCGAAGTACGTGACAGCTACTAGATAGATTAATCATGCCTTTGAGGGTAACTACCCTCAGATAAGGGTAATGGCCGGATGGCAGTTACTTCGGGGTAGTTTTCAAGCGCCTCGGGGTGAGATGCTAAATTGTTTATTAGTTATTGGTCGAAGCTTTGCTTCAGAAAGAAGGTACGAGGTAACGTAGCAGCAGCGATTTTTATATAAGTAGCTATTTAGATAACGTTTTTTTTTATTTTTGAGTTGTTTCAGTCAAACAGACATCGTCGCCTATTCACACCTGCATACCTGGGACATTGCTGATTCATTACCTCCCAAGATTTAAGCCTCGGAACCAGTAGCTCAGGTGGTGGTGCATCGCTGTACCCAAGGAAAGTCAGGGGGTTTGATTCCCGCAACAACCATGGTAAGAAAATAGTATACTATAACTTTCAAAATAGCGAGTATGTTTTATACGAAAAATTATCGTTTACTAGAATATTCATATTAAAAAAATGCGTAGTGCAGGGCGCGACGCGGAGGGAGAACGTCGCGATCACTCACTCTGATGAAGACTCTCGGAATGAGTCGAAACTTAGTCGGTGCCTTCACCGAGAGTGCAGTACGTGAAAATTCCCGTTTTTACAATATGGAAACTTAAACCTACAAAAAACCATCTTCAAGCATAAGTCTTTACAATCATTTTCGTATATAACAATCAGTTAAATAATCAAATTTAACATTTTACATAATTATATAATCTAGGAGCACTCCATTCACAATAACAAACACAGTTGTGTTATTTCATTTAATTTTATTTTTTCCAGTGATTTGATGATCTTACAGAGAAAAGCAACCCATAATCATACAGCTTGAACAGTAAAGAAGTTTCCATTAAAATGAGAACAATAGAAAAAATCAAAGTCAAAATCAATAGGGTTTTATTCATTTAAATCACAACGATCATAAAAAAAGTCAGCTTAAAAACGGATTGGTAGATTTTTTTTAAATTCCCGGTTTAATCAATATAAAAGTTTTAGCTCTAAGCACAACCAAAATACTTAAAATCAACGTACCTATTATTTATCGACAACCTCTGTGTATTCTTGGAAGTATTAAGTATTTAGGCGCTTTCGAAACATGGAAGTTGGTTAAGCGAAGTATTTTGCTGTACAAATTGTTGAGATTCGACAAAGAGAAAGGAATGAAACGATATTTATTGAGAGGGCTTGCTGCTCGTTCGAATATGTTTAATTAAAATTTCAACTTAATTTACCTAGTAATGTAACAAAATGCGTGGCTATTTTTGTGGCCAAGAAATATTGTAAAGTAGTAAAGAGCCAGTAGTGACGCAAGAGATGTGGGTTCTATCCTCGCTGCGGGACAAATGGTATATATTTATTCCAGGTGTTGTGGTACTTTTAGTTTCTGATACCCACAATACAGGGAATCCTAGTGTTAGGACTGTGTATGTGTCTGATGGCTATTCTCTTAATTATGTAACAAGCACATTAACCGACTGCATCTTCCTTGAAGTAGACTATATAATTTTTTTATGTAACAAGCACATTAACCGACTGCATCTTCCTTGAAGTAGACTATATCATTTTTTTATGTAACAAGGACATTAACCGACTGCATCTTCCTTGAATATATATTTTTTTTTATGTAACAAGCACATTAACCGACTGCATCTTCCTTGAAGATATATCATTTTTTTATGTAACAAGCACATTAACCGACTGCATCTTCCTTGAAGTAGACTATATAATTTTTTTATGTAACAAGCACATTAACCGACTGCATCTTCCTTGAAGATATATCATTTTTTTATGTAACAAGGACATTAACCGACTGCACTTTCCTTGACGTAGACTATTATCACGTATAGTTTTTAAGTTGACGTTTCTATATGATCCTTGTGATTTCAATGAATAAAAACCTATTGACTTTGACTTTGACTTTGAATCATCCAATGTTAGGTGGATTCATTGCATACATAGTATGATTGTGCTGAAACTCTTGCCCCAGGAACGTGAATGAAAATATAAGAAGGTTTATAATCTGGAGCAATTAAAAGAATATTTCGTTTTAAAAAAATAAAAAAGACGCTTTTATCACGCACTGAAAATTATAAAAAAAAGAATATAATTAAAGAATGTATTATTTTTATACACTCGTAAATCCAGTTGCTCCATGTACCTCCTACCTAGAAGGAATGTCGTTTTTTATTTTGTTTTATAGTTCTTTGTATATGGACAACATTATACTTTTATTTGGGTGTGTTGTCACGTTACAGCCCTACCCTAGGTTTTCAAGAGAAGGGCTGTAAGCGGCAAGTTAAATCTTAAGAAAAGAAAGGGGAAGACCGACGGGTGCAGAGCGAAGCGTTGGCTGGAGGTGAAGTAAGGTTGACCTGAAGAAATGATGTGGTTAAATTTGTGGAGAATATCTTTAGGGCGAGGAGGAAGTGGACCCGCCTTGATGTCAGACTGATTGCAGCTCAGTCTTCAGAGCCCAGCAGGTGAGGTTCAAGCGGAAGTATGAGGCTAGCCAGAGTCCTCGGCTTTCAGGTCGTCGGCCTCTGGGTCCTGCTTCAGGGTCTAGCGTCAGTATCCAGCGTCAGTGTCCAGCGTCGGGATTCTCTCCACTATACTTCGGTATTACGTCGTGTAGTGTACATTAAATCATTAATCATCACTAGGTAGGTAGGTTATAATTTTGGATTAAATATTGTTAAAAATCTTTAATACCCTTTCTTTTCTTAAGATTTAACTTGTCGCTTACAGCCCTTCTCTTGAAAACCTAGGGTAGGGCTGTAACGTGACAGTGTTATAATTAATGTCTGAATTGAAAATTGAATAACATGATTTTATTGTTTGTTCATCTCCCGTCGCACAATGTCTTTAGCTGCATACCTATTCCAATCTTCGCAGAATTTACTAACGAACGGTCTTAATTCGTATCGACTAACAAAATGGAGTGTATTGTCTGAACTTTTGATTTTGATTCGATTTTTTTATATCCACCTTCTGGCTCCATCATCAGACTCTTCCCCAAGCCCAATCTTTTAGTCTCCTCAAAACAAATCATACTATCCCAAACTCAAGGGGTTTGATAATAGCCACTGAAGAATTCCACTATCCACCTCCTGTCTCCATCATCAGATCAGCTCCAAGATACCAAATTATAGTAATGTCTATTGAACTACATATATATACAAAGTTTCATGTCAATACGACATTCGGAAGAAGGTTAAAATTTAGTTACAAAATTTGATTACATTATATGTTTGTTATTTATCTAGTTAGTTACAAGTGAAACTAATAAATGCGTGTTAAAAAAACACGCTCACAACTGTATACCCCATGATTGACCTTAAATACATACTCAGTGCATAGATCTTTAAGGATACCTTGTAGGAGTTAGGCACTACCAAACAATACATTCGGCACATGCCCACGTTTTGCAATTAGTTAGCGTTCCGCGTGACCTGTTGCAAGCCTATCGCAACTTATCAGAATACTCATTGATAGCTCATACCTTCGAATTTTTAATTGTAGGGCATGCCGGTTTCCTCACGATGTTTTCCTCCACCGTTTCGAGCAAGTGTAAATACGCACATTTTTGAGTGGAAAAATCTATTGGTGCACAACTGGGTTCGAACCCACAACCTCTGGATCAGTAGTTGGGGTTTCGCCCATAATACAAGCTCTGCTAGATGATGGTGTGTGAAAAATGTCCAGCATTATTATTATTATTATTAAGTACGCTGCAAGTAGGAGGCCATGCTACACCATTAAACTATGCTTTTATAATTTTCCCGTTTCTTTTTTTTTCTGCTGTCAGAATAAAATCTCATATCTTTGGTTCAAATGTTCACTTTGTTTCGTTCGTTGTTTGCGTGCAAAAGCGAAATGAAAATTCTTGTATAACTCGCCAGGCTATGAATCTATACAGGGTATAAAAATAAACAACCATCAATTCAACGCTTACATCTGACTACAAGAAACTTAACAGACTACAAGTTCTATTAACATATTTTACAGTCACAATTAATATTTGTAGAAGAAGGAAGGTAAAATTTTTACCATCATCAACTAACATAGAAAGCTCTAGAAAATCACTGCTGTACTAAAATCCTGCATTAAAAAGTAACAATGACGAATGAGATCACCTTTTTCGATTGGCATCACACTTAAGCTGAATGAGGACGATAAAAAAACCTAACTGAGTTTGTCTGGTTTTTGAGTCTCAGTCACAAAATATCAGTGTAAGTCAATAATAGTAAATAATAAAGTAATCTTACTTTTATGCTTACTTTTAGCTTGACAGCGTTTTATTTTTTACTGTTTAGTTTGTAAAGAAAGAAAGAAAGAAAGAAGAAAGAAAATATTTATTTAACACGACATAAAAAAAAAATAACATACTCGTATATATAAAACAAACTTTGGAAGTAAGGATGGTGGGATAACTTGTGGGAATACATAATAATAATAATTTATGCTTGGACAACCTACTTATAAGTAATACCTATAACTGAAACAGAAACGCCCCACGCACCTTACTGCCTTATCCATCTACCTAGACAGTTTTATGTCGCACCAAAAAGGTATCAGCTCAGCATAATGCTAGGTAGGTGACTACCTACTTAGCGCTGGTATTCTGCTGACCCTGCGCAGTGACGTCACAGACGCCAGAACCAAACACTACTCTCAAGAGATTATTATGTGTATTATATAAATATATATTTTTTTAGACTGTATTTACTGTAGATTATTTACTATGTTCTAACTGTTATACCTAAATAAAAATGAGAAAAAATAAATAAAACAAATGCATACGCGCCTACTAAGGTGATCATTTACATTAATAATTATAATAAATCATACTAAATATACCTATATGATATTTAATGGACTAAATATATAAAGCTATCGCTTGTATATAAAAACCCACTCCTACCCACATGATATACGTCGAAGAATAAAAGGAAATGAATTGAGTTCCACGTTCAGCTTAGCGCAAGTGCCGACCGGCCAAGAGCCTACCTACTCATACCTACCTGCCTATAAGCATTTTGCGGCCTGTGGTGCGAACTGGCTGTGTTCATTTAATAAAAAATAATGAAAGCAACCAATCAGTATTTAGTTAATAAATATCAAACTATAGTATTAGATATTGTTGTTCTGTGAGTAAGCCCCGTCCTATACAAGTTGACATATCAAAAATGATCCTCGAGATATCAATGACTAAAAACCTATAGACTTTGTCTTTGACCTTGAGTTATCTCTATCAACTGACTTGTGGATAGAGATGTTATGAATGAAGAGATTGCGCTTTAAAATATCATCGGTCCATCGGGTGGGGAGCCTTCGTGCAGTTGGTTGTCCGGTTCGAAGTCACCATTCAAGGACCTTTATTTCACCGAAATAAATATTTTTGGTTACTTTTTTATATCAACACATTCACTGATACAACTATGTACAAGTATAAAAATACCGTTGCAAACGATCTATGGATAGGTTAACTGATCCAAGTCACTACCAGATGGAGTAAGCTGTATAAGACGGATTAAGTCAAATACACATATCTATATACATTATTTTCATACCCTGTATGAATATTTAATTTTATGTTCTCTACCAGTAAGTATTTGGGTAATTCGGTAAATAGCTTTGAAGTTATTTCTGATAAGGATTCTTGAAATAATTCTAATGAAACTTGGCAATTGGTTCTTAGCCATGAATACGATTTCTTCTTGTATTATGAATAACTAGATTCTGTTCACGGCTTCGCCCGCGTAGTACCAAACAAAAAGAGTAACTAACATCTATTCTCACAAATTTTCGCGTTTATAATATTAGTAGGATAGGACAGGATTTATTTTTTAAGCTTCTGTGTATTTAGTTATTCCCGCTGCGGTACAAATGTTTGTTCATTGATCTCGGGTCTGGGTGTTTTCTGTGTATAATATGTATGTATGTATTTACAAAAAAAAATGTATTAAGTAGTATATCAGTCATGTAACAGCTGCTTACTTTAGGGCTAGATGACGTTGTGTGAAAATGTCCAGCATTTTTTATTTCAATAAAAACAATGAAAGATTACTGAAGTTTTATAATTTGTCGATCAATATATTTACATGAATTTTGACTACCACTTGCCCACCATATTCCTTTGATCGCCCACGCCTCCGCCACCCCACCTCATTAATTTCGGGCCTTTGGTTTTAATTTTTATGACATTCAGTGTGGAACCCTAAAAAGAGCTATCTATATTTTAAGAAGTTAAGCAAACTATTCGTTTATGAGGAAATGATTAGCATTGGATAAACGGATGCAAAAATCTCACAAATCAACGCTAAAACTATGTACCTATAAATGGCTATTTGTATATAAACCTCATTTGCCTACTCATAACTAATTTAAGCAACATTTATTCCAGGATCAAACTACATATTTACAAACTGAAATTTCCACGAGGACAAAGCATATTGTGGACAATGGGAACTACCCGTGGACACAAACGGGAGAGCTCTTAACGAAACTTTTTAATCTACAGCCTAGGACAAACCAGACATGGACATTTATATCATAAAGGAGAAAAACTGTATATGCTTTTTAAGCGCTGAGTTTCTTCGATAACTATTTAATTATTAAGATATATCTTATTATAGGATATATATTATAAATATCAATATTATATACTGTTCTACGATCTCTGTGGCCTAGTAGGGGAAAGCCCGCAGAAGGTTGCGGGTTCGATTGCCGCCGCGGGACAAATGTTTGTATGATCTGCAATATCTGTATATATTTGGCTCGGGTATGGCTGTTCATTCAGTCATGTAGTGTCAATGGCTATTTTTTTTTTAATTTGTTTCGACCAAATGTGACTACTTGTACAGCCTCATCGGTTGCATCTATGAGATGTTCCCGGGTGCAGGTGATGGGGCACAGAGGGCAGGAGAGCAAATGCGCCATATTCTGTATGGCTAGGTTTCTTCTGCAGCGGCCAACTTGGGTGCGGAGCCTATTAAGTGATTTCCAAATTGGACATTGCAGCTTATTCATGAATTAATTAATGAATAACAAAAATAGTATATCAGTCATGTAGTTCCCATAATACCCAGCTCTTTTTAGTTTGAGGATAGAATATGCTGTATCAAATTATATAAAAAAGACATAGAAAACCGACACTTACAACGAATGCCGCAAAAATATGTGTATCGCTGTTACTAGTCCTTGTTCACTTTGCGCCAAAACTGATTGGTATTTAGAGGACACAATTTCCGAATAAAGTGTTGTCCAGTGAGTCAATAGTCCTGGTTGTTCCTTTCTCTCTCTGGCTTTATTAAATTAGAACCATTGTGATCTCTGCCTAACAAATATGTCTGCTATTTAAATTGCTTACCCACTTTTTATGTTTTTCTCTCACTGTACGAAATTATATGAAGATATTCATATAATTTCGTACAGTCGAGTTTATGATTCAATTTTAACTAGTAGATGATTTCGTGAATACATAAGTATCCTATCATATACCTTGGCTAAATAGTCTCCCTCCAGAAATAGGAGGATATACTGAGAACGCCTGGAGAAGCTATTGGTCTAGGAAACTGATTAAGGGTTACCCTCCGATTACACTATCCGGAATCCAGAAGTCCAAACTCATGGTCCGTCAATGGTCGATAGAACTATTCTAAAAATAAATAATATTAAATAATGCTGAATATTTTTCACACAGCATCATCTAGCCCAAAACTAATCAGAGCTTGTATTATGGGAACAGCATGACTGAAATTCTACTTATATATTTTTTTTCATAAAAAAACACTCGAACCAAAGACAAATATTTGCAGATCATACAAATCGAGAATCGAACTCGCAACCTTCTGCGTCTCAGGCGGGCCTTTGCCCACTCCGCAGAGGTCGTCTTAGAGTTAAATTTACTGAAACTAGTAGGAAAGAAAGCTTCTTTGCTGTAATGGGTTTGGTCGGTTATTCTGTTGATTGTTAGCAATGGCTGGCCTGCTCAACAGAATAACTTTGTTGATATATATGTACAGTGCCCATAAATTGTGTTGATCGGAGGCACTGATAAGACTCAATTTATGCGGAGACGAGGATCGAGGGAACCCAGTAAGGTTTCTGTGAAATTGTCATTCCTATCCTACTAATATTTTACATGCGAAAGTATGTTTGAATATTATTTTGTTATTCATAATATTAGTAAAACTCTGAATAAGCACAGATAGATGGATAACACTTTTATGTACACACATATTAAGTTGCTTACAGTATAGATACTGCAGCATTATCCTGAGTACGGACCATTTTTGACATCACTGTACACATCACACATCAATACCAACATACTATATCCAATAAAACTAACACAATTATAATTCTTATAATTCTTTATTGTATACAGAAATAAAACAGAAATATTAAATAAAATATTAGGTGAGGCATGTACAAAGGCGAGCTTTACCCTAAAAAGAGTTTTCTTCCAGCAAACCTTTGAGGAGAGATAGAGAAGTGATAAAGTTGGTAGGTGTACAAAGTCAGGAAATATACTTAAAATACCAACTATATTTTATTAAACTACATGTTATATATACCTACTTGAACTACCTATGAATACACATACACCGAAAATAAATTTTCGGTGTATTTACAAATACGACAACCTCTGTGGCGCAGGGGACGAAGGTCCGCCTGAGACGCAGAAGGTTGCGGGTTCAATTCCCGCTGCGGGACAAATGTTTGTATGATCTGCATTCATTTGTCTCAGGTCTGGGTGTTTTCTATGTATAATATGTATGTATTTACAAAAAAAAATCTATATAATTAGTATATCAGTCATGTAGTTCCCATAACACAAGCTCTGCTTACTTTGGGGCTAGATGATGCTGTGTGAAAAATGTCCAGCATTATTTATTTATTATTTATTTATAATACATAACCTAAGCATATTACAGAGAGAGATAATGCTCTTTCACTTTAGATATAAAAATGTTCAGCGATGGACTGGCTCGGATTGCATGAGCGAGAGAGTTCCATAATTTAACAGCATAATTTAACTATTATGTATTTATCTGGCTTAAGACAGGCTAGTTTTCATTTATGCCACGCGAATAAAACTGTGGGCAGAAGCTAGTCTGTTGATATGTGGTGCTTTATGATTTAAGAGGCCTTTAACTCGTGGTTCCGAAAAACAACACAAAGGAAAAACAAAGAAGAATTTGTTTACTATGTTATTTGTTTATGGTGTACGATAATAGCATATAATTGCCGCAAAAATAGGTAATTGCAGGTCGAGTATCAGTTTATACGAGAAATGAACTGCAGGAAAGTTAAAAAATGACATTCAAGGAAAACGTTGTTTCGTTTCTTTTGTTTCGTTGTTAATTACATAAATTAAAATGAGTTCCGAAGATTCGAAAGTGAGCTGCACTTCACCAGATTTAAGGCCAAATTAGTGATGAAATTTCATCCAGCGAATTCAAAAAAAAATACGTAAGAGCAACACATCAGAAACCTTTTTTCATTTCCTTGCATGTTTTTCAGACAAGCACTATGATGCATCGGGCGGAAATACGAATTTCCTGTCTCGTATCATTCTATATTACTATTTTCGCGGCCTCTGCAATGATGTTCTATTAATTGATTCATGAACTTAATGACAAACTTAAATTATTTCATCGAAATATTGCCACAATTGTCCTACTTCCAATAGTATCTTGTACAAAGATCTATCTCCCTTGAGTTATGGTCCCACAAATATTGCGAAACGTTTGTGTTCCCTTTATCGTAAAATTGATGGATCCATTAATAATTATTGTATGTATAGCTGCATTAGATCTACGTTATCTCTTTGGATTCTATTCGAGCAGGGCACACTGAAGTGTTCACTAAAATGTACCTAAGAATATAATAATCTGATATACGAAGAGCTATTACATACAATACAAAGATGGGCATCGAAGTGTCTAGATTGCTCGAGTGGAGTTTTACCAACCTGAACATATTAGACCTGCGTTATCTCTTTGGATTCTGTTCAATCAGCACTGAAGTATTCACCAAAGTATACCTAAGAATATAATAATCTGATATACGAAGAGCTATTACATACAATACAAAGATGGGCATGGAAGTGTCTAGATTGCACAAGTGGAGTTTTACCAACCTGAACAAATTAGACCTGCGTTATCTCTTTGGATTCTGTTCAATCAGCACTGAAGTATTCACCAAAGTATACCTAAGAATATAATAATCTGATATACGAAGAGCTATTACATACAATAAAAAGATGGGCATCGAAGTGTCTAGATTGCTCGAGTGGAGTTTTACCAACCTGAACATATTAGACCTGCGTTATCTCTTTGGATTCTATTCGACCAGGGCACACTGAAGTGTTCACTAAAATGTACCTAAGAATAAAATAATCTGATATACGAAGAGCTATTACATACAATAAAAAGATGGGCATCGAAGTGTCTAGATTGCTCGAGTGGAGTTTTACCAACCTGAACATACATATCATAAAACCTCCGACAAACAACTGTCGGTTCTAAATGTCCGGGTAAGTGGAGCAGATGGATGCTGATCCATCTGCTCCTCATTAAATTAACTGAGGCTGCTCAGTTCACAATTATTAGGTTTACATTTATGTAATTATAAACCAATTTAATGAGGACGCAGATCAGCCCCCTAATTACACTAGCAAAATGGCAATGGAATCGCGACTATGGCAATCATTTCGCCATTATCAGACATGTCAACAACTTTTAAAAATATAAAAATGTCTAGAGTCAAATGTGTCCTTTTTGGAGTTTTAGAAGTTTCGAACATTGCTTAATCTGTCAAAAGTGATTGCCATTGTCGCGATCCCATTGCCATTTTGCTAGTTTAATTAGGGGACAGGTAACAGATCTTAAGCCACCTTGCGGGCGCAATATTTATGGCCTTCACTAAATTAGGTACCATTTCGTTCACCCTGTATCCATCAGTGATCTATCTCCCAATATCGTAGCTGAATTGAGTCTAATTTTCTGCCCCTCTCATCCATTTACCGCCAACCGCCTTTCCATCATCCGACCTCAATGTACCAGCCTATGGAGGAACCAATAATTTCATTTCTTATTCACTTAATTATACAGAGGTAAAAGTTTGTACCTCGGGAATTATTAACATAGACTATATATTATCCTGTTAAAATAAAAGGGCATTTCGTGGAGACCAATTTTGCAACATAAGTCGATGAAAAAACGGTCGAGCGAATGCATTTCTTACGAACTCTACTTTTTTCCGGTTACCACCACGCGGGCTAAGCCGTGGGCAGTAGCTTGTTTAAAATAAATAAATAAACTTCCTACAGATGCATAGTCTTGACCACATGCTAGGATTCCCTGAGTGCTACCACAATAACCAGACCGGAAACAAATATCATACAAACATTTGTCCCGCAGCGGGAATCGTACCCGCACTTCTTTCGGCTATAACTACATTATAGCATCGTCACACAAAAGAATTATACGGCTGGGCAAAGCTCACACAAAAAATCCACGAATGGCATTTACAAACAAAATGGCGGTGTAGACCAAATCTAGAGGTATTAAAAGTATTATCAATTTTCTAAATGCAGAAAATTTAACACTCATAAATCTTGTTTGTTGTGATTGGCTGCTTAGCTGAGTTAATTCGCCTTTGACGTTAGAAAGAAATAGTTTTAATTAATTAAAATTCTGTCTTTGATCGTTCGTGACTGAGACTTTGTATAAAATGTTTTGTTAAAATACAAAACAATTTGTTCCCAATGGTTTACTTTTTAAGTGTAATATATATGTGTACTTACTCACATCTCAGCCAAATTAAGTCTCATTTCATTTAATTCCTTTTTTTGTTCAATAAATTTACAAAGCAAAACCTTTCTAATATCAAGCTTATTTAACAAAAAAAATTAGCATCCAAAAGTTGGTTCCTCCGTGTTCAGTGGTGATACCAACATAATTAGTTTACTCTCTCTAATAACCACTACCCAGTAGGTAATTAGGTCAGATTTAGGCCGTTCTGCCTATATATAATACGAGTATATTCTGAATTGCCTAGTTCGAGCAGTATGTGCTCATAACGTTATATATGATGCGCTAATATATGATCAAAATGTTATATCCTACTAATATTATAAACGCGACAATTTGTGAGGACGGATGTTTGTTACTCTTTCACGCAAAAACTACTGAACGTATTTTGATGAAACTATACAGTTATATAGCTTATATATCAGAATAACACATAGGCTTCTTTTCATCCGGGTCCAACGCGGGCGAAGCCGTGGCCAGAAGCTAGTAATAATATATTTTTAAATTTGTTTGTATTAGTCTATGGCCTTCGGATTGAAAGTCGGGGTACCGCCCACTAGGCCATCCTGGCTATACATAAAAGATTTTTATCTACATTTTAAATCACTAAATGCAGAAAATTTAACACTCATAAATCTTGTTTATTGTGATCGGCTGCTTAGCTGAGTTAATTCGCCTTTGACGGTAGAAAGAAATAGTTTTAATTAATTAAAATTCTGTCTTTGATCGTTCGTGACTGAGACTTTGTATAAAATGTCTGGAAACTTCATGTTTTGCAGTTTTCTGTATTATATAAAGACGGAATGTCACGTAATGTAATGGTAATTTTATTATTTTTAATTAAAAAACAAGTAACTTAGGTCAATCTTACTGACACCAGTCAGAAGATCTTAAAATTGTGCCCAAAATTGTTGATATCCAATAATATAATAAATGCGAAAGTCTGTGTGTGTGAATGTTTGTTACCACGTATCTCCGTAACTACTAAACCGATTTTGATGAAATTTGGAATATAGATAGTTAAGGATCTCGAATAACACATAGGCTAAAAATCGAAAATCGACCCCTAAAGGGGTTAAATAGGGCGGTAAAGTTTCTATGAAAAAACAATTTTTTGATTCGCTCAAAACTCTGTACAAATAAACTAGTAAATAATTAAACATTTTTTTTATTTTTTCAATACTACCCTTTGGGGTGTGCAATTGAGTTCTAAACTTTGTACAAATTATAATCCTTGGTTCGATTCATTCAAAAGTTGGTGGACATAGTTTGAAGCCTGGAGACGGTCATATGCTATTTTTATTAACATACCACGCGGGCGAAGCCGCGGGCAACAACTAGTAGACAAGTAAAAACCGACTTTAAATTACGGCAAGGGGATAAAAAGTCCAGTATGTAATTTCATACCTTTTTTTGTCACCCTTGGGATTGGGATGTTTTTATGTAATTCATATTTTCACTAACACTTGAAGTTATACCCTACTCATAAAAAAAATCGCATCACAATTGGCGAAGATAATTCGTAAAATAAAAAAATACTGAAGAACTTAGCAACTTCTCATTATTTGAAGTCGGTTCAAAAACGTCAGATTGAAAGCATCAATCTATACAACCCCGGAATCCTACTACTAATATAAATGCGAAAGTTTGTGAGGATGTTTGTTAATCTTCCACTCAAAAACTACTGAACAGATTTTGATGAATTTTTACAGTAATATAGATTATACATCAGAATAACATATAGGCTACTTTTATCCGGGTACCACGCGGGCGAAACCGTGGGCTAGCTAGAAGCTAGTTGTTTATACTATTTTTGTTAATATTAATGTAAGTAGATATATATTGGTATAATCATGTATGGTAGGCATCATAAGTTTTTTGCAGCATAATTTTGTTGCAACGTCGGGAAAATAATAAAAAAATGTTTAACAAATACTAAGGTAGGCAGTTAGAGAAGTAAGCGAAGGATAGGAAGAGTTGGACAGATTTCGGAAGACCTTTGCCCAGCAGTGGGATGACACAGCTTAGAAAAAAGGTACCAAAAATAAATAAATAAATAATGCTGGACATATTCACACAGCATCATCTAGCCCCAAAGTAAGCAGAGCTTGTGTTATGGGAACTACATGATTGATATACTACTTATATACATTTTTTTTTGTAAATACATACATATTATACATAGAAAACACCCAGACCCGAGACAAATATTTGCTGAAACAAACATTTGTTGCGCGACGGGAATCGAACCCGCAACCTTCTGCGTCTCAGGCGGGCCTTCGCCCACTGCGCCACAGAAGTTGTCAATAAAATCTAGGCAAAATATTTAGATTTATTATTGATACATGAGATCAAAATAGGGGGAGGGGGGGAGGTATAGCATTGGAATGCGTCATAGAAAATATGTTTTTGAGTATTGTATAATATTATCGTCGTTCTACGTCGCAAAGTATAGGTAACACATAAAAACCCTAAGCGATAAGACCGCCCATTGTACTTTAAGTTTTGTTAAGTTATATATATTTTTCTTACAATAAGGTATTGTCATTCATTAATTCAAAAACCCAACGGAAATTATAAATAGTCCTAACGCCGTGCACTCAGTGCGCGGCGCGACGCGGAAGGAGAAAGTCGCAACCACTCACCCTGATGAAGACTCTCGGAATGAGTCGAAACTTAGTCGGTGCCTTCACCGATAGTGCAGTACGTGAAAATTCCCGTTTTTACAATATGAATAGTCAAGTCCTATCTGGGTGTACTATCCCAAACCCGGATGTAAATACCTGCAGAACATGCAAACATTAGTCCCGCAGCGGGAATCAAACCCGCACCTTTCGGTTTTACTATGGTACTCGTAGTTCCTGATACCTTCGACACAGGGAATCCTAGTGTAGGGTCAGGACTATATAGGTATGTGTTGGGCGTTTATTTATTTATATAACTCTTGCGTCGCAGCCAGCTACTCACCCGCCATGCCATTACAGGTCATGTATATGACATGACCCGCCATGCCAGGTCGTCTACATTTCATTGAAGGGAACGTTTTTGACAAACCCTGTGGACGAAGGCTCGCCTGAGACGCAGAAGGTTCGATTCCCGCCGCGGGACAAATGTTTGTATGATCTACAAATATTTGTCTCGGGTCTGGGTGTTTTCTAGTTATAATATGTATGTATTTACAGAAAAAAATGTATATAAGTAGTATATCAGTCATGTAGTTCCCATAACACAAGCTTTGCTTAGTTTGTGGCTAGATGATGCTGTGTGGAAAATGTCCAGCATTATTATTTATCATAATTATAAAGTACACCCCCGGCCACTTCAAAATCTTATATAATCCTCTCCATCCAAAGGTTGTCTGGAAGAGATCGATTTTAAGCGATAAGACCGCCCATTGTACCTTAATCATAATGTTTTACTGTTTATTTCGCTTGTATCTTAAGGTGTACAATAAAGTATTCTCATTCATTCATTCGTTCATTATTAAACCCTAAAAACAATCTATTCTGATTTTAAACTAAATAATGATACCTACTAGAAAGATCACCAAAAAAAAAACTTAAGTACTCCGAGCACGCCGAGCGGCTTTACCGAAGCGTTCCAGAAAGAAGTCTCCGCCGTAAGGCTGAATGACGTCCCAAAATGCTTACAAAGAACGTCTCTGTAATCACCCCGTCTTAAGTGAGGAAGAAAACAAATTCGGGGTGAAAAATCCCGTAATAAAAATCCCCCCACCATGAGAGACAAAGGCGTGTCTCGGAGAATGAAAAGATTCACTAAAAGTAAGGAAAAATTACCCGAGTCTATTGTCGGGAACAGATGTTGCTGTATTTTGTGGTTTACGTGAAAGCAAGGGCATTAATGACTCAAATATCTATTTTTCCCGCTACGAAAAGAGCCTGTATATGTTTTTGTGGTGTTCGTTTCTCGGTCACTTAAAAAGTATTTTATAAATTTTATTCCAAAAACTATCGTGAACTTGACTATTCGTATTGTAAAAACGGGAATTTTCACGTACTGCACTATCGGTGAAGGCACCGACTAAGTTTCAACTCATTCTGATAGTCTTCATCAGGGTGAGTGGTCGCGACTTTCTCCTTCTCGGAAGCGGACGCCTTCACCGATAGTGCAGTACGTAAAAAATCCCTTTTTTACAATATGAATATTTTATAAATAAGATCTTTAGGGAAAAAGGTGCAAAATATAATTGTCATAAATGTTAGTAACAATTACAAAAAAAAAACAAAACAAAATAGTAAATGTTTTCGGTAAATCAACTTTTATATATTAAAAAGCTTTCAGCTCAATTTTAATAATTTGTCTAACCCCACTGGGTTTCTTAATACAAAAGAAAACCTTAAACCTTATTTATATATATGTAATTTTCTAGCTCATATCAAGCCAGGGTAGTAATGATAAGACATTAATATAAAAAAAATATTTTATATAAAAATATTAATTATATTGTAACTATCAAATCTGTTTCAAATTTATCGGGGCCGCCGTGATCGGATCGGAAATGAATCGATACCAAATTAAGAAAATCTATTGAAATATTCAGGTGGTCTATGAAAGACTGCCAACTGTTCTATAGCGCACAGTGTAAACGAAGCCAGGAGGACAAGTCAAATTAGATGTTAAAAACCAGTTATCACTTTAAAAACCAATAAAATCGAGTGCAGAAGTTGAATTCCCGAAAACATTTATTATTATGTTTTGTTCCACTCTTGCTCCTCCACCTCCGACAAGCCGAGGTCAGGGATCTCTTTCGACCTCAGGGAGTAAATAACCAGAATGTACGACTTCAGTCGTACAGTCAGTGTCACGAGACGGGACGCCAATGTTATCAAAAAAAAACTAAGAGTTCACTCACTTTCAGATTTAATGCTCTTAGTTGAGGAATTCAGTTTTCGATGCAAATTTTAACCTTCCTTTCGCCAGCGCGATCTAGCATTTTGTCAGATTTAGCGGCGACATCTAGTTTTGATACTGAACAACCAGTTACTATGAATATTTAGCTTAACAGGGCTCCTTGGTGTCGCCACGCACCGAACGCTCGCCATAAGCGCGCTCTGTGGGAGTCTAATTATTATTATTATTAATAATTATTATTATTATAAGTCTAGTCATCGCGTTGCGAGAGCATTCGACCATTGTGCATTATCTGACAGACTTAGTAAGGTCCGACTAAAGGCTAACCCACTGTTTCATAATAACTCGTTAACTTTAGCAGCGCGCTAAAAGTTGTCAGCCTCTGTCCTTTGTTTAGAGTTAGAAAAGGACAGGACTAGATTTAGCAACTTGCTTGCCTTTAGGGTTAAGCCTTTAGTCGGACCTTGTTAATTAAGCTGCTTTTAAAAAATGATAATATATTGGGAGTTTCCTTGGTTTATCTATAATAATATTATAAAAGGATTTTTTTTGTTTGTTTGTATCGAATAGGCTCCGAAACTATTGGACCGATTTTAACCATTTTTTAACCAAATGAAAGCTAAATTATCAGGAAGTAATATAGGCTATAATTTAATTTCAAAAAATAGAGATCCTTAAGAAAATTGCAATAATGTAACCCAAAGTAGCAACATTTTGCCTTTAATATTCATTATTTGGCGTGCTCTGGGAAAACTATCGACGATAAATAAAAATGATGTACTACATGATTAAAGTACTCATTATTACGTACAAAAAAGTCCCCAAGGGAATATATATAACTATCATAGTTAAGTCACAATAGCAGCTTTTGTATTCTAAAATTTAATTAGTTCGCGGGTAGAAACAAAAGTTGGTTATATTCGTATTGTAGTATTAATTCTTATTCAAATAAATAGTTTTATCATCAAGGGTATTTATGTAGCAGTAAAATACTTTACTGTTACTTTTGATCCCGATATTCCAACGGAATAGAAACTTACGCGGGTGAAACCGTGGGACGCAGCTAGTCGTTAAATAAAAGCTTTTCTAAATCCAGAATCAATGCATTCGCGCCATGACCACAATCAAACTGTTATATCTAACTATAGATATACCAATCACTATACATAACTAAAATAAAAGCTGTGTATTTCGGGACACTACAAATAATTTTAAATGGTTTATTTTAATCAGCAGAATAAACCCTTTCTGGTACTTCACATTATTCCAGAATATGTAAAGTGTCAGAAAGGGTTGATTTTAACCTTCTTTCTCTTTACTTACACTGTACAATTTTTATGTCTCCTCTTCCGTAAACGTGATTATATACTTGTTTGTTTTGCACAACGCTCTGTTCGAGCGGTCGAGTATCCTATTACCGGGGAATTACCCGTTTGTGTCTCTTCCTGAATTCTTGTTGGAGCCTTTTAAATTCACCTTAGAGTATTACATTTTTATCAAACACTAAAATAGTTTCCTACTTGTTCGAGTTTCGAATGTGCTTTCAAGTTTTTTGAGGCAGTAGAAATGATACTGAATACTACATTAAGAGTAGGCAAAATATAGGTAGGCAGGCCGAAAAAGTTGTACTATAAAATAAAGTTAAGTAGATCTTTCAGAATACCAATTATGGATTAGTTAGAGGCACGTCCAAACATTATATTTGGCCAGTTCTGAAGGACTTTTTGCATTCCAAACGGATAAACCCATTCGGAAACAAATAAACAAATACACCAAAATACTGTTTATATTGGGCTCCTACGTCGTGCGTAATAAAGTCATGCGTTGTTACGTCGTGCGTAATAAAGGCATGCGGTTGATAGATTATTAAAACATGATATAAACATGTTGTATAGCTGTGTTTATGCTCCTGAATAAAATAAAGTAATAATACTGTAAAACAATAACCTGCTTTGATTGTATTGTTTAGTTTTATAATTTAATCTTGTTATGCAGATAAAACTGTATTTTATACACTGTTTTATCTGCTAAATAATGTATTGATTCGAAGTTAATTTTATATATACAATTTTAAGTGAAATTGTCATTAGAAAACATATTTTTTGTAAATTAACCTGCAAAATGGTAGTTGTTTACTCGCTGTTATAAAAAGGCCGTCGCACGGCCGGCAGGCTCACTTCTAGAGCAGCCGTCGGACAGAGCGGAGCTCTCCTTCTTTGCAAGTTGTTAAAAGCTAAGTACTTACTATAATTATTGTTTGTGATTATGTTTGATATTTTCTTGCTACCAATACCTACTTAACTTACTGCCCATTTATTATAATTTTTAATATCTTAATTGTTGTTCTTATTGCCATGTATTTATACAACTATTCTATAAAATGAAGTAGTTGTTGACTTTGGAATACACCATGGATAAAATTACTGTTGTTTACTTAAATTGGCTGGCTAAACATTTTATATAGAAACTTCCTTATTCACTCTGGGTGTAGGTTAGTCTACTTTCAGTAGGCTTTTAAAATGATAAACATATTCACGTTTGTCGCTAGTTGTATTATTCAATTTAAAAATAATTACTTTAATATCGGTAAAATCTCTATATTTTCATTACTACATCATTTTAATTTCACACGGTCATACGTCGTGCGTAATAAAGTCATGCGTTGTTACGTCGTGCGTAATAAAGGCATGCGCTCTTACGACGTGCGTAATAAAGACATGCGTTGTTACGTCGTGCGTAATAAAGGCATGCGCTCTTACGACGTGCGTGATAAAGTCATACGCTCTTACGTCGTGCGTAATAAAGGCATGCGCTCTTACGACGTGCGTAATAAAGTCATGCGCTCTTACGTCGTGCGTAATAAAGACATGCGTTCTTACGTCGTGCTTAATAAAAGCATGCACTCTTACGTCGTGCGTGATAAAGATATGCGCTCTTACGTCGTGCGTAATAAAGGCATGCACTCTTATGACGTGCGTAATAAAGGCATGCGTTCTTACGTCGTGCTTAGTAAAAGCATGCGCTCTTACATCGTGCTTAATAAAGGCATGCGTTCTTACGTCGTGCTTAATAAAAACATGCGCTCTTACGTCGTACGCAATAAAGGCATGCGCTCTTACGTCGTGCTTAATAAAAGCATGCGCTCTTACGTCGTGCGCAATAAAGGCATGTGCTCTTACGACGTGCGTAATAAAGGCATGCGCTCTTACGACGTGCGTAATAAAGGCATGCGCTCTTACGGCATGCGTAATAAAGGCATGCGCCTTTACACTGTGCGTAATAAAGGCATGCGCTCTTACGTCGCACGTGCTAAAGTCAGAGGGTACGATGGTGTTTTAAGTTTGTATGGGACAATTACCTACCCGTGAGTAAAACCGCGGGAATCAGCTGGTTATATATGTACATTATACATGCAAAACATGAGCAATCGAGTTCTTGTGGTGGTGTTTATCTGGTTGTAGAGTAAATCAACTTGATTCAGCTCTGAAGGCAAGCAATCTTACGTCGCGCGTAAAAAAGAAGACCGCACTTTGTAGCGTAAAAGCTCACTCGAGAACTTATTGCAGTGCACCATTCTCCATATTCTTATTAACCATTCACGCCCACTCCGCGCGTATTTATGGACTTTATCGAAGCAATTCCACAAGCAGGTTCTCGCAGACCGAGTGGTGACTGTGGGCAGCCCTATCAAATTACCGGCAAAGAATAGAATAATTAATTTATTGGCTGGCACATTAACTAATTCGATAAATATCTTTTTACAAATATGTACAAGTAGATACATAAATACAAAAAAAAAATGAAACGGCTAACTATCTAAAGACCATAATTTTTACTAATAAACGGGATATTTACCATGATTTGCGAGTTTGAATGTTTCAAACAAAACATGGTAAATATCCCGTTTTTTAGTAAACATTATGTTCAAAACCATGATAGTTTCAAAAGTTATATCTAAAGATTGCAAACGGTCTATGGGTAGATCAAACAAAATAACTATGAGTGTCTTGATCGCAGCCTGACTGGAATTTCTTAAACAAAAATTATTCCCGCCGCGCGATAAATGTTAGTATGATCTGCAAAAAAATTGTCTTGGGTCTGGTTTTAATTATACACTTTAATGTTGCCCGGCTGGCTGTTCAGGGTATTTATGAATTGATAGCACTCAGATGGGTTAGCACACAGTATAATATTGTTATTAAAAACGTTTGAAACTCTCAATGCCACGCTATAAAAGTTCACAAACCGAAATCCAAGTCAAGTATGTAAGTAGCTTAGGGAAAATCTCGTCGTAACGCGCGGGACGTCACACTTCTCTTTTCTTCCGCGTGAGGGCGCTAGGCGTTGGCTCATTCGGCCTCGCAATTGGCGCCGATCTTATGTCACTGTCACTCACGCGGCATGGTCTAACTAATAGGCTGGGTTCCATAGAGTAATTAAGTAAACGACTAGGGCATTGCGCTATAACACTATGTATCTATTTACAAGAAAAAGTATATAAGTAGTATATCAGTCATCTAGTTCCCATAACACAAGCTTTGCTTACTTTGGGGCTAGATGATGCTGTGTCCAGCATTGTTATTTATTTAATGTGTCAAAAATTCTACTTAAGGCCCGGTCAAACTGACGCAGTAGGTATCGCAATGGCGATGACGATTAAAGGCAAATGGTTGAGAAAGTTCACGTGAAAAGATCGCCACCGCCATCACCACCACCATCGCCACCGCCACCGCCACCACCGCCACCGTTCACGCGCACGCCACTGCCACCACCACCGCCAACGCCACCGCTACCGCTACCCCATCATTTTGACAGCAACTTTACACTCCCATTTTTTTAAAAGAGACTAAGGGCTAAAGAGGGTCATTTTTTTAAGAGGGCTAAAGACTAAAGAGCTTATTAAAAAAATAAGAACAGTGTTTTGTTTTCTAGTCATCATCATCATCATCATCATCAGCCTATATTAGTCCACTGCTGGACATAATGAGCGCCATAGCGCCCTGTCTTCAGCTTGCCGCATCCATTTCAGCTTTGTTTTCTACTATTAAATTTGAAATATATTTAACACACATCAGCAAGAGAAAAAACAGTAGTGAAGTATTAAATTACTATTAACTATTTAAAAACGATATCTGATCATTTTTCGCCTAATCTATCTTGCTGGTACTCAACGAAGTATGGTAACATTCAGTCCCCGTCCGGTCTAGGTAGGTTCTCGGTAAGCACCGCCACGTTCTGAATAAACTGACGCGGCAGGTGCCGCTGAAACGAATATTTGACATATTGCTATTGTGCTAGAAATATTTCAGTGGAAGCCTTTACCCACGTACATTGGCATATTGTATAAAATAAATAAAATAATAAATAATGCTGGACAATCCACACAGCATCATCTAGCCCCAAGCTAAGCAGAGCTTGTGTTATGGGTACTAGATGACTGATATACTTAATACAATACATTATATAGATAGATATTTTTTTATTATACATAGAAAATACCCAGAACACCCGGAACAAATATTTGCAGATCGTACAAACATTTTTCCCAGGGCGGGAATCGAACCCGCAACCTCCTGTGTCGCAGGCGGACCTTCGCCCACCGCGCCACATCGGTCGTATACTAGACAGCATTGCTCTATCCATAAGGAACTCGTCCCCAATTGCGAATATTCATAACTAGCTTCTGCCCACGGCTTTACCCGCGTGGTAGCCGTATAAAAAGTAGCCTATGTGTTATGTTAAGCTATATTACTGTAAAGTTTCATCAAAATCCGTTCAGTAGTTTTTGCGTGAAAGAGTAACAGACATCCTCACAAACTTTCACATTTATAATATTAAGTAGGATTAATCTATAACGGTTGTTTTCTTTGGTAGAATGTAATCTAATTTGATTACCTCTGTGGCGCGGCGTAGTGGGTGAAAGCCCGCCTGAAACACAGAAGGTTGCGGGCTCGATTCCTGCCGAGGGACATAATGTTTGTATGATCTGCAAATATTTGTCTCTGGTCTGTGGTGTGGGTTATTATATTTTTTATTATTTTTTTAAGCTGAACGTTTTCCGCACAGCATCATCTAGCCTCAAAGTAAGCAAAGCTTGTGTTATGGGAACTACACGACTGATATACTACTTATATAATTTTTTTTTAATTACATACATATTATACAATATAATATGATATATATTTATGTATAATATTGTATGTATTACAAAAAAAAAGTATATAAGTAAGTAGTATTAGAGGTCAGAGGCACTTCCATACATTATTTTTTGCGTTATATTTTTAGCCACCATTTTTAATGGTGCGCTTTTTATTTATTAATAACTTAGTTTAGGAGTTTTGGGACGAAATTAACTTGAGACATTTTTATTTGACGGACCAAAGGTTGCATGTTAATATTGGTGTCTAAGACAGTTTAGCTTTGTCGTGTTATTCTTTGAATGGGGCTACGTTCAGCAGACTACTCGTCTTATGATGATTTAAGACTCGAGTTCACAAACACAATAACAGATGGTTAGGTCTTAATAAAGACTTCTTGATACAGGTTTTTAAGGAAATCTGCCATCGTTATCGTTTGTTTGGACTGTCCGTTTATTTTGGTGAAGTTCAGGCCAAGAATCTATGCTCATTGATACATGGCTCAGCATTTAATATTGATTTAGTTTCTCTACAAAATAGTCAAAGTCCAGCAAGAAAACAAGGGTGGTTATTCTTTTTAATGATCCTTTTATAAAACAATAGGTTACTAAATTTTTATCGAGTTGAAGCATTTTCAATCCCAAGAGCTTTTTCATCTAAATAATAAAATATTTTATAGTACGCCGTTTTATAAAGTTTTTATTTAATTACGTTTTCGAACTGTCAATTTTTTTATATCTCTTGAGAGTTATAAAAGCGTTGCCCTTTAAACGATTTACTAACTTTATGTCTACAAGTGGCAACAGCGAGTTTATCTTTATTTCTAGTATTAACATTGATATCGCTATTTTTCTTAATAATATTAATATTTAGGTATAGTACGAGTATGTAACATCTTGTATATAACAATGGTCGTATTCAGGTAGATAGGAATAGATCTATGTACATCTCTGGATCCGAGCTATATCAGTATCTATTCAGTTCGACGGAAAAAAGGTTGCAGAATACGTTGATGTTTCTATTGATATACATATTATATACATGAGGATATCATATGAGTACCTAAACTATGTTCTAATATATTATTAGTGTTCCAATGAGCATTGATAGAATAGAATATAATAGAATAAACGTTTGTTTGGCACAAACATAACAAATTAAAAAAAAAAAAAAAAAAAACTAAACTAAAACAAACACAATATTTTTTTTGTTATTCGGCTCATGTGTCTAAATTCAGTTTTTACCAAAAAGGTGTTCAGCTCAGCATGTGTTGGATGAGTTTACACCCAACGCTGATTTTCATAGGCTTGCAACCGGTAACGTGGAATGCTATATTATTGGACGTGCCTCTGGCCAACCTTTACTTGGAAGATCTACTCATTTAGTATTTATTTGAGGATATCTACCACGAAGATTAAAGTTATGAGAGTTTTTGTTTTTCGTTTAAAACTCAAACAAAATGTATCTATTGATATTTATGACCAATAGCCCAATGATATCTTAAAAGTTTTGAAAAGTAGGTTGATAAGGTTTGCCCGATCGTTCGTCATGGCACTCTTTGGTAGAATAATGTCCAGCAGTGGTACATTATTTAAGAAATCAGCCTTTTAGTGGCTCTTATTTATCAAATTTTAAGCGCTTGTCGAATTAAATTGACGACTTTATTCGTCATCATCTTCATAAAACTATAAGTTTTATGGGTCTTTATCACGTTGACCTTTTCATTATTTTCCGAAATTTCGACTGTATTGCAACACTAGCTTCTGCCCACGGCTTCGCCCGCGTGGTACCCGGATAAAAAGTATTCTATGTGTTATTATAATGTATAAACTATATTAATGTAAAGTTTCAACAAAATCCGTTCAGTAGTTTTTGCGTGAAAGAGTAACTAATATCCATCCTCACAAACTTTCGTGTTTATAATATTAGTGGGATGACTAAAAATACCGATAAAAACCTGTAAAACTTTTAATTATGTTATCTAATCGCGAAAGTTTGAAATATACAGGGTGTAGGCTCTCCTGAAACGCAGTAGGATGCGGGTACGATTACCGCCGCGGGACAAATGTTTGTATATTCTGTTCATTCAACAGAATATACAACACACAGAGGTCGCCACTTCAACTTGGTACTAAGCTATGTCGGTGACTTTATTTCTTCTAAGGGTTTCCGTGTTCTCTCCATTGCATAAACTCCGAGCATTGCTCTATCCGTAGCCCGTAGCGCGGCCAAAGCTTAAGTACCTTTTGAGCATCAATTCCTTGGTCGTAACCGTTCCTTTGTATTATAAACAGATCTGTATATTCTCGTCACAAAGAAACTGACATTGCTCCGTTATCTTGTTAATATTGTGATGTAAAACTGTTTTCCTCGAGGAAAAACTGTATGAAATTGTATTTTGGAGATCGTATGTTCTTTTGAAAGCGCAAAGCTGGGGATCGAGAATTATTTATACACTAGCTTCTGCCCACGGCTTCGTCTCGGTACATGGATAAAAGTGTGTTATTCTACCTCGTGTGTTCATAAGTCTTGAGACACAGTAAAACTAAAATATTTTTGGAGCTAAGTTGAGTATTCATTTATTGGATATTAAAATTAAAACTACTGACATCTAGATCTGTATTTAAAAATAAATAATTCAAAATGGCCGCCTTTGCATTCAATGCAGGCCTTCAAACGCGTGCGCCATTCATCTATGGCGGCACGAATCTTTTCAATGGGAATCCGTTTCGATTCTTTAATAAGGGCTCGCTTGAGAGAATCCAGGTTTGGGTGAGACTTTCTGCATGCCCTCAGCTCCAATTCCATCCATAAAGAATAATCCAAAGGATTCAAGTCAGGGCTTGACGAGGGCCAATCTTCGCTCCGAATGAAGCCTGGCAAATTGGCCTCCAGCCAACGTTGGGTAGTCTTAGCTTTATGGGAGGGAGCAGAGTCCTGTTGGAAAACCCAGTATTTTCCAGCGAATAGCGTATCATTTAATGGTTTAACCACCGCTTCCAATATGTCGGTTTGGTAATTTTGTGCCTTCACCTTGACGCCTTGCTGGCAAAAATGAAGCGAAGTGACCCCCTCGTAGGGAACACCCCACCAAACCATCACACTTGCTGGATGATGAGTGCGCTGGACATTGCGTACAGATGGCTGGACGTCCTTTGAACTTCTGGCGTAAACCTTATTGTTCTGCCGGTTAAACTTTTCTTCCACCGTGAAGATCTTTTCATCGGTAAACAGGATATTTTTTGGATCGTGTCTCTTCAATAGGTTCCGTCATCGTTCCACTCGCAATTTAGGAAGACGCTCGTTTAAATAATGCACTTTCCTTCGACTGTAGGCCTTTAGTTTAAGATCATATTTAAGTATCCTGTTCACCGATTTTCGCGAAATGTTGGTCTGCAGAGCTAATTTCTTTTGAGTCCGGCAAGGGTTGCGACGAATTCGCTCTCTGATTACTTTGATGTTGGCGGGCGTCCTTACAGACCGCGGGCGGCCACATCTTCCACGGTCTTCTAAAGAGCCGGTCTCCTTGTACCTCTTTATGGTATAATACACAAAGTTCCGACTACATCCCAAACTTTGGATTTCACTAAAAACTTGCATTGGTTTTTTTCCTGCTTGAAACAGTGAAATTACAGTCGCACGCACATCTTTTGTTGGCGCCATTTTCACGGAGAATGAAACAAATATTCAAATGTATATTTTTTCTGATTCAAAACAATCGAAATTTAAAATTTTAAAAGTTTAAAAAAGGTTGCATGAATTACTTTCTTTTTAAATTAATTAAATAAGTTCGTCTCAAAACTTATGAACACACGAGGTAGTACTCAATACCTGTTCTAAATTTCATCCGAATCGATTACTAGCTTTTTCCCACGGCTTCGCTCGCGTGGTACCCGGATAAAAAGTAGCCTTTATGTTATTCTGATGTATAAGCTATATTACTGTAAAGTTTCATCAAAATCCGTTCAGTCGTTTTTGCGTGAAGTTATCAGCAAAAAAAATAAAAATTTCTTTCCTTTGACACTTTTACGCGTCTTGCAAGGAGCCGTATGCGTTTGGGGTAAGAGCATGTTTGTTTGTCCGTGTGTGTGACTTTTTTTCCTAAACCGCCGTAACCAATTGTGATGTTTTTTTAGTCAATTGTTTTGTTTGTCTTATAGAAGGGGCAGTTGCAATAGAAGATAAAATGTAAAAAAGCTTAACCAATTGTCATACAGTTTTTGTAATTGTTCTCTATGATTCTAAGACAGATTCTTAGATATGTTTTAACCAATCGAATAAATACGTGCATTAACAGGACGGGAAAGATGTGAAAGAAAATCCATGTTCGACATTCAGATAATTATTTCAATTTATTTTGTACATAAGATTTATTTTGTGATCTCTCATTTTAACAATACAAAAATACGCAAGCAAATAATCAGAAATCCTTAATATATTTACTTAATTTTTTTCATTTAGCTCCAAATTATCAAACAGATAAAGGCCTCGATTCTGTAGTACACTGACTAAACTAAATTTAAACTAACGCTCTCTTTTACTGATAGTGTACGCAAGAAAGAGATAGCTACAATTTTAGTGCTGTGTGCTGCTGTCAAATCAGTTTACGTGCCGCTTTTCTTCGTGTTTATAGTCAGCATGTTTTGATATCACGACTAAATTTGTATGGAAAACTTAAATCTGACTAATTTGACAGCACTAAAATTGTAGCTATCTCTTTCTTGCTTGCACTATCAGTAAAAGAGAGCGACAGTTAAAATTTAGTTTAGTCAGTGTACTACAGAATCGAGGCCAATATATTATTTGGATACTTTATCATCACGTACGATTGACTTTTAGTCAATTTTATTTTAGGTGCAGGAATATTTGATAAAACATTTTTTTATGTATAATTATATTTACTAACCACAAACATTACATAACAAATTCACTCAAAGTTAAATGCACAAAAAAAAATGGAGAGATGTTTACAATTATTGCAAAAAATTACGGCATATATGCAAACATTTATTTATAATTACATGTAATCTTTACAAAAACATTGGCACGTCCACTTAATTATATTTACAAAATGGAAATAAATTTATTTATCACATTTGTTTTGCATTCACACAAACGAACAGTGTAACTATTTTAATAAACAATATCAATCACGTTATTCATCTTCAACATGTTTTCATCTTCCACTCTCCTCTTATCAGCCGTCATCTCAGTGTTCACTCCTTTCTTACTCATGTCATCTTTCAAACCATCCATCCATCTTTTCTTTGTCCTACCTCTGCCCTTATTTCCATCCACATTCAAAAGTGCCATGTGATTTTCAAACCGTGTTTTAAGGTGGTCACACACGGCAACTTTAATATGAGTATATTAGTGCATATATTGAGATTACAACTTTTTTTAAAGTTCAACTTTTTTTAACGTATTTCATCAAATATATCTGTATGATTTATATTTGTATGATATATTCAAATTATTTATTTGTTAATAAAAAATTTGAATATAACATACGACATACAAAATACTTAGCAGGTAATGTATATCTTTTCAGCATTTATTTCAACGAGACATTACTATGTATAGGAATATTTTTTACATTTTATTGTATTTTAATAAAATGTAAAAATTATGTTCTTGAGTAATTGTGTGTAAACGTATAAAATAAAGTGTTTTATTTATTTATCTCAAAATTTGTATTCAATTATTGACTATTTAGTTTACTACCTCGGTGGCACTGGGTGAGTACTCGGCTGAGACGCAAGAGGTGCAGGTACGATTCCCCCAGTGGAATGATTTTTTTCATGTTTTACAGATGTTTTTCCGGGTCTGAGTTGTAGTAATTGCCACTCGTAGTTAAGTAGAAGAGATCGCTTCTTTCGATCGAGACTTTAATTTGTCGGGGTTTTATAATTTTCCTATGGTTTACAATAAAGTATTCATTCATTCATTCATTCATTATATTTCCATCACCGTAGTAAATGATGATAACTCTCATCGTTGTTATACAATCGATTCTGTGGTTTAAGAATTATTTTACATAATTTCGACCAAAAAATAACGACCTTTTCAATAACATTATTATTTACAGTTAATTATGTCTAAGTTTATAATTGTCGTAGATTTAATTCCTTATAACATTCATATAATTTCAAAAGCTTTTACTCGACAAGATTATTTCTTTTTGTCTTACATATTTGAGCAAAAGTTTTTCTTTCATGACTTTTATACAGGGAGATTCTAGAAAGAAGGTCAAAATATTGTTTTATTTTATTAAACTATCCGAAGTAGATTATTTGGAGTGATTCATTGAGGTATGAGGTTATTATGCAGTGTTTTGGACCATCTTGCTTGAATCACCCTTATTTATCACAGAGCACGGAACTTAGCAAAAGGGCAGCCAATCATACTTTAACCATTCTCTTTTCAGAACCATTCTCTTTTGTTATATTTAATAGAGAAACATTTTAAACTCGATTTTGTTCAAAAATCAACTACACAAAGATAATAATATTTTTTGAATCGTTAAAAAATTGACGATAAAGTCTTTATGTTGTAAAATTGCTTTGATCAGAGAATACTTTTTATAAATAATGCTGGTATTTTTTTTTACACAAAAGCATCTAGCCCCAAACTAGAGCTTGTATTATGGAAACTACATGACTGATATACTAATTACATATTTTTTTGTAAATACCTACATTTTTATACATAGAAAACACCCAGACCCGAAACAAATATTTGCATAGGTATACAAACATTTGTCCCGCAACGGGAATCGAACCCGCAAACAACTGCGTCTCAGGCGGCCGTTCGCCAAAACAATGATTTTCAGTGAGTAAACTGTTAAATAACATCATCAGTGCTTCACAGCGGAATGTTCCAAATTTTTGTAACCATTTTTAGTATAGGCCGTTGGCAGGTCTATCCAAGAAACATGTTGTCCATGCTCTGTGATAATAATATTGTTGTAAGCTTCATCTCATTACCATTATCTATTTAATTTCACATTCATATATCCGTTACCATTGAAAAATAACATCGTGATTTACAAAGAGACACGAAAATCTGTGCAATATTTTCTTATTATTTACATCATTATGATTAATAATTATTTTATTTTAAAACCCAGACGCGATACCGAAGCCTGCGGGTTGTAAAATTAACAAAATATTTGTGTTAATTATTTAGATTTAAACTTATTTATTACGTAATAAACCGACATAATTTCTTGTATTAAAATAAATTAAACTAAGTATCCCCACCGCATATGTGAAGAGGTTTGAAATTTATGTTTGGATATACAAATAATTCCCAACAGGTAGAAAAACTTGTTAGACAACATTTATTCTGGAGTATTTACTTATTTTCTCAAGTCTATTTACTCAGTAAATACAAGGCTGATGGTTGGGCATGTAGAAAGGATGTATGAAGAATCTTAACCTCGGCGAACGTGCTCTGATCAAATTGGAGCCGTTGAGAAAGGCCAAGTCAAGAATAAACTAAACTGACGATAATGTATGAATAATGTGATGAGGATGAATGAAAAGTACACTAAACCGACGATCTTTTATGAAGAATGTCATCATCATCATCATCAGCCTATATTAGTCCATTGCTGGACATAGGCCTCCCCTAATGAGCGCCATAGCGCCCTGTCTTCAGCTTGCCGCATCCAGCATCTGCGTGCAGTCTTTCGCAGATCTTCATCCCACCTGGCCGGAGGGCGTCCTACACTACGGTTACCGATTCGCGAATGAAGAATGTGATGAGAATGAATGAAAAGTACACTAAACCGACGATCTTGTATAAAGCATGTGATGAGGATGAATGAAAAGTACACTAAACCGACGATCTTGTATAATGAATGTAATGAGGATGAATGAAAAGTACACTAAACCGACGATCTTGTATAATGAATGTGATGAGGATGAATGAAAAGTACACTAACCCGACGATCTTGTATAATGAATGTGATGAGGATGAATGAAAAGTACACTAAACCGACGATCTTACAAGAAGAATGTGATGAGAATGAATAAAGCTATAGGTGTACCAGAATCTAAGCAATTGGAAATCCATAGTCTCTGTCTACCCCTCCGGGAAACAGACTTTATGTATAACTTTATATTCACTGAATATATAGATTTAAGACTAACATAGGGTATTCTAGAAAGCGGTGACAGAAAGCTTCGAGACAAAACATCCTAAGAATTTTGACCAGACCGGTAACGATTTCGTGGCTTAGTTGATATAGCACTTGCGTACCAAGAGGGAAGTCGCAGGTTTAAGACCCGCCAAAGTTTATCCTGTAAGTAAAAGGGAAATATGACTGTTTGAATAGGTTAAAAGTCACATTTAGTTCGATTGAGGAGAGTTGTCGTTAGTTCAATGTTATTTGGGATTTTATAATATCCCAAATAATTTAACATCGGCGGAACGCGAATCCGCAACTTTCCGCTTGGTATGCGGGGGTTAGTTACTAGGGAGTCTCCCTGTTTTCTATCTGACATAGATCGAAACTCAATTCGATTGCAAGTTTACTCGAGTAAACTTTCAGTCCAATTACACCATGCTCTCGTATATGTTTCTACGCTGAAATTTCACCCGCAGACTTCGTACTATTTCATAGTTACATAATATAGCTTCAGGGTATGTATACATCTAAGTTAAACTTGTGTACAATCCAGGGCCCTATTTCATGAATTGCCGGTAAAAGAAACTCCACCTATAAAGCTGTATCTATAAAAATATGGCGTCAATTAAAATACTTTTACTCGTGACATCAGAAGTACATATATTTTGTTCATTATCATACATTAGACAGACTTCAAAAATGGATAAGGTCCTCAATTAATCTGTTTCTTGTGTATTTTACGCGATATCTTCGCCATTAATAAACCGATTTTAATGATTAGAATAAAGTGATATATTGGTATTTTAACTTTCCGTTATTTGACGTCGGTTTTTAATTTTGCTTGTTTTTTTTTAATTTTTGTCTGTCAGATTAAATTGCCAGTAGGGTACTAAGCAACGCTTGACTTCTAGAGCTTTGCTTTGACAACGAAAAAGAAAAGTATTCCGAAGTCCCGCAGCACTTTGCATTTGGTTAGAGAATTGGGGCCCTGGGGAGAGAATCCATGGTCTACTCTCGTCTACTTGAGTAAAGGCACATGTCTTCGCGCGACGAGTGGCAGCGTCCAAAGTAGCTGAGCATGGAGCCTGGTGGCTGCGCTGGAGACTGCATCTGGAAAAAGACCGGCCGTTAGTTCTACTCCTATAATATGTTTTTTTTAAACGAATTTGTTCATTCTGCATATACTTTTTCAGTACCATCCTAAAAATGCCTTTCCATCCTAGGTACCCCCAGCTAGACTATATTATCCTACTAATATTATAAACGTGAAAGTTTGTGAGGATGGATGTTTGTTACTCTTTCACGACAAAACTACAGAACAGATTTTGATGAAAGTTTACAATAATATAGCTCATACATCAGAATAACACATAGCTACTTTTTATCCTAGCACGCGGGCAGATTTTGATAAGATGGTTCTTATTTCTTAAAGAAAATAAGAATTTTGTTATCAATTCTTCATTATAAAGAAGAACTTTAAAATGAAAGAAAATAGTAATGAAAATTTGCACAATTTGCAATAATTTCATGGCGAAATCGCAAACCAAACTGAACACAAACCAGCTGATAACTATCAAATTGGTTGTCACTGGAGAAAAGTATTACCTCTAAAAAACACCCGATATAATGTTTGGATGCGCATCTGCCTTCCCTCTACTCAAATATTTACACACTGATTATGTATCTGGGAATGTCCATTACTCCTCATACAGTTATATTTGGACCACCGGCTTAGAGTCACACACACAATGCAAGCAATTGTATGTCTTAGTTAACAAAAACAATTGTTTATATTGTGTGGTAGTACGGAATTCTTAGTGCAAACCATGCGAGTCAAGTTTGACTCGCATAGTTTTGTTCATATAAAATAGTAGTAAATGCAGTAGATTTTTCTTTGACCGATTTTAGCATGAAAACTACTGCGTAAGTTTTGAGGAACACTACTTGATATCCTCAAATATTTACACACTGATTATGTATCTGGGAATGTCCATTACTCCTCATACAGTTATATTTGGACCACCGGCTTCACTGTTATTAAACGTATAATATTATATCAGTCAGACTGGACGGTAATTCGATAAAGGGACATTAAAAATGCAATATCACTTTATTCGGTCGACTCGCGTAATAAAGTCCAATATTCCCTGAGCACCGTCAATGATGTCAAAGTAACTTGCAATAAACTTCATGAAAATATTACATTCATCTCACAGAAAAGATGAAGTCATCATCTTTTAAAATGTACCTCTTTCATAGAGTATGAAGTATCTATTGAGCGTAAAAAAGACTTATGAGATCATACCCATGAATGAGCTCATGACATGAAATCATGCTTATTCGCTTAAACTGAGTATGAACGTTTATAGAAAAAAAAGAGGTTGAAAGTAGGTAATTTATTCGTTCGCATGAAGTAGTGGCTAACTTTTATGTCGGAGTTTTAGGCCTCTCGAATGTCACTGACTTGGTTTAGCGAGACAACAGTAACAGAGAAAAAGTGTGGAAAAACCACTATCTCTAGCCTATAAAACGATATTATATTATTATTATAATATATCCGCGTGGTACCTGATATAAAGTAGCCTATGTGTTATTCTGATGTACGCTATATGGGGTACTGTAAAGTTCCATTAAGATTCGTTCAGTAGTTTTTGTGTGAAAGAGTAACAACATCAATTCATCCTCACAAACTTTTGCGTCTATAATAGTATAGTATTATATTATTTATTGTTCTAAAAAAAGGTGAGACATGTGAGACACTAAAATCCCATGATAGAAATATTGAGATCTATACTTAGTGTACTTAGATCCTTATGAATAGTATGTAAATGCACACCTATCATTATATTTGGCAAGTCTATCGCGGCTTATTGAAAAACAACCGATCAATCACACACGAGTTGGAATTTCGACGATTACTGATTTCTTGTCCATGCTTTTCCACTGATTTATGGTGGAAAAATTTACATAGGACGTGTTTTTTTTTAAAAAAGCAATGTAGTTAGGTAAAATGAAGAATTTTAATGCTAATTTCAATTTAGTTAATAATATCTAAATTAAAACTATTTTAATTTTAATCAGCGTCATAGGTTACGGGAACAGCTTACAGTTGGGCCTGTTTGCCACTTTAGTGGTTTGACAAAAAATAATTAAAAAAAAAAATATTGCAAAACGTTACTTTTAAAATGATTCAGTGTAGATTGACGAATAAAAATTAAATGTAGGAAGTGGGTGTTTGAAATGTAGGAAGACTGGGGTAAAAATTAAATATTATATGAGGTAAACTTATAGCAAGTCTAAGCAAAATATGCTGAGACAGAAGCCCTTTGGCCAGCATAACACGAAGAAGATTAAGGTGTTCTGCGCAGCACCTAGACAACTAGATACCCTATCACGGTAGGGACACTATCTGTAGGTACAAACCTGCATCCTTTGATCAGTGTTGTTGTGTGTGTCTGTCAAATAAATGTATTTCTTTCTTACCCTCAACTATCTCTTAATGTAATATACAACTTTTACCTAGAAACAAGGTCATGCTTATCTACTCTTAGGCCAGTTTTCCGGTCCCCCAGGGAAGTATAAATTCCCACATTATCCCGTGAGCCTTAACAGAGCCACCGTCAAAGATACCGTTATGTAGCTTACAACAAAAGAAAACATTCTCCCTGCAAAAAGAAATATTTGCAAACTCCGAGAAAGCTATTTAAGATATTGAACAGGTCTTCTTGTAAAATCCAACAAAATGCTTTGAAACTCTCGAATACAGAATGTTATTTCAAGAGATTAGGTAAAAGATATTTCAGTATTTATATTTTTACCATTGAAATTATCGTGGTTCGTACCACGTACTTTATCTCCTTCTGACGTTTCTTTGACCGTTTAGAGCACTGTTTCTCAAAGTGGGCGATAATGGCCCCTTGGGCGTTATTGCCGTGGGCGCTGGAGGCCTTCAGGGGGGCGGTAGAAGGCTCTAGAAGATATTGGGGGCACTAAAGCGGTCTAGAGGGGAAATCATAGGTCGTTATGTTTAAAAACTTTGGGAGGCGCTATGTTTTTTTTTATTCTCAAAGTGGGCAGTAGGAAAAAATAGTTTGAGATCCTGTGGTTCTCCTTCCTGTGGAGTCCTTCCTCAAGAACACTAGCTACTAACAAAACGCGGGTATATGCAGTGTAATGTTTAGACGTGATTACGACTACTGAGTAAATAAGTTCTAACATTTTATAACTATCTATATTAATATAATACTATTAAAGAGTAATATTATAATGAGGAAAGATTTTTTGTTTCTTTGTTTGTATCGAAAAGGCTTCGAAACTACTGGACAGATTTTAACCATTTTTTCACCAAATGAAAGCGAAATTATCAGGAAATAACATATGCTATAATTTATTTTCAAAAAAAATAGAGATCCTTAAGAAAATCGCAATAATTTAACCCAAAGTAGCAAAACTTTGCCTACAAAATTTATTATTTGGCGTGCGCTGAGAAAACTATTGACGATACATAAAAATGATGTACTACATGATTAAAGTACTCATTATTACCTACAAAAAAGGCCGAGAGGAAATATATCTTACTATCATAGTTAAGTCACAATAGGAGCTTTTGTGTTCTAAAATTTAATTCGATCGCCGATATTCCCACGGAATCGAAACTCACGCAGGTGAAACCGCGAGGCGCAGCTAATTCTTGTATAAATTGATTCTCAATCTACCTATTGACATTTGCACACCATTTGGATGGTAGAATATATAAGGATCTATATGAATTGTAACATCATGTTATGTATTAGCTGACCTATAATCATGCAAATATTCTGATATCTATTTTCTGAGTTTTATATAAGATCGACAGTAAGATAGATAGATAGATAGTTTTTTTATTCGACACACACAACACAGCACAGACAAGTACAAATGAAAAGAAAGACAAACAATTAATGAAACACTGTAAATACAGAAGAGTAGGTACAATAAGTGGGTGCTAACCAGTGCTAACGAGGGCAGTCTATGCTGCAGTGGTAGGTATGAGTCGAAAAGGTCCTATCTCAGCTTATTGCTGCTCCGTCAAGGCGAAGCAGCAATTACAATACAAGGATGTAAAAATACAGTTGTAAGTTGTTTATTCTGGAAACGACTTTCTTTCAGTTCTTATACGACACATTTCCAAACGGTGATCTGGTGGAAATTTGCCGAATTTGAAATTGAGCACTAATTAATGATAATTGTGATGATGGAAAGACAAGTAGTGAAGAATACTTACTATTATTACTTAACATATAGGAGGATATGTGTGGGCGAGCCGCGACATAAAGTCGCACGGACATGCTGCGCACGTGCGGTGGTCGCGTGTGCAGAGTCGCGCGACACCGCAGCGACAAGTAGCCGCGGTGCGTCGGATAGTCCTCCGGGAACACGTGCAGTGTCCTCCAGGAGGCGCGGAGGCCATCTCCGTCCGCGCCAGAGATGTGCGTCTTCTCAGTTATTAGTGGATCCTTTAAAAATACCATTAGATAATGTTAATAACTCTTTATGTATCTTACGTATCTATATCTTTACTATACCTATTGGCCTTGTGTATTATATAAATAAATAATGCAGGACATTTTCACACAACATCATCTATCCCAAACTAAGCAGAGCTTGTATTATGGGAACTACGTGACTGATATACTACTTATATTCTTTTTTTTTGTGTAAATACATACATATTATACATAGAAAAAACCCAGACTCGAGACAAATATTTGCAGATACAAACATTTATCCCGCGGCGGGAATCAAAGCCGCAACCTTCTGCGTCTCAGGCGGGCTTTGGCCCACTGTGCCACAGAGGTCGTTAATTTATTATTAAGTCTTTCTGTTATATATGCTGTTGGTTTTCCTAAAAATAAATAAATAACCTTTTCACTTCTTATGCTTTATGTGTATAGCTAAGCGTAGGCGGACTAAACTGAATTCGTCCCTAAAGAAAGGGACTAAGTATTTTTTTATGTTAATCGTGAGTGTCAACAGACTAAGAAATTCATGTGATCCTCTATTAAGAATTGGCTTATCGATGTTCAATTTTTGAAATAATTTCTAAGAAAAGAATATAGAGATAAGATTTTAATTTAATAAAAAAAATTACCACCTTGATGAAACACTTACCTAAATTCACAAACAATAAATAATTTGATTTTGAAACGGAATTAAAACGACCTACACTGCTGCTACTGCTGCAGTTTCTCGGCGATCTTTGGATGTATGCGTCAGTGCGTTTGTCAACAGGAAATTTTAAATTTAAAAAAAACTTAGTTTTGCCGCGAACTCTCTAGAATGTTTAGTGTTGTTTAAAGTTATATTATTTTCTCGTAACCGTGTTGAACAGTCTATTATTATTTTATAATAAAACAGAGGACAATGGGCTTGAAGTGTAAACGAGCAGGACATGGGCCTATTTCGTCATCAATAACTGGATTCCCCTAAACATAAAAAGGAAAAGAGGAAGACAATTTAAAAGGTGGTTCCACCTTACACCTTATAGACATACATTTTGATGACATAATCCAATATCTGCAGGACATAGAATAATTTGTCCCGCAGCGGCGGGTTGCGTCTTAGCCGGCTTTCCACCCGGTGCCCCACCGAGGTCATCAACGCTTTAATTCTATATAAGTGGATTATTTCTGTACATACCGGGTTTTAAGTTATTTGGACCTAATACTTAGGCTTGTGATGTCTGTAATTTCTGAACTACAAACCAGTTGACCTTGAAATATTTACGAGACTATCTTTAAAATACATTCTTTCTAACAAAAAAAGAATGAATGAAATCGGACTACGCGTTAATGAATTACAGCTAAACACACATTTTGACTTTCATCCCCTCTCCCAAGGGAATTGTGCTGAATTTCGGAATAAAAAGTATTCTATGTCCTACCCCGTAGTATGAACTCAAATTATGCCAAGTTTCGTTTGAATTCGTTTTGTAGTTTCAGCGCTATGCGCGGCCCAGATTCTGACAGACAGACAAACAGACAAAATTTTATTCATTGAAATCGCAAATATCGTCGTATTATAAACTTGCAAAAAAATTGCGCGCGTCATACTCGTATTATATTTACCAATCCAAAAGATATCGATATATAGATAAAACACTGTATTGCACAACATAAAACATGCTAACCAGCATTTTCTTCCAGAGCTAACCTATGAAGAGCTGGCAGTGCGTTTGAATTAGATTACCAAAAAAAAAAACTAGCAAAAAATCATACTTAGTAAATAATTTACATCAAAAACATTATTTATTCATTGATTTGTTATTTAATGTTTAGTTTTTAGTTAAAAGTCAACGGGAGTTTTAACCATAAGATAATGTTTAATAGCCTTACTAAGTAGAGACATAAAACATGACTAGGGCAACGGTGGTATCCCAAGCTATCTGCATACAAGCTAATGTGTCCTGGATAGCCGACGGGAGATTAATGGCTGTTGTGGCGATGTACCGAGGGCGCTTCATAAACCAGTGTTGAGTTTTGAGCGCTATTCTTTTTATTTGAAAACTTGGGACGTGAATCGAAACTTGAATAAAATTAGACCAGAGTTTAAAGTAACTTTTAAGATATTATGCAGATATTTATCTCTGGTACAGAGAAGAATTATCTATTCTGGTTTTTACCATAAGATGGGATACAGAAGCGGACGCGTTGGGTTATTCCACAAATCCCCCTGAAAAATCCCACTTAGAGGGGAAAACTACCTCTAGAATCAAAAAATAATAGTCTAGAATTCCCTTCTGATAATCCCCCTTAAGTGGTCTGCGTTGGATGAATTGCCCATACAAACGTAATACCATAGTCATTTGTAATTAGAGCTTATTATATATTATATTATGTTATTATTTGCATTCGAATAGTATTTATCTACGTACCTTGCTATTTATTTTTTCAAATTACTTATCTGAAGTGAAACGTAAACGAATCGAATTTTAGATATTTTTACGTCATACATGACATGTTTTCTTCTTATTTGTTTCGTATTAAAAACAACAATACCTTACGTATCGTTTGGTTAGGTACATAGATTATATTGTCTAGTTACAGAATAACAACACAATGTGAAAAATACAACAAGTTTTCATTAATCTTTTTTGGTATTATGGAACACCACCTTATTTGTAACAAATTCTGAACGGCTAATATTGCTATCGCGCAAGTACGGGCGGGTCTGCATCAGTCAAAAAGTGATAGCTATATTTTTGTCCGCGCTTCTTATTTAAGGTATGAGCGCTGGACGCCGGATCCTTAAGTAGGAAAATTGGAGTCTAAAAAAATTTTTATTCTACTTTTCCCCCTTGACAATCCAACTTAGGGGGGGAATTGTTTTCATCGTTGATTTGCTATTGTTCTATGATATCTATCTATAGATTTAGATATCAATAGTATGAGCTAGGAGTTCACAATATTGGAAACAGGATCTTTAAAATAATCCAAAGCAAAAACACAATTAACGTTTAGCAATACCTACGATACAGGAAATCCTAGTGTGGTTAGGTCTGTGACAGCTGGGCAGGAATTTCAGAACTCTCAGAAGGTAGGATTTTTCCGACTTACTTAATACTTATCATTATATTATGATGACCAAATCAAACAATATCATTATAAATTGAAGCCCATGTGTTATTCTGATGTTTAAGCTATATTACTGTTAAGTTTCATCAAAATCCGTTCAGTAGTTCTTGCGTGAAAGGATAACAAACATCCATCCATCCATCCATCCTCACAAACTTTCACGTTTATATGTATGATGCAGGACTCGATAAAATCTAGTTGTAGACATTTTGAGCATTTGTTGTACAAAAATCTGATGCAATAAATGTATTTTAAATATTAACTTTGCTTTGTTTTCTTAATTTATTAAATTCTTTTGTGATAACATTTAATTTTGATTGCAAAATTCCAATTCACTGAGTTTTAATCATACTTGTAATTTGAAAAAATCTCTATTGCCCATCCATATTAAATCATCTTAATAGGAATATTATTTGAATTGAAAACTGAAAATACTAAGTTCTATGCTTTTTCGGTATCTCAATGAAGTGGGCAATTTATTTACTAGTTGGTTACACAGATGACCCTACATATTTTTTTACACCATAGAAGGTTTTTACCACAGGATTTTTTTTTGCTTAATGTTTTTCTATAAAAAACTAAATCTGTGGCATAAAAAATATATTTAGCATTTAAAAGTACTGTTATCCAAGACTGCTAAAACAAAAACAGGTTGAGAAAATACCTTAATTTGTGATCTTGGCGGCGAAAAGAATTGACAAAGGTAAAAATATGAAAATCGAAGCTCGAAAACCGTGAAACTTTTACTTGTTACATTTTTTGTTTTCTAACAGTTATGATGCCCCCCACTCGTAGGTAAAGTGTTGGCGAATTATTACTCCACACCCTGTATACCTAATCTAATACTGTAAACTGTCAAACCTTCCGTAGAATAAGATACGTTCGGTAACCCTGATGACCCCATCAGCACTGCTAACGCGGTGGTGACATCCTCAAGTCCCGACAGAGAAATCTCTACACTGATACACAGACCCTTCTGATGTATTGCACCAGAAGGGATACACCAGCGCCTTCTGCGCTCGCCGATAATCCGATGACCCTTACCAAGGCTACCTTGCAGCATTAAGGTCCAGACAGAAAAAAAAACAACTACTATCGCTCCTCAACTGATGGAAGATCCCTTTGCAATTGGAGGACACACCAGCTTTGTTCTCCATAAATGCTAGACGAAGCTATCGATTGATGCGCTTAAATTACTTGAACTTCGATCCGGACGGCACTTCGCATTCGTTTCAATCATCGCAAATCCAATTTGACTAGACGAGTTCAATTTCCATTCATTTATTATTTGTGAATGAACATTTTCTGTCTGAGTAATTTAATACGGCAATAAAAGAACGTCCGTGACTTCGATCGCTTCAAAGATTTTACAAAATGTATCGAGAATTTCACGCCTGTTTTGCATTATTTTTTTACGCCCGTTTCGCATTCATTTTATTTTATTATTTATTGCAAAATTAATGAACGGTAAGCATCACCAACTTCTCTGGGGTTAAAAAAATTAGCTTTTAATGGGTAGTAGTCATTAGAGATCTTGTTCTGATTCTGGTGGTCCAGCGGGCGAGTAGCCGGCTGAGACGTAAGAGGTGCAGGTTCCTAGTGCGGGACAAATGTTTTCATGTACTGTTGATACTTATTCCAGGTCTATTTATTGTGGTACTACGTTACTCGTAGTTCCTGGTACACATGACAAAGAGAATTCTTTTTTTTATAATCAAAATATATACCCCAACGGTTTACTGGGGTTTAAAGATGAACGTGGAGGACGTTCATCTTTAAACCCCAGTAAACCGTTTGGGTAACGCTGACTGTAACAATTATACAGAAATGTTGTGTTTAATTTTCTTCTCAGCGGTAAAAAACAGAGGTTTTCGTACTAAGCTCAATGTAACTAACTAAAGTTAATACATCATTAACTAGGAAAGACTAGGCGCGTTTTTCTGTATTTTTTATAATAATTATGGCGTAAATTCCGATGAAACGGGCGTAACTGCACTTGAAATTGGCGTAAATTCATTCAGTCTCTAAGACGAGTATTATGTTACCAATAAAAAAAACATGACTTTGACTTAAGTACATCATCATAAGAATCTGCCTATAGAAACATAAATAGGTACATAAGCCTCATTTAAAGAGTGCCATGACGAACGATCTTGGGCCATCTTTTTCAACCGACTTCCTACCATAAGGATATCATTGGTACGTCGGGTAGGTGAGTGCACCATTATATATCTAATTAAAACAAAACTACCCTCTTAATTTCAAGGGTATAGGAGTTGGTGGGACAGTCAGTCAGTTAGCACGCTTTTTGAGCATATAGTCCTACTTCCTACTAATATTATAAAGGTGAAAGTTTGTGAGGATGGATGTTTGTTACTCTTTTAAGCAAAAACTACTGAACGGGTTTTGATGAAATTTTACAGTAATATAGCTTATCAGAATAAGACATTTTATCCGGGTACCACGCATGCGAAGCTGTGGGCAGAAGCTAGATTTAGATGAATGTGGCAATCTTGCTTGAAAATATGGCATTGGAAAAATCTAATAAGCCATACTAATTTAAAAAGGAATTCGTTTAAAGTTCATGCATTTTATATGTGGCAGAACCAGCTTTGAATAAAACATGCATAGTATTCTACCACTAGCTATTCAAATCCAGTGAACGAATATAAACAACTAGCTTCTGCCCACGGCTTCGCCCGCGTGTTACTCGGATAAAAAGTAGCCTTTGTGTTATTCTGATGTGTAAGCTATATTACTGTAAAGTTTCATCAAAATCCGTTCAGTAGTTTTTGTGTGAAAGAGGAACAAACATCCTCACAAACTTTCACGTTTATAATATTAGTAGGAAGTAGGATGTATGTATGTATGAGGATGTCCATAATTGGCAATACAGTAGTGAGTTATGAGTGGGTTTCGTTTCTTATTTAGGTTTTAGTGAAGACAATTTCTTATTTTAAATTAGAAAAAACAAGGACTCATACTGATTACATTTTAATAATATCAACAAAAAAGCTTGTTACAAAGTAATATGGCCGTATGGTTGTTTTACCTTTTTTATACAAATTAGGCTGCGGTGTTTTCCTTCACCGAATTATAATTCCCCTGCCCGGAGGCCCGTGCCTATCTCACTGGAATGCCAACCTTATCAGATCAGATAGAGCTTTGAGGAATGGATCTTCACGATGTCCTCTGCAATAATACGTTTATTTTCCTGAAATTTTAAGCGTCCTTATGCGGCGGTTTGTTTAGGAACTTATCATTTTGTAGTAAGCCTTTCTTTTGGGTTTTCTTTAGTTACAGGTAACCAGGAGATATATATATCAACCAGGAAGATTTTTGGCTGCTTGTATTCTGCTTCGAATGAGCCAATTAATTACTTATATAACATACTAGCTAGTAGTGCACGGCGCGACGCGGAAGGAGAAAGTCGCAACCACTCACCCTGATGAAGACTCTCGGAATGAGTCGAAACTTAGTCGGTGCCTTCACCGATAGTGCAGTACGTCAAAAATTCCCGTTTTTACAATATGAACATACTATCTGTTGCAATGCACGCGTGGAGACGTCTTTTAAAAACACAGATACTCCCATACAAAATTTAATCCCCCATTTCTACCACCTTAAAATGTGAAAATCTAAAAACAGTATTTAGATTGTAAACTAGAACTAGAATTATGATACTACTAAAGTGATTAACCTGCCTCTGTTGTCCGATCAAGGGGATAATCTTAAAAAATAATCTGTCTTATCTTTTTTATCTTTAATCTTTGAATGCTAATTAGCATTAAGTTCGCCTTTTCACTTCTTTAATCTTAACAAGATTTTCTATCTATAAATTGTATAGATAAAAATATAAAATCTCATAGACACCAGAAGATAGTTCTTATAACTTCTAAAATACGATCCTTGATAACTCAATTTAGGCTTTTAACTGAAATTTAGCTCTAAAAGTAAATTCCTACAAAATTTGAATTTATAATTCCCAGAAAATACTAAGATCTAATTTAATTCCCAGGCAGCATATTAAAAAGTATTTTCATAGTTGGATGCCTGAAATTGCTTTCTACAGCTCCTATTTATGATTTCTTGAAATTTTACATTTAATATTTGATATTGAAGAGAAAAGAAAAAAAAAAGAATTGAATAATATTGCTATGTTTTCAAATGTTTGCCTTGGCTACCTAAGAAACTGTGAATGTCAAATTTATATTAAACTCAAATGTCATAATGATGGTCGTAATAAAACGGAGACGCAAAAAAACAAATCAAGCAAACATGCCCACTACTCCTATAGTGGACATTCTCAGATCCATACTCAATTCTTAGACCCTCAAGAAGGCCAAGAATGGGGATAAGTTGGCACGTCCAAACATAAATCTTTTAAGTGTGACGCTAATCAAGCAAGCTCTAAAAGATATCCTGTATGTGAGTGACACACGAACGGACTTAACGAAATAGGTAACAGAGAGTTCCTTGTGTGACCCATGAAAAGTCTTGTTCCTAAAATACACTCCTCCCACTGGATTCTCCTCAGTTGCCCGAATGCCCAAAGTTATTAAAATGTAAATGAGCTAGTAAACAATCAAATTACAATAATTGAGATCGAAAACAATTTTTGCATAAAGCCATGAGGACAATGGTTCGAAGATGAGTCGGGTAAAATCCAACAACCGCCAAACGAAGGTTAATTTCCTGTAGGTCGCTCGCCCCGAAAAGGTTGAAATTAATGAGATTTTTTAATAATTAGCTGTTTCATGTTATGCCTTATTATGTAGCCAGATTGAAATGGGTTTGATTCTCGGGTCGTGCTTCTAAAAGTTAGTAGGCATTACATTTTCAACGGGCACTTAACGATTTCTTAATTTATTTTCAATATTTAAAAAGTACCGATTAATAAATACTCAACCAATTTGTGGACTAAATTAGGTAAAAAATAAGTCTCTTGAGAGATTGCGAATATTTTCACGCTGTTATTAGCTACAGTTGTAACTAAATAATAAGAAAACAAAAAAGTAATCAAATCTTGGTAGTCAAATTTTATCGACGTACTTCGTAACCGTCGTATCGGAATGAAACTTTGTGTGTATAAGTAGTTCGGATGGCAATACTATAATAAGGTATTTCGGAGCTGATCTGATGATGGAGCCAGGAGGTGGATAGAGGAACTCTTCAGTGGCTACTAGTAACCCCCTCGAGTTTGGGCTCATATGATTCGTTTTGACGAATTCAATAGATTGGACTTAATTATGAGGATCTGATGATGGAGCCACGCTTTTATTTACGCGAACTTTGACAACGACTTGATAACCATTTCCTATTGATCCCGAGACATGCTATTGATCCCGCCGCCTTCAGCCTTCGACCCACCGCATCGCCAGCCCGCGCTATGTTCTATTGGTTAACTCCTAAGGAACGCTGTGTGTTTTAACACTTATAACCTTCGTAAAGAGTTGGGCTATCGAATGCAAAAACAATTTTTCAAATCCATCTTTTAGTTCCAGAGAGTATCGCGTTTTATTATTAGTATAGATGTGTTACCAGTATAATGATGGAGATGTGAAACTCCTGTTAACAATCTTTCATTTTGTATGAAGGGAAGTCGATGTACTCCCTGTCACCGGATGCCGGTTTAAATCACCCGGATATATACGACTATATGGGATCTGTCGCGCGAAAAAAGGTCTTTTTCCGGTTGTGGCCGGAGGCGTGGAAAAATCTGTTCTACATATCAAACAAAGTTTAAAAACCTTTGATAAAAGCCTTTTATTCTTATGAGTAAAATAATAGAACGACCTGTGGCTTTGTCCATGTTTTATTATTATTTTTATGTAAAGTCACGCTACTCTTAAAAATGTCACTCTTCGAGTGTCTCATTATACTTTAATAAAAATAAGTTTTTTTTTATTAGTTTATGGTGTACAATACACTATTTTAATTCATTTTTTTCATACAAATTAATTTTATCGCTCCAATGATAGAGATGAAATGTTTTGTAAAATCCTTTACTGTACGATGACGGACCTATTCTGCGAATTACAGATTTCTAGGGCTAAAGACCCGGTAAAACTATACGGTGGCGGTGGCGGCGGATGTGGTGGTGGCGTGGTGGTTTGTTGCCTGATTCTTCTAGGCTAGGTCGCGCGCGATGAATCGCCGTAAATTCACTTTAACATTTTAAATTCACGTAGTTTTTAAGTCTCTATAATTATATTCCTTGTGATTTCACATAACTTATAGTAAATAAATAATCTAAAGCAAGGTTGACTGACTTAAATAATGAAAATATTTATTAGGGCCGGTAAAACTGACGCGGTGGCGCCGGTGGCGATTTATACATTCACGTAAACTTTGACAAACACTTGACGTCTACTCTCACAACGCCACCGCCTCCTTTGATCGCACCGCCACCGCCACCACGTTAGTTTAACCGGGCCATAACTTAAATCATTCATGTTATATGTCTATTCAATTTGCAAAGAAAACGTTTTCTTTTTTCCACAAATTAAGGACCACGGCTGTAGGTTTGTGATTAATAAGTATACTTTTGGGTTATAAAATACAATTTGTTAATATAAGGCTTTCGCCACCCTATCACATTCGCTTCTGTTTTTAATCAAGACTGAAGCCTTAAAAATTGGCCAAGTGCGAGTCGCCACTGAGAATTTTGACCTACAAAATCACTTATGGGCCTACTCACAAAAATAATAAAATTTCAAATTATGTTTGAATATCGCTTCCGTCTGGTAGTGATCTGGATCAGTTGAGCTATCTATAGATCGTTTGCAACGGTCTTTAGATGGCTAGCTGTTTCATCTGTATTTTTTGTATATAAATAGTAAATAGTTGTATGAATAAAAAAAAAATTAACAAAGCCGTTTTGGCCTAGTATATAGTATCCCGAAATGCGATCTGAACGTCAATACGCACCGAGAACAGAATTCTTTTAGCTATAAAACCACCTATGGTATTCTGAAAGAAATTTGCTGTTAGGGATACAGCAATTTCTTCCAGAATACCTCTGAATACACAGGATAAAATGGATTAAAAAGATAGATGCAAAAGTAATGTCTATTTTTCTTTGATTATTTTGGTATCAATGTGATAATCGAACCCACAATCTTCTCAGGCTCTCTAAAACTCCGACAGGTGCCACTCTATTTTTTACCACGTTATTTTAATTATTCTCTCTCTGAATAATTTAAAATAATTAAAAACATCCATTATAAAATCCAATTTTGGAACTCCCACTGCTTAAATCGGTAACGAACTTCCCGGGACAAGAATTAAAAATAATTTATATTTATAACAAAAGGGCGACCTCGTTCTGAGGGAATAGCTAAATGTGTAAAAATTAAAATGACAGCGAGATTACTAATACAATGGCAGCGATCGGAAAGAGCGCACAATGGCACGATTTGCATTCTTCATATTATTGGCTATTCATTCTACGTCTTTTGATATTATGGAGCTCAAAGAGTATCGATATTACGTTACTTTTAACACAGCTTTTACCAAAGATTATTTGTATTGTAAAAACGGGAATTTTCACGTACTCCACTATCCGTGAAGGCGCCGACTCACCCTGATGAAGACTCTCGGAATGAGTCAAAACTTAGTCGGTGCCTTCACCGATAGTGCAGTACGTAAAAAATCCCGTTTTTACAATATGAATAGTCAAGTTCACGATAGTTTTTGGAATAAAATCATTTTTTCGTTGAAATTACAGACATACGCGGTTTCATCCGTTATGTCTCAGGGTCGGCAACGCGCGTGCAACAAGCACCCATAGGTTACAGTAACCCTTACTAACAGGTGGGCCGTAGTTTGCCACTAGTTGTATAAAAATAAAACAACCCTTATCAGTGAACACGTAACAGAACTTGACAGATTTCTGACAGCCACCTCCAAGCTAAATAAATGATTTTAATTTAAATATATCCAATGTCAGAAACCGAGCTTCAACTTTCATGCATATTTTAAAGGGGATTTAAGCAGACGAATCCAAATAATTAAATTAAATTTTAATCCCGGATTAAAATTTAATTTAAATTTGTTTTTTGAATACCTACCACCTGTTCTGCGAGCCTGTTCGGATGAAGCCTAAATGAAAAACTACCGCACCAGACGAGGCTATAAATGGATTTTTGTATTTTAATTGATGAAGCGGCGTCATTTTCAGGACTGAAACTAACTAGGATTGATGTTTCTATCCAAACAGACATATCGAAGTTTTATTTTTAAACTGATTTTTTTCGTATTGAATTTGTGGAAATGGCGAAAAAAATCACGCTGTCGACTACATAATATTCCCTATGTTAGAAATCCTTAGATCCATATTCAGTGCGCAGATCTGTAGCAAGTAGGGAGAGACTTCTTTCAACAGAGACTACCTTCTAGAACTTTCCTTGTCTCCTACAACACGTCGACTAATGAGTACCTACGATGGTGCTCTGGAAACAGTGATTTTGACTTCTTTCCCGGCCATCCAACCTACATCAAATTAACACTAGCAAAAGATCTGAGCGCAAACTAATCGTCTCTTCCATGAGTACTGTCTGAAACTGGTGTTATCAGTGGATACACATTTAACTCACTAAATTTCACACTTGTTCAAGATCTAAGCAAGACGGCTATACGAAACCATAAAAAAATAATTATTTAGGTTAAATTATACACTTTAGTCCGCCTACGCTAAGCTAAAATGACACACTTTTAGAACATGATAAGTTAAAAAGGAGATTAATCTCATCATTGTTATAATAAAGTTACTTTTGGAAACACCATAAAAAATATTAGTTTTTTGTTATTTGTCTTTTTTGTTTCAGTTTTACTTTTAAATAGGTATGCTTTGTTTCATTACTATTCCACCGTCATATACTTTAAAAAATTGGTTGTTCATTTATGTCGTGCTATTTATGTTTTCCACTAAATTTAATTTCGTTCATGTGGGACGGGTGGGCGAACAGAAACTCACTGTAACTCTTTTAAACTTTATTCTTGATTTTCCTTGTTCTGATACTCCTTTTTTACATTACTACCGGACGCCATAATGACTTGCCCCTCCCATTCAGTCCTTCATTCGACTCCTCATTCACTACCTTTTTTTTTCCCCATCCACTCAAAGTATTAACGTTCTATTCCAATCCCACATTCATATTAAGTTACTCACCTCCTGTGGCTCGGAGTCCACGAACCAGTCTATCGTGGCTGCTGGGAGTGAGTAATCAGACGTGCAGTTCACCATCGCCTGCTCTCCGACCTGCACCAGCGTCGGTAGACCCGTGATCAGCGGGTCGTATTCTGGTAACACTGTGGGAAAACGATGTTCTGATTCTATAATCAAAACAATACCTTCCACAACCCCCGCATCTATATGCGGGGGTTGTGGAAGGTACTTCGAATATATCGTGACCAGACTATCCAAACATAGAGTTGAAACGTTAGTTTCAATGGTAAAATTCTAGTAGAGTCCTTCCTCAAGCGTCTGTGCGTAAATGTAGGTAAGGATCTTAGAGTAAGAATGAAAGATTGTGTAACAGTTAAAATGAAAACACGGCTAATTACCCCTGATTTATAGATTTTGCTGACCCTATGAGCATAATTTAGAAACTAGTCAAGGCTAATAAGTGTCTTTTCTGCAGAAGTAACCTTCTCTCCCTGTTTATTTTTCTTCTCTTTCAAATAATTCTTATAAATTACAGGTTGATGCTATACAATGTTATTGGTTACCTGCTAGTGTCATGTTCGCCGACATCCTGTCCACTGCGAACCTGGGCCCCTCGCTGGAGACCTCGCAGGTATACTTGGCGGTGCCGCGTTCAGCCCTCACGGTGATCGCACACGACGACGCGTCGCAGGAGCTGTTAGCTATTACTACTCCGCTGCTGTTGAAAGCTCGGCTCTCCAACTGAACAAAGAGAATTAAATATGTATGACTACAGAGATAGAGGAAAGGTGAAGGCATTAATTTAGGAAGGAAAGACCCGTAATCTTATGGAGTTGGGCCATCAATGACGGTTGTTGCATACCTATCTGAAAATGAGCGTTGCTGCTCCTTGGCACCTTTTTGGACCCATACCTCTGCAGCATATAGACTATTGTCGTTAGCACTGGTTAGTACCCACGTATAAACAATTCTACTGATTGTATCTTACATATTTTATAATTCTACTATTTGTACCTTACATCTTTTTTTTTCTTTTAATTTTCTTTACCGTGTTTTCTTGTATTTTTTACTTTGTATCTGTATATGTGTCAAATCAATAATTTACGTATTTATCTAACTACTTTATTTTAGAGTACTAGTTTGTTTAAGATCCGAGACTTGGCCTGCCTACCTATCTGTTGCTACAGATAGGCTACTCTTAGACAGGGTTCATATAAAATACCTACCTATAAACACGATTTATTTACCTACCATGTGAAAGCATTAAATGAATTGAGCATTGAGTCAAATTTAGTTTTATGTTTATGTTTATGGTGTACAATAAAGTATTATCATTCATTCATTCAACAAGAATGTTCATCCTACAATCCTACTACTTTTAAAAACGCGAAAATTTTGTTTTTGCGTGAAAGAGTCAAACATCCATCCTCACAAACTTTCACGTTTATAATAGGCAATTGCAAATAATTTAACGTACATAATATAATTTGCTTAACTTGAGTTATGAGTTCAAATGATGAGTGAATGTTTGAGCAGCGAATAGGCACTTAGAGTGGGGTCACGAAATAAGCGATTTATTCTATTTGCTTGAAAAAAATCTTACTAATATTATAAACGCGAAAGTTTGTGAGGATGGATGTTTGTTACTCTTTCACGCAAAAACTACAGAACGTATTTTGATGAAACTTTAGAGTACTATAGCTTATGCGTCAGAATAACACAAAGGCTACTTTTTATCCGGGTACCACGCAGGCGAAGCCGTGGGCGTAAAAAAATGATCATTGACCAACGGATTTACACTTGAAAAATATATATGCATTAACACCGGTGTAGGAAAACATGGGAAATAAACTGCTTGACTTCATTACTTTAGTTACGAGTGTTGCCATCCAAAACAATATTCTAGTATGATTTTTTTTATTAAATGATAATAATATGAAACATTGAATGTAAAAATATCTTATATTATTATCATTAAATAACATTAAATTCCTCACATGCTTACGTTATTTTGCACTATTGGGAAAACACTGTTTCGAATAAAAACAAAAGTAAAATCGCCCACAAAAAATGTTTCGGCTAATCATGATTCCTTAAGAGTATGATGTTTCTTCAGTACTACGGGAAAAGTAGCTATCCCTCAGGAATAAAACTTTTATGGGACCACTCTCGGATCATTCTATGTACAACAACAAGTTTTATCAAAATCGGTTAACAACTGGCGAAGAAATCAAGAAACAAACATTAAAAAAAAACAATCTAATTGAGAACATCCTCTTTTTTTTAAGTCGGATAAATAAGGCTAGTTATAAATTTAAAAAAAATGCAAAATTGCAAGTGGATATTTACCGCCATTTTACAGTGTGTTTATTTTTTAAACCACTAACTTGAAATCTCATCATCATCATCATTCCATAGGACTCCACTGTTGTACCTTTCTGATACCCATGATACAGGGAATTCTAATGTGGGGCCGAACTATGTATTGACGACCTCTGTGGCGTCGTGGGCGAAGGCCCGCCTGAGACGCAGAAGGTTGCGTGTTCGATTCCCTTCGCGGAAAAAATGTTTGTATATGTAAATATTTGTCTCGGGTCTTGACTTTTTCTGTATAACATGTATGAATTTTCAAAAAATAAAGTATGTAAGTAGTATATCAGTCATGTAGTTTCCATAACACAAGCTCTGCTTAGTTTGTTTAATACGTACACCACCGATAATCGCACAGATTCCTCTGTATCCAAAACTTGTCTAAGATTGCTTCTCAATGATAAAACCACCAAAGTACATTTAGTTTTTGTTTTTTCTTGTAATTTTCTTGTGTACCTACATTATATTATTTACAAAAACTCATAAAAAAAATATTCTCGCTCATCTTATGGCCCATTTAGACTTCCATCTAATATGTACACTCAATTACGTAAAGTTTCACGTTTTTCCGCTAACACGTGTTTACTGAATTTTGTTTATATTTAAACGAAATAAATTAGTCAGGCTCCAGTTTTATTGAAACGAAAACATTTTTCTTTTTTAATTTTACGTAAAGCACCCATGTACGTATGTGCCTGGATTATTCCATGTACCAAATACAAATATGTAACATGGCGATAACGAAAACAATAATATTGGGATTTCCGGGTTTATATTATTTTATTTTTTCACACATTCAAATGAATATTGAATATTCTTATAACATAAAATCACGTTAAAACGTAGAACCGAAGCAAGATTTTTATGTTTTTAACGTTTTTTTTTTTAATTATGCTCCATCTACTTTTACAGTAAGATGGAGCATAATTAAAAAAAAACATTCGATGTTATGAATCATATTTTTTGTTCAAAATTAAAACCGGAAGTCAGATTTTGATATTCGTATATAAAAATGACTTCCAGAACATGTCTAGATAAACATAATATATGTTTTAAGATACTACTTACTTTCTAAATGAGCCCCAACACTAATATTATATCACTATAGTATAACCGAGACCATGGCCCTTAATAGTCACGTCTACCAGTAGTGATAATGATGATGACGGTATCTCTAATCTTCTCGACTACTTCTGGAAAACTTGGCCGCAACTTATCAAAAGTTAAAAACTTACATCGAACGTTCTAGATTTCCATTATTATTAACAGGAAAAAACTAAAAAGTTTGGAATCTTAGAATCTGATGGAAACTACGCTAACAATATATTTGAAATAGCATGTGACTTTTTATTTGGGTTAGATTTTACGGGCGATAATCACGAACAATGACCTGTTGCGTAAATTTTTTATATATTTGTAAATGGAGCACTTCATTTAGTTTGAATTTGCCGCGCATTCACTTAATGTCATTTCATGTATAAGCTGTGGTAGTAAGTAGATCTATGGAAGGATGACGCACAGGTTGGCGGGTTATGTAATCTGTGGTCAGACGATTGTACTAAAAAGAAAACGTAAAATAATATTAAATGTGGTTGCTCTTTTCAGGTAAGATTGGTAATTAGTTGCATTAACGTACATAATCTTTTTTTTTTATTCCAAAAACTATCGTGAACTTGACTATTCATATTGTAAAAACGGGAATTTTCACGTACTGCACTATCGGTGAAGGCAACGACTAATTATTCATATTTATTTATTAAAATCAACATTGGATCATCATACCCGACTAAGTTTCGACTCATTCCGAGAATCTTCATCAAGGTGAGTGGTTGTGACTTTCTCCTTCCGCGTCGCACCGTGCACTACCTAATATAATCTTATAATAAACATGTAAAGTACCTATTGTCTAATAAAATACCCTCTTTTCAGAGCAACCTAATTTGGTTTTTATTTCACGGTTTTAAGAAAACGGGACCTGCATAGAAAGCTACATTATATATATTTTTTCTTAAATACAATAATAAAAGAAACAAATGTATAGTACCAATGTACCCACCCTTAAATAGAGACAGTATGAAAAGTGTTTTTCACACATTCGCGGAAAATTCTTAGCTATACTTTTTTCTATAAAAGTAGGTCTAATTTGCTTCACATGGCTAGATTGTAATATTACTAGATTACATTTATTTATTTTAAATAGGATAGGATAGGAGGAAAAAATATTTTAGACATTAAAACCGATTTTCCCACGTTATTTTGCTTACTCGGGACGTCACTCTTTCGAATACAAAACAAAAGGGAAATAGCCCACAAAAAGTGTTTCGGCTAGTCGTGATTCTGTAAGATGATGTTTTTAGAGTTGTTCAGGAAAAGTCGCAATCCCTCAGGAATAAACCTTTTATGGGACCTCTTTGGGATTATTTTCTATACAACAACAAAAGTCTCATCAAAATCGGTTTACAAATGGCGAAGAAATCAAATAACAAACATTAAAAAAACTACCAAATTGAGAAACTCCTCCTATTTTTGAACTCGGTAAAAAATACAACTGAATTGAGAACCTCCTACTTTTTTGAAGTCGGTTTAAAAGCATACACTCAAAGCTAATCAAAGGCTCAAAGGAAAAATTTACAAAACGATCATAAGACCTGTCGTATTGTATGGATCGGAGGGCAACCAAAGGGATTAATGAAAGAAGAGTGCACGCAGCTGAGATGCGAATATTGAAATGGTTGTGTGGAGTTACTAGAATGGACAAAATAAGGAATGAGTATATCAGGGGAAGTTTGAAAGTAACACCCGTGACGGAAAAGTTGAGGAGCAATAGGTTAGCATGGTATGGGCATGTCAGGAGGAGGGAAGAATGTCATATTACGAGAAGAATGTTAAATATGAATGTGGATGGAAATAAAAGCAGAGGTAGGCCAAAGAAAAGATGGAAGGATTATGTGAAGAATGATATAGTTAAGAAAGGAGTGAGTACTCAGATGACGGCTGATAGAGGAGAGTGGAAGAAAAAAAAACATGTGCCAATCCCACGTAATGTGGGATAAGAAGATGAGGGTGGTTAAAAAAAGCATACAGTTCACCTGTTGGTAAGCGGTCATCGTAGCCTATAACTTATAAAATCTGAAGCCCATTCGAAGAACATTTCAACTGAAATCAAGACTTGTATATAGCTTTTAAAATTTGATACGAAACATTTTTAGCTAAACATTTTTAGCTAACCTGACAGACTGAACTAACAAAAACAAACAAGCTCACGACTGAATTTTCAACACATCTGCAGATATATAATACTCTGAGAAGACCAAGTAGGGAGTAGTCAGAGGCACGTCAAAACATTATATTTGGCACATGACCGCGTTTGCAAGTAGTTGGTACTCCACGTGAACTAAAAACAGCGCTGAAAATCAGCGCTGCTTCGCCTTGGCGGAGCAGCAATAAGCTGAGATAGGACCTTTTCGACTCATACCTACCACTGCAGCATAGACTGCCCTCGTTAGCACTGGTTAGCACCCACGTATTGTACTCTTCTGTAATATTTTTTTTTAATTGTTTGTCTTTCTTTTCATTTATCTATCTATAAATACATAATGCTTACTTAATATACATAAATATTATACTTCATGTTTTCCTTCAGGATATCAGAATATTTTCAGGATATAAAAAGTAAGGTACTTGACATTAGTTCAAGAAAAAAATATACCGAGAAAAAGGTACATCCGATACTTGAACTTTTTACGGATAAGTTTTTTTTTCAAATTATAAACTTTTTCCGTGTACTCCATGCCTAAGAGGTGCCTTATTTCACACCTCGCTTCCCATTGGCGGCACGCTGCAAATTAGTTTCGAAGTGAAAATCTATACGGTCTAACACTTGCGCGTGAAGGTGTCTTAAGATTCTAGTATAGAGATCGCACTTTACAGAGAAACGCGAAAACAACCTCCAGTTTTGTCGGTTTATCGTGTTTTTGACGCCACTGCCGGTGGCGTTGGCGATGGCGATCAATACATTAATAAAAACTTTGACAAACACTTTGAAACCATTTATCTTTAATCGCCATTCTCCGTTAGGTAAGGCCTCGAAATAGGACCCGTGGATTAGGATAGGGATCGGCCTGAGTGTCGATTTATTCAAAATCCTTCACACAATCCATCTGTCTTTTTTTTTGGCCTACCTCTGCTCTCGCATTCATATTTAACACTCTTCTCGTAATGTATCATTCTTCCCTCCTCAAACATAACTGGACACATGGCCACCAAATTCCACCAGCTCATCTCAAAAGCCGCAAGAGCATCAGACGCTCCACACATGGCACCAGCAATCATCCGGCTTTCATAAGATGCATACTAGTGATGTTTTACCACCATTATAACACCTACCAGGGTATGATCTTTCGTGGCCAAAGTGGAAGACCCGGCTACTCTGGCCACGGCTTTGTACCCAGGTTGGCCCCTGCAGACCAAATATGTGCAAATCGACAATCTCTGTGGTGCAGTGGGCAAAAGCCCGTCTGAGACGGAGTAGGTTGCGGGTTCAATTCCCGCCGTGGAGCGTGGAAAAGTTTGTACGATCAAAAAATATTTGTCTCGTGTCTGGGTGTTTTCTATGCAAAATATGTAATTATTAACAACAAAAAAAGGATATAAGTACTATATCAATTATGTAGTTCCCATACAAGTTCTGCTTAATTTTGGGCTAGATGAGGCTGTGTGCAAAATGTCCAGAAAAAAACCCCTAGTGATGATCAGATGATTTGATCAAGGTAACAATCAATGCCATAAATATGGACAAATATATTGTAAATAAAATTTGAATTGTAGAAACGCTGACTCGAAAAAAAAGAAGATTTATAGCCGGAGTAAGATAAGAACATATGTTTCACAATGTAAGCCTCCCTAAAAAGTAAGATACAAAGTGTCGTATATCACGCAGAGAAGCCTCATGGAATTAAATTACTAAGAGTTTGAAACTGTCGTTACAGCGTTTTTATGGATTCTTTAATTGATCGCACTTGTCTAATAAATTGACAATGAAGGCCGGCAGTCCACACCAAAGGCACACTACCTCTACAAAAAAATGCCGTGTTGGCTTAGTGGGCGGTACCCCGACTTTCAAACCGGAGGCCGTAATCCAGTCGTGCACAAATGGATTTTCCTCTCCTCGTAGGGAAACCGGCATGCTATAGAACAGAAAATTCAAAGGCACGTGCCATCAGTTAGTGTTTTCTTATAGTAGTGAGATTAAAAAATAAACATATGCATTGCATTACATTTGATTGAATTTTAGATATATAACATATCCTGTTATAATTTATTCATTTTACATACTTACATAGTCCTCTTGGCTTACTTTCATATTCTTTTACAGGTTTACAGGCATATTACCGATCTACTGAAGTACTAACATATTCATATAGATGTGAAATTCGTTAAAAAAACGATGTATATGACTGTTGAATGTTTTTTTTATTTATTTAATATAATGCGAATTAATTTGAAATTAGTTATAAACTTATTTTGTATCGTGGCGTCGATAGCCTAGCGTTCGTAAAATGGATTTGACCCTGCACCAATTTAATTGCAATAATACCTCATTGTTAGGCTGCGGAAGTCTTGACAAAAAAGTGACTTCACTATTTTTAAACAATCGTTTTTAAAATATTTTTTATACACTATTTTTTTATATAGCGCTAAAAGAACTATACAAATAATACTGTCTTACTACTGATTGAAAAGCAAACTTTTTATTGCTGCAGTTTCACCTCTATCTAGAAAATTATTTTATTCACGCTGGCCGCAACCTCTTGATCTGAATAAATTATGTAAGAGAAATGGAGGTCTCCGCTACTTTACGAAGAATTTGGGCAGTTAATTAGGTACCTTAAAATTGTTCAATGTGTTTAAAGCGATGGGCGTTTTAAATATAGTTAAACTTTAAAATTTAAGTAGAGATTAAAATCTGGCAGTATGAGTGTAGGTAAGGTGCGTAGCATCTTATTAAGTCTCATGTCTGTCTGCTTCGGCTTAGGTAAAGATTTAGGCGTCGGTCGACCTGATGGACGGCATGTGCCACATATAATGTTTGGACGTGCCTCTGACAAACGTGTGTTCAACATAAACAAAACACGATCGTGACTCTTATTTCAGTGGTATGCCCAGTGCATAGTCCGTGAGGTTACCAAAAAGAACCCTCTTCCCAAGAAGAGGATTCTTCTACTATGGTTACCAATAACCATAGTCAGGTTACCAATAACCTCACGAATGTCCACAACTGAAATTAGAGTCACGAGTGTATTTGTTATTGTATTTATAAATAATTTTCAAGTTCACTTAAGTAACGAAGGGTAATCAAGATTTCCAACCCCTCCAGTTTCAATTCTGTAACCAAGAATCTTCTTCGATTATAAGCGAATAACATCTTATCGTCAGCCGTACTAATCATCCGTTGAGATTATGGCATAACGAAGAACTATTTATGATAAACAGATATGGTTAAACTATAAGGATTCCTTGTTCACTACGGAACCCTAAAAAACATACAGTTGTACTAAGAACCTCCTCCTATTTTTGAAGTCGGTTAAAAAATAACTTTCTGTTTGAAACAGTTAAGCCTCGCTCGTTGCCGGATTTTGTAGTTTTGCATAATCAGGCTTATCTGCTGGCTTTAGAACTGACCCCGGAACTACAAGATCAACTATGAAATTTTTAGTCCGCAAAACAATGCAGCAAGGATCGTGTATTTTTTTCGTAGAAATCGCAGAACCAAGTCGTTTTAATTGTTCTCAAAAGATACGATCCAATTTAATATTTTTGGTGCCTATTTCATTATAAATTAAGCGGAAAAAACAGATAAAAACTTATGTATAGGACTTGTATAGGCGAGCTAAACCCTAAAAATATTTCTATATTGTGTGATTTGGCCATAATATAACGATAAGTATCAAATAAGTCAGTAAAATTATATCGTAAACTAGCATCTGCCTACGGCTTTGCCCGCGTGGTGCCAGGATAAAAAGTAGACTATGTCTTATTCTGATGTATAAGCTATATTACTGTAAAGTTTTATCAAAATCCATTCAGTAGTTTTTGCGTGAAAGAGTAACAAACATCCTCACAAACTTTCGCGTTTATTGGACAGTAGAGAGTAGGTAGTAGTATAGTATACTAGCTACTGCCCACGGCTACGCCCACGTGGTACCTGGATAAAAAGTAGCCTATGTGTTATTCTGATGTATAAGCTATATTACTGTAAAGTTTCATCAAGATGTTCAGTAGTTTTTGCGTGAAAGAGGAACAAACATCCTCACAAACTTTCGCGTTTATAATATTAGTAGGAAGGATAAACCCTACCTATATGTTTCAAGCCTAAACCGCTGAGCCGTTTGTGATGATTTTTTTATATGGACAGAGTATAAAGCCTGGAGAAGGTCATATGCTTCTTTTATCAACATACCACGCGGGCGAAAACGCGGGCAGAAGCTAGTATTAGAATAAAATTACAAAGAAATTAAATACATTTATTTGGCACACAATTTTACGGAAAGGATTAGGAAGGATATATTACTCGGATAGATTGTTCTAGTACCGTGGCAAACATCATGCCCATACCTTCCAGCTATATTGCTACAGAATTTAGATGGTAAGTATATTCACCACACTCTCTTTCCACATAGTCACAGAAGCTGGCATTTCAAGCAGGTAAATGCCATGAAATATTTTATTCCATCGCAAAAATCTTCATATCGCTGAAATAGTGAGACATAACCCGCAATGTACGCGCACGTGCGATACTAATATAAAGCCGAAGCATCCAGTAACGGGCACAGTTCATTTCACATACAGTATACCAAGGATGAACAAAACAATAAAATTTAAAATTAACATAATGATTTTTTCTAGAAACTGCTTAATATGGTGTATGGTGGTACAAAGTAAACTAACGTTTAAAGTAAAATAATACTTTCAGGCCAAAACAAAAAAGGATTTGTTTTTTTTTCAGGCCCTCTAGTGGCATACTTCACTCCGCAGTTTAGATACCAAAATATACGTACAGTGACCGCGCGGCGTCGGATTTTTATTTAAAAAAATATTAGTTTTTAATATTTATTAAAATTAATAGAGACATTGCCAAAAATATTATTTACAAAAAAATATATGGCTGATTGGCAGAAATTGTAAACAAGTTTCTTAATAGTAATAATCTAATTTGATGATTTTCTTATCTAAACATTTGTATGCCAATGTGTTTGGTGAAATATGTGAAAGTGTGAAAGTAACTTCTTACTGTAAAAATTTTACAACCATAATTATTTCTCGCAAATGAACTGTTTCATTTCAATAAAAATTGTGTTATAGAGTGAGTCTTCTGTGCATTAGTGTTATTAATTATTCTGTGTCTCCGGAAATTATTCTGTATGAATTAATTATACTTATATCAGACAAAGTTGAAGCTAAGCTATTACATAATAAATCATATTATCAATAAATCATTTAATCATTAAATCATTTATTAGATAATAAATCATTAAACAATTTTGGAATGTATTTCTATGTGATAACATTAGTTTAATCGCGGTTTGAGCTTGGAATAACTCTACCAAAAGCATGATTATCTGAACACCCCCGACGATTCTTACATTCTCATAGAATCCTTTCCATGCAACGGTTGTCTGGGAGAGATCGCTTCTGATAAATAAGACAATCCATTGTACTTTAAGTTTTGTTAATTTATATTGTTTTATTTTTATTTGGTTAATCATTAAGTATTTTCATCCATTCAAGATTTCAAACCAATACCGTTGGTTACAGTTGCGTGATTTCGTCCTGTAGCGCTGACGTCAGAGCGTCCAGGGGCTAGAGAAATACCACTTTCTGTTGACGTAAACGCCTGCGGAAATTTTATCTTTCCGCAGGCGTTAACGTCAACAGAAAGTGGTATTTGTGTAGCTCCCTTGTAGTACTGTCGTTGCGTTACAAACGCACTGAGTTTACCTACTGTAACGTTTAGTTTATTCTGTGCCTCAAGCGTGAGTCATAAAATCTTTTCGCAGAATACGTGAAAACACGCGAACGGCGTTCCCTCTAACGGCCGTTACGTGGATGGGTGGGAGTGAACGAAGCTGCGGGATTTCGGATTGATGGATGTTTATGGAGTAGGTACTCGAAGTAGTTTTACTTATTCCTTAAATCCCAATACACGGACTCTCTTGAGACGGATAACGTTCGTTCTTCGTGTTTTTGGTTCGAGAGCGATTGCTAAACACCGTACTTCAATCGGATAAGCCAGTTTCGAGATAATTCATAATAATAATAATATTGCTGGACATTTTCACACAGCATCATTTAGCCCCAAAGTAAGCAGAGCTTGTATTATGGGAACTAAATGACTGATATACATAATAACATATAATACATATCAACAGAAAGTTGATATGTATTATAAATCGGCGTATTATAGAGGTATATTATAAATGGGCGAAGCTCCGCCTGAGACGCAGAAGGTTGCGGGTTTGATTGCCGCCGCGGGACAAAAGTTTATCTGGTCTACAAATATTTGTCACGGCTCTGTTTTTTTATATAAAATATGAATGCATTTACTTTTTGTAAATGCATTCATTAAATATTTGTAGACCAGACAAACTTTTGTCCCGTGGCGGCAATCGAACCCGCAACCTTCTGCGTCTCAGGCGGGACTTCACCCACAGCGCCAGAGAAGTCCTCAATTAATGGTAATAGACATACAAACAAACTACTTCTCATGGCAAACGCATATACTCCTTACATGCCGGGAAATAGGGTAAGAGAACTTGTAAGTCTTCCTCAAATTAGTTTCAAAAGTTTTGAAGTTTGATAATCATTTCAAAATGTGTCGTGGTCTCGATAAAAACAAGTTAAGTACCTAGATACAAAACGTTTCGTTACGTTATTAAAAATTATTACAAAACTCACATTACAGGTATATGAAAGGATGCTAGAAACGGGCAAGTATTTTACTTGCATAAGTAAAAATGTTCAAAATATGATAAATTAGATTATTGAAGAATAGGTTTCATTGCTGCTGAAAAGGGGCATTGTGCAACAAAGATTTTTTTTTTATAAATCGATAAACAAATAATAATAAATGATATTAGCTACTGTAAAGGGGAAATATCAAGTACATACCTAATATAAAAAAATATTCGGCTCTATGTTAACAATTAAGGAATGGTTTTCCTATAATATAGAGGCATTGGCCTCGATTCTGTAGTACACTGACTAAACTAAAACTGTCTCTCTCTTTTACTAATAGTGCAAGCAAGTAAGAGATTGCTACAATTTTATTGCTGTCAAATTAGTCAGATTTAAGTTTTCCATATAAATTTAGTCGTGATATCAAAATATGCTGACTATAAACACGAAGAAAAGCGGCACGTAAACTGATTTGACAGCAGCACACTTAAATTCTTGCTATCTCTTTCTTGCGTACACTATCAGTAAAAGAGAGCGATAGTTTAAATTTAGTTTAGTCAGTGTACTACAGAATCGAGGCCATTGTCACAGAAAGTGATTGATAAAATACTAGCATACCTAAAATGTCAGATCTTTTAGCATAATGTTGCTAGGTCATAATTAAAAAAAAACAAAAATATTGCAACAGAGTTATCATTGAGAGTTTCCGACCAATAAGCTTCCATATTTGCCTGTCGAAAGAATGAAAAAGTGCATTGCTGCATGACGGGATTCGAACCCATGATCGGAAATCTGGCTCTACGATAGCAATAAGACAACATTAGGTATAGTAATTAACTATACTGATTACGTCTAAGCAATTATTTAAATTGCATTCAGTAATTTGATATGTCAATTTAGATAAAGTGTGCGTTTGTCAACCATTACATTTATTGATTACCATCTCATTAATATTATCATCATTATCATTATACATACACACACACACACAAACACACACACACACTAAGATTGTATCAACTCATTATTGTTGTCCCTTGAAGCAAAGTCTGCGATAGATTAAATAATCTTAAACCTATATCTTCTAGTTCAGTGACTTTCGTCAATTTATTGGTTAAATAAATGAAATGTAAATCCTTAATTGGCTGTAAGATTTTCTTAAATAAATAAAATAACATTTATTAATTTGTAACAGGTACCAGTCAACTATCTTTAAAAAAAGATCATGGTACATGTATATTGTAAAAACGGGAATTTTCACGTACTGCACTGTCGGTGAAGGCACCGACTAAGTTTCGACTCATTCCGAGAGTCTTCATCAGGGTGAGTGGTTGCGACTTTCTCCTTCCGCGTCGCACCGTCCACTTTTGTAACAGGTGGTCAAATCTTAAAAAAAAAAACATTTCGTTGCCGATTCTTGTAGGCTTGCTCGCGAGGAATCAGCGTTAGTACATAATTGTGATTTTCATAAATATTTTATTTATTTTGTTATCTATACAAATATTAGATTTTTTGTGTGTTTGTTTGTACTGAATAGGCTCCAAAACTACTGGACCGATTTTAACCACTTTTTACCAATAGAAAGCTAAATTATCAGGAAGTAACATAGACTATAATCTATTTACAAAAAAATAGATATAGATAACATTGCAATAATATAACCCAAAGTAGCCAAATTTTGCCCATAAAATTCATTCTTTTGCGTGCGCTGAGAAAACTATTGATGATACATAAAAATTATATACTACATAATTAAAGTACTCATTATTACCTACAAAAAGTCCTCGAGGGTATATATCTAACTATCATAGTTAAGTCACAATAGCAGCTTTTTTATTCTAAAATGTAATTAGATCGCCCGGTAGAAACAAAAGTTGGTTACATTCGTATCGAAGTATTTTTTCTTATTCAAATAAATAGTTTTATCATCAAGGGTATTTATGTAGCAGTAAAATACCCTTGATGATAAAACTATTTGTTATACTTTACTGATACTTTTATCCTGATATTCCCACGGGTTCGAAACTTACGCGGGTGAAACCGCGGGACGCAGCTAGCCTTTTGAATTAAATAAATCTAGAAAAGTCAAACTTCAAAAAAAATATTATCTTAACGCACTGCGGCGTTTCTCACTTTTGCCAAAGAGTATGTGTTATTTGATAATGATTGCACCATATTAAATAAAAGTTATTTAATATTGATATTTAAGATTGATATTAAATACCTACCTACAACTTTTTTCAGGATTCCTTTTTTGTCTTCATAGTACATACGGAGAATACAGTTATGATACTATTATATAGAATATCTACAAAGGTGGGCTTAACTCAAAAAAAGTTTTCTTCCAGAAAACCTTTAACCAATAACGAATACCGATAAATAGTGACGGGATAGGTTTACAAAATAAATATCAAATCAGCATAAAAAAACATATATATGAATTTTATTCTAATGACTAGGTACCAATAAAATATGACATAAGATATTATTTACGATATAATAAATTTGAAATCGCGCCTTTCTTGGAATGGACAGGGTTTTTATAAATACGGTAAATGCGTAATCATATACGAATAATATTATGTACAATTAGAAATGTACAAAGTCACAAAAACACCTTCTCTTCTAATAGAACAAAAACTTTCACAATTTGACAAACTTTAATCAAAACTAACTTAGCACTTCCAACATAAGTTGAAATAACGGAGTCAGCTGTTTCATGTAACACTCAGAATTCGTAAAACATTTCTTCGTATAAAGCAAGATTTGACGTACACCACAACTTAGGACCCTGAAGAGCAATAAGAGCCGTCTCCAGGAAACCAGCTTTATATAATATGCGGGCTGGAATAACTTACAAAAACTCTCGCATAACTCCCGAGGGGGTAGGCAGTAAGCACGGATTTCTTGCTATGATCCTGATATGCTATTGAAATTTGCGTTTTGCAGTTATTTCTCCTCATGATTTTCATTTCAATTCTATACGATCAAATTATCATCAATTATAGATGACAAATTATCCCCCTGATATATATTAAAATGCGAAAGTATAGACGATTATTTATGGGTAATAATCTTTGTAACGGCTCAACAGATTTTGATGTAGGAATATATATTTATTCATACAACTATGTACATGTACGAGTAGGTATACAGGGCGTCCCAAGACTATGCGACATGAAGGGAAAATACCTTAAATATTGTAGATAGGATATTTTGCTGAAAGATGACTTTATTTTATTTTTAAAAGTTAATAATACTGCATTCAAAGATTTTCTAAAAATAACTTGCTTCGTCTGGGAATCGAACCGACTCAAATGTGAAAAAAACACTCCGTATTTTATGATGCCGATCGAAAGAATTAACAAAAAATAATAATTCCTCTTAAGTAATATAGTGTCTTAAAAGAAAGAAATAATGTCAAATTAATCATTTGAACCAAAAAAACCCTACTTAAAACTGCCGAAGTCAATTGAGTATTTTTAGTAAATTAATTAATTAAATGCTCAAAATGTGATCCTTCTTGTCTTATGCAAATTGACAATCTTTTAGTAAGTTTGCTGCCTGTTGATTTTCTTATCATATTATGGTGAATACTGAATACGTGCAAGTGAATGAAGACTAAACAAATAAAAATCCGAAAAACAATCTCTCTCACAAATTGTTCCATTTTCAAATTTAAGAACAACATTATTTTTCTTTTAAATTTGCCTTCTGTCTAGCTTAAAGAGGATGCATTCAAATAATAAGTTTTTATCATTTTATCTGCACTTGCACCTATAATAAGGAAAACTGTGCCGGGAAGTAATTTATTAAGTGGGTACTTATTTGCGAATACCTAATCAAAGCTATCTATGGAATGATAATATCGTTATTTTTCGAAGATCGTCGTCGGCAATAAAAAAATCTTGAAATTGGAATCAAACATTTTACGTTATGATACTATGTTACTAAAGAGGATTTTTTTTGTCTATTCTTTCGATTGTCATCATAAAAATACAAGTTTTTGTTTTTTTCAGATTTGAGCCGGTTCGATTCCCAGACGAAGCAAGTAATTTTTCGAAAATCTTTGAATGCAGTATTACTAATTTTAAAAAATAAAATAAAGTTATCTTTCAGCAAAATATCCTATCTACAATATTTAAGGTACTTTCCCTTCATGTCGCATAGTTTTGGGACGCTCTGTATACAAAAAATACAGATAAAACAGCTTGCTATCTAAGAATCGTTGCAAACGATCTATAGATAGCTCAACTGCTCCAGATCACTACCAGACTGAAGCGTTCCCAAAATAATAGCCGCATTGCCACGCTGAATGGCAATTCTAATGTTTTGACCCAGATAAGAGCCAGCTCTCTAGTCACGCGTCGCTTCTACCAGTCCCCCTAAAAGAATTTTGAACAAATTCTAATTCAGTTCTATGAAATTCATTTATTCAATTACAAGTATACGCAAAAAATGCAGACGAAACAGACTATATATAGATAATTGCTAGAGTTCTTGACCTATAATAACACATAATATTATATGCCACATTTCAACCAGTTACTACATGGGCTAAGTTAACTACAGAAAGGAAATTGTCTTCGGACTAGAGCTCATAGCTGGAACATATTATCTATACATGAACATGAAAGCGTTGAGACAAGCCGTTTGAATATATGAAGTTACTAGCTTCTGCCCACGGCTTCGCCCGCGTGGTACCCATATAAAAAGTAGCCTTTGTATTATTCTGATGTATAAGCTATATCACTGGAAAGTTTCATCAAAATCCGTTCAGTAGTTTTTGCGTGAAAGAGTAACAAACATCCATCATCACAAACTTTCAATATTAGTAGGATTCATGAAACAAAAACCCCCCAACTGTATCCCCCATGATGCATCCACAAATAAATACTCAGGTCGCGGATTTGATGATAAAAGCAGGGGGTAGTCAGAAGCACGTCCCAAACATTATATTTAGTCCGCATTTTGTTCGTAATTATTCCACGTGACAGATTGCAAGCCCTATTTATTGAAATACTAACCGATGACGCATGCCTTTACATGAGGCATGTCAGTTTTAGGGCATGCCGGGCAACTACATAGTTTAAGTAAAAAATATTTAACTTAAATTAGTTACTGGGTTATTCAAAATTTGCACTAGCCTTTATCTAAAATACGCAATATCCTCTATTTCAAATGCGCACTAGCCTATATTTAAAATATGCACTAGCCTTTCTTCAAAATGCGCACAAGCCTATATTCAAAATGCGCACTATCCTTTATTCAAAATGTGCACTCGCCTTTAGCTGTAACGTTTCATCAGGTTTAGCCAGTTAATGGCCCTAAAGTAAGGTTTAAAAAGCTTTCGGCTTACAAAAGCTTGTGCCTAATTTAAGCTCATAAGTAGAGTTTTGTGAACAAAGTTGCTAGGTGCTCTACATTTTATAGTCTGCGTCAGATTGGGCTTAAACATTCGTGCTTTCGTGTTTATTTTGGAGGCTTTATGAAATTAAACGTAAATAATTAATTAGATAAAAGATAATTGAATACCAAATCTATACTAATACTATCCGGCTTTGTTTCTTGCCTTAATTTCCTGGTTTAGTGGCGAAGGAACAGGTAGTAGATAAAATTGACGTTTCAAAGTGATGCTTGTGATTCTAACGAATACACTTGACTTTGACTTTGAAAAAACTATTTATAAGCATACAAACATGTCGCTTACTTTCCATTAATACTGTATGTATGTATGCGGAAGTCGGGTAATTTCTCTACATGAATACGAATGAGGGTACTTGTTCACGCGTTGCTAAGCTTTATAGCTCAGCTGGAGGAAGACAGCTAGTACACTCCATACAAATTATATTGTTGCAAACATAGCAGGTATTTTGATGAAAATTAAATAATTATTTTTACGGTTTATTTGTTGGACACCATAATAATCATTCTTTGGTACATGTTTAGTACGCAGCATGGTAATGATATCTAGTTCAGGAGGCTGAGGCAAGTCCAAACAGTATTAACAACAAGGCCTATGTTAATATACCTTTCACAGCTAATTAACCTGTGTTAATCATGTCGTAATTAATACACTAACATATTTTTTTATAGATAATAATAGAACATTTTTTCCGTTAAATGTCAAAATAATTTATCAGACTTTTTTAATTTGTAAATTAATTAAATTGAATTTTAATTTATTTTAAGTTGGCACTTATCACAGTTTGAAAATGTTTTATAAAACCACGGACACGTTGCAAACCTATGGTTGCTTATTAGTATAGAATATAGTATTGGAAGTCGGGGTACCGCGGACTTGGCCAACACGGATCTTTCACGAAGCTCTGGATATACTGCCAGCAGATATAACATTAATAGAATTTATTGGTGATTGGCAAAAAAATCTCCTTCCTACGGGTTAAAAAATGGGTGAAATTTCATGTTGGCTCTTTTATCAATTTCTTTATAAGACATTAATTGTCTAAGAAACGAGTGGGGTTTTTCATAAATTGGACCACCTTTGAAGTATACCCTAAAAGAAGAAAGAAAGTTTTCTTTAGCTGGAGTTTCTTTATCGGATGTTCATGATTAAATAATTTTTTTTTCATACATAGAAAACTTTTTTTTTCTTTTAATTTATAGTAAGTATCAATTCATTTAAATTTACCTGTGTTGTAACACAAGTAAAACCATTTCAGCATATTATGGTATGATGAGGATTGGATTTAGAAACCACCAATTTATGCCATTGTGACTCATAACACTCGTAGTGATCACAGAGAGTACACTGCTGTATATTGGAAATGCTTTTATGTTATGATAAATATTGTAGTATGGAGTGTACTAGCTTTACGTAATGGCTGCCAAGGTTTATTAATGTAACGCGGCGGAACAATATTGAATAAGGAGATGTAATGTCATGACAAATAATTTAAAATGTTACGTTTGGAAGAAAATAAGGACATAAGGAAAATAAGGTATCGTATCGTGAAGTTTCTTATGGAAAACATGACATTACTGCGCATAAGATCGGAATCTTAAAACTGTCTGCCTCATTCAAAGTAAGGGTCAGCTCACACTGAGATGCGACGCGCAAAGTCGCGCATAGATACTTCAAAACTCGCGCTGCGTAGCGTTGCGCAACTTTGCGAAATACGCCGCGACGCAAAGACACACATAGATACTTCAAAACCCGCGCTGCGTAGCGTTGTGCGTCTTTGCGAGATGCTACGTGACGCAAAGACGCGCATAGATACTTCAGAACCCGCGCTGCGTAGCGTTGCGCAACTTTGCGAGATACGCCGCGACGCAAAGACGCGCACAGATACTTCAGAATCTGCGCTGCGAAGCGTTGCGCATCTTTGCGAGATGCTACGCGACGCAAAGACGCGCATAGATACTTCAGAATCTGCGCTGCGAAGCGTTGCGCATCTTTGCGAGATGCTACGCGACGCAAAGACGCGCATAGATACTTCAGAATCTGCGCTGCGAAGCGTTGCGCATCTTTGCGAGATGCTACGCGACGCAAAGACGCGCATAGACCGGTGAGATAAGGCGTACGTTAGTATAGTGATATTTTATAATCAAAAACTGCATAAACTTACTGTTTTACTGAAATAAAAAATCACTTTTTCAACACTTTTTTACGTCACCAAATCTGGTTTGTACTAGTTCTCCATTTTATTGAAAAGAACCATTCACGTCACTTCCACTGGGAACTAGTAATTAAAACTCCCCAAATTAATTGCACTCACATTCAAGAAAGGCCCATTTCTATTCACAAAGAAAACATAAATTTTTAATTTCAGAAATACTGACAGTCGGCTTCAAAAATAGCTTTACGACTCCAGTCACAAAAACAACTTTCCACTACCAAAACAATGTGTGAATTTCGAGTCAGATAATATTTTGAAGAAGGTTTTTAAATAAAAAATTTGAATAAATTTTCATTTTTTTAGGGGTAAAGACAAGGGGCAGATAGCTGCCGTGGGTCAAAAAAGAGAAGTCAGAAATTATTGACGACGACCTCTGTGGCGCAGTGGGCGAAGCCCGCCTGGAACGCAGAAGGTTGTGGGTTCGATTCCCGCCGCGGGGCAGATGTTTGTATGATTTGCAAATATCTGTCTCATATCTGGGTGTTTTCTATACACAAAACATATAAAAGTAGTACAAACATATATGTGCTTGCTTTGGGGCTAGATGATGTTGTATGAAAATTGCCCATCATTATTCATTTATTTAAAAAAGTCTATGCTTATTGCTCGTGGAGTAACCTCTATAGCTTACAGTTTTAGAGCTACTTTTGATGACGACTGTACTTACCAACTTTTATTTAATTAAAGCAATTAATAGCCAACTTAGTCCGTAGGATTTTTTATCGGCCTCCATAATGAAAAGAAAACTTAAAGAGTCCTCGAAGACAATTTAGAGAACTTAAGGTATACAGCGTAGAAGTTCGCAGTGCCCTCTAATGTTAGAGTTGGGTCACATAAGTTCGGGGAATAGTGGACAGACAAACTGGGCAGCATCGTTGTTCGTGGCAGGGTTTTTATTTTGTAAATTTGATTATTCATATTGTAAAAACGGGAATTTTCACGTACCGACACAGTAAAAGCACCGACTAAGTTTCGACTCATTCCGAGAGTCTTCATCAGGGATTGTGATCGCGACGCTCTCCCTATGTCATGTCCTCAATAAAACATTGTATTATTATTATTATTAAATTGATATCACTCCCGAACTGAATTTGAAGTTATATTATTTTTTTACTACGTTTTCGTGAAATAATGTTGAGAGGAACATTGTTTCGCGTGTGACGACAGTTTTGAAGTGATGGTGACGGGTCTAGACAAATATCACTATCTGTTGGCGTTAATGCCTGCGGAAAGATTGAATTATATGGAAATTACATTAGCTGTAGAAATGTCACGTGACTGCTGCCAAATTTTACCATGACAATTTTGCGTTAGCGTGAAAGGAAAACTAAGCGTTAGGTACTTGTTTAAACACCCTGGAAGGCCGCACAGGACATAGAGCGATGACCAGAGTCAGGACAGCAGTCGAATTGTGGAGTCGAGCGGCAAAAGATCGAGATGGTTAGAGACTTCAAACAAAACTACAAACTATTCAATTCCTGAAGATTATTTACAAATTGTAAAAAATACGAATTGCAATTTTTTACAATCTGTATAGAAAATCTACTAAGATAAAATCCCTACGTTATTACTTTGCCAAAAAAATTGTAAATTAAAAGGGTGTATTTGTGAAAACGATAAAAATGAACTAAAATAAAGTTTTAAACTCAAACCCTTCTGGCGTCTAGCTATAATTACCAACTTTTTCCTGATGTTTTTATTTACGTACTTTTCTAAGAAAATGTATTGTTAGAGTGATTGTATATAGCTATGGTGTACGAAAATTATATTTAAGGTAAGCTAGGTAACTTTTAAAAGTTTCTGTCACAGAGTTTACATAACTAAATGCGTTACAAAGTCGCAAAGAGTGGACAGTATTCGTCACAAAAAAAATCAACGTGACGATCACGAGGTTAATGTACGTTGAAATGTCGCAAATGTAGATTAAGTTACACATAAGCGATTTACCCAGAGAAGGTTCATACTATACTGTCGGGTAAAAAGGGAAAATCGGGACAATTCACATAAATGATGCTCGTAACTTCAGCCTACGAGGAGCAGATGAACATTCCACTGAAATAATAAATTCAAGGAGGGGTAAAAACAACAGCGTATTAGTTGCATATACTTATCTCTATTTCCATGTGCGGTGAGATGTTAACATCTTTGAACGCGAAAAACTAGAACAATATATACATTTTGATGTCATTCTACGATCCTTTTATGGAGGAGGACGTTTTGAATTATCGGTCACAAAGAAGTCTTTCAAGTATTAATTATGATATTAATTTGGAAACGCTACGTAGACCAAACCATAGAGTGTTGCTGATTTGTCAATTTCAAAATTGTACATAAAATTTATCAGGCAATTCGACTTGATCATAGAAACTTGAATTTTGAAGCTGGAATATTTCAACTCTAGTGTTTTTAAAGATTTTGCATTTAGACATTAATTTAGTGTTTTAGTGTTTCAGCCTAAATGCCCGTCGAAAAAACTATAAAAAAATTAAGAATTAGGACCAATGAATCCTAATGTATTAAAATTTTTTTAATATCTTAATAAATAAATGATGAAATAAGCGTGTAATCTCATCTGTTTGTTTTTATTATAAGTCAACATTTGTTTGTTTCTATAGATTTTAAATATTTTTTATACCATGTGGTAGAAACTAGTAGGACTACTTTTGAAATGGCAGTACAATTTATATCTAGTTTTCACAAAAAAAAAAAATATTTTAGTTCATTAAAACCCGTTCATAACCTCTAAATTATTCAAACTCTTCAGATGGAAAGTGAAACTCATCCCACTTCAGTGTTGTCATTTCCTTGCTAGAGTCCAGTGGTTGAATCTACCCATACGGTAGGCTTTTATTGTGACAGCGGGACACGCGCAAGGCGTGACGCAGGCAGTCGACACGCGAGCACGCTAACACCTAGTTTTACGGGAAATTGTATCAGAAAATATTGAATTTGTGATAGAAAATTGGTTTCAGCTTAAAAGCGTCCCCTTTTGCTAATTGCTACAATTTGTACATTAAGTCAACTCAAATAGCAACTACGAGTATGTGAATCGATGATTTTTAAAACAATTGTGACGCGCGTACCAATTGAAACCTTTTTGAAACAGCGGTTAGGCTTTTTGGAATAAGCCAGGTGGAAGTCAAAGACCTCGATTATGCAACCTACTTGGAGTTTGACAGAATTACATTGGCATGTGGTGATACTCAATACTCCATACATTTATTGCTTTCACATGGTAGGTACAAAGATGGTGTTTATAGGTAGGTATCTCACATGAACCTTGTCTAATAGTATGGCAATAGATAGGTAGGCAGGCTGAAGTTTTGTGTAAACAATAAAACTAATAGGAACAATAAAGTAAAGTCAAGGTAGGCAAAAATATTAAGGTATCCTAGCATTTGGAATAACATAATTAAGTAGGTTTAGTAATTTTTTTTTTTGTTATAATTTTCATTAGTCAAAATAGGTACTTACGTCACCTTTTATTTATTTATAAGAAGGTTTGTTAGCTTTCTAGTCTAAATAATCTTTAATGTCATATGCTCGCAAATATATTATCTGTAAAATAGCGATGGCAGTTAATTATTTAAGATTGTATATGAGAGAATTACACTGGAAAATTTACAAAATAAGTAACAAAATGAAAATTATAAAAACTTGTTTTTAGGACTATAAAAACCTGTATAAGTAATTTGACTTAGAAAAATATTGAGTAATTGCAAAAACTATAAATGGTGCATACGCAAAGTCCAAAATTATATACCAAATAAATTTTCTTATCAATTGATTTAATTAACATAAGCTAGAAGACGAATACCAAGATCACACATATATTTTTAAAAATCAAATTGAGGTCCTTTCAACAATATTATTAGAATGGTTAGCTCTCAAAGCCAACAACAGCTAGGATAGAGATTCTTATGAAGACTCAAAATTATGGGCAGGGATTGTTAGTAACATAAATATATCTTAATAAATCTAGAAAACTAAGTAAAAGCATTTATGTGTAATCTACCAGTTGCCGTGACATTTTATAGGATCAGTGTAAAAATACCTGTGGTAATTAGGACTTGTACACACAGAAAACAGACTAAAACTTACATATAGGATATGTACAAAGGCGATCTTAACCCTAAGAGTTTTCTTCCAGCAAACCTTTGAGGATAGGGACAGCTGAAAAATAATGATGCGTAACATGTCATCCCGTGGCCACGGCTGTTGCAATACAGTCGAAATGTCTCGGGAAAATAATAAAAAAGGTAAACGCGATAAAGACCCGTTAAACTTATTATTATGTTATCTAATCGCGAAAGTTTGAAAAATACGTGTATAAAATATACATTTTAAGAATAGAACTAATGATAACATACTATTATACCAAAATAATATGATTATATGTATACGACCTATCTCATTACTTAATTGTTCGGCACATCTGAATACCGACGAATGTTGTTTGGTATATTTTTGGCTCAGGTGACACAAATACCTTTCGACGCTCATACTTCACAGCATACACTACCCACTCCTGTGCTTGGCATGTTTGATATTAGAGTGCGGGGGATAACAGAAATGCCGGAGCCATCCTGAGGATTTCTCAAGAAGTTTATAAATAAAGCGGGTTTGTGTTTCATGAGCCCTTAGAGTATTTTATGACGACATCTGTGCCGCAGTGAGCGAAAGCCTTGAGATGCAAAAGGTTGCACGTTCGATTCCCACAGTGACACAAATGTTTGTATGATCTGAAAATATTTTACGTTGGATCTGGCTGTTTTCTATGTACAATATGTACTAATATGTTAGCAAAAAAGTATGTAAGTAGTATATCAGTCATGTAGTTCTCATAATACAAGTTCTGCTTAGGTTGGGGCTAGATGGTGATGTGTTTAAAATTACCAGTAATATTATTATTATGATTGGAGGTTTTCTTTTTACCTGCGGCGTGAGAAGTCAGTATACGTTTTTGGGGTAGGCAAATGTTTGTTTTTTTTTCTCTCCAAAAGGACCCCTCAAAAACGAAATTACTTGAATGTGATGTGATTTCTCAAGGTTCCTTTTCTAAGGCAGATAACACAAGTCAATACAAAGATGGCGTAAATGATTTTCATTACATTTTTAGTAATTTCAGGGAATTGGGGTGTGAAATTTTGTATACGAGTCAGTTTTTTTAGGAACTTGAAAATTGAAATTGTAGCTACTCATTATAAATTAGTAAGAATGTGTTTTAAGCTTTTTTGATATACCACTCCATGCGTGAAAAGCCACTGGCATCAGCCAGTTAAATATATAGGTATCTTGCATTATATTAAACATCCTTCGTAGGATGTACACCGCTATCTGAATCGGGGGCACAGTTTTCGGTAACTGCTGTGTAACTGTTGACAATTTTATTATTTTCTTTCGTTAGTGCCTCATTCATCAGGCACTAATATTGAGATTAATTAACATAATGCCAGCGATGTGGTCGCACAGCGACAAAGTCTTTAATAATTTTAAAAAATAACATAGCGTCAATGGGACGCTATCTCTTTTTATAAGTTCATTATTTCTACAACAGATGTCGCTATACCACCTATTAAAAGTGAAATGTCGGGAATAAAAAGCTAAGTTTGTTTGCTTACTATTCCGCGAACAATAAGTCTGTATCCGGACCAACTTTATCTTATTAAACTTCTGCAAAGAACGACTAGCCACAACTCGCTGTTTTTATATTTCTTTGGGAGTTTATTTGTGGAAAATTTGATGACCCGGTCATTCCTCACAGAAAGAGTTTGTGTCAGGGTACTTCACGGTGTACATTATAGAGGTATATTGTGGTTCAGGTGATAACATTTTAAGTTATTAAATATAAAATAATTACTTAAATATAAAATATCATTAGATATTTTATATTTAAGTAATTTTTACTAAACTTACTAGTTCAAGGCGGTGACGATGACGTCAATATATTTACGCGAACCATGACCGTGATACCACAAAACTCAGAACCGAAGCAAATTCTATTAATATTATAGACGTGAAAGTTTTTGAGGATGGATGTTTGTAATTCACGCAAAAACTACTGAACGGTTTTGGGTGAAACTTTACAGTGATATAGCTTATACATCAAAATAACACATAGGCTACTTTTAATCCGGGTACCATGCGGGCGGAGCCGTGGGCAGAATCTAGTATCTGCATAATACGCTATCTTTGACAATTAGGTAATTGAGAACCGTTTTCCTTTGATCGTCAATTTGACCGGGCCCTTCACTTTTTATTTTTTAAATATATTTCTAAAAAGCAAACAATATCCTATGGGCGCTTGCAATACCAGAGGTATCAAGATGTAAAATAAAATTACAGGCACATGATGTGCCTGTATTGTAATTTTACGGGCAACACAGCAATGAGAACTTTACTACTTGGCAACAGAAATAGGCATGGTAGCACTCCCCCGGACGAGCCCTTTCACAGAAGCTATACTACTCTCATAACGTTTAAGGATTAAAGCACTTTCTGTAACGTCTTATAAAACAAACACGCTTACAACTGTAATTCCCTTGATGGACCTCATCAAATACATAACTCAGTGCATATCGACGGCAGAAAGCGGAAATGTCGTATCTGAAAAATTGGCCTAAATGACTTATAACTTTATTGTTAAGCAAAAAAAGCCGCGTCAAATGGTCTATGTCTCGTCTTTCTATGATGAAAAAAATTATCATACGCCCTTGAATTTTTCCTAGTTTTTTTACTAAAGTATTATTAACTTTTTAGGTTTAAATAAAAACTAAGCGTATGATAGTAAACTATACTATAGTAAAAAACTAGGAAAAAATCAAGGGCGTATGATAACATTTTTTTATCGTAGAAAGACGAGACCATTTGACGCGGCTTTTTTTGCTTAACAATAAAGTTTTCAGATACGACATTTCCGCTTTCTGTCGTCGATATATCTTTGAGGTCAAAGTCAAGACAAAGTCAAAAAGTTTTATTCATTGAAATCACTAGGATCAATTAGAAAATTCAGCTTAAAAAACTACGTGAATTTTAAAGGTTAATGTGAATTTACGGCGATTCCTCGCGCGCGACCAAGCCTAGAAGAATCAGCCAACAAACTCTGCTTGGAGTTTGCTCTTGACTCTGCTTATTATTTTTTGACGATCCTTCATCAGCTGTAGTGTGGTGCAAATCGAACAAGGTGAACTCATTATTATATATATGAAGGAGTACTCATCAAAGAATTAAATAAACCAAAAAAATCTCAACCTAAGTTCTTAAGACAACACTCGATATGCTTTAAAATAAAAATGCTTAACCTAATAGGATATCAAAGTCGTATTTAATATTCGTGGTTATCACGTTAAAACTGTTATATTATTCAAATTGTTGACAATTGGAATTTTCACGTACCGCACTATCGGTGAAGGCACCGACTAAGTTTCGACTCATTACGAGAGTCTTCATCGTGAACTTGACTATTCATATTTTACAATGTGAATATATTGAAATACAAGTCAAGTTCACGATAGTTATTGGATTAAAACTGTTATTTTATCTTGGCACATTTTTTAAAATATAATCTAGCCCCAATCTAAGCAGAGCTTGTATTATGGTAGCTACATGACTGATATACTACTTATATATTTTATTTTTTTGTAAATATATACATATTATGCATAGAAAACACCCAGACCAGAGACAAATATTTGCAGATGATACAAACATTTGTCTCGCGGCGAGAATTGATCCCGCAACCACATGGCATGGCATGGTTTGGGCATGTCCATTTATGCCACAAACGCACCCTCGTTTTTGAAATTAGTCAGCATTCCAAGTGACAGGTTGCAATCACATTTTTTTTCCATTGAAAAAATCTATTTCAGGACGATCGATTCTAACCTACGACATTCGGATCTGAAGTCGGGATACCGTCCACTAAGCCACAACATTTAATACGCTCAAATTAGGACGATTTACTTTAAAAATAGAATATCTTCATTCTCCCTATGAAGTAATGACTTTTTCCCCTCCACTCGCCGACTTGTAAAGCGGTTAAGTTGGTCTGAGAGCGTCTACACGGCGTTAACGACGCTGTCATTAAAACGTCATGCTAAACTACCCGCTTTTTGCTTTTTTCTTTTACGCCTTTTTTGATGTTGTTCACGCCACCGTGCGGCATCCAGCGCTAACTAGGAGCCATTGTCAGAAATGCAAAAAAAATATGAATTTTCATAGCTAACATAATAGACGAGATACGATCTTTTCGGGTGGTAAGTGAATAGGATTTTTTGTAAGGTGTACGTTAAAAAGGTTTCATAATAGGTGTCTTCAGCATTTTCAGAGGTAAATGTACATTTTTTGTATATTTTTAGTGCATTGTTGTTGAAGAACGAGTGTTGCTTACTAAGCGATATTTAACATCAAAAAAAATATGAAGGTTGCAGTTTTTGGGTCAATGTAGATACCTAAGTCACATACTTACTAGAGATTTTCTAGGCACAGACTTACTAGAGATGTTCTAGGCACAGACTTACTAGAGATGTTCTAGGCACATACTTACTGGAGATGTTCTAGGCACAGACTTACTAGAGATGTTCTAGGCACAGACTTACTAGAGATGTTCTAGGCACAGACTTACTAGAGATGTTCTAGCCATAGACTGACTAGAGATATTCTAGGCACAGACTTACTGGAGATATTCTAGGCACAGACTTACTGGAGATATTCTAGGCACAGACTTACTGGAGATATTCTAGGCACAGACTTACTGGAGATGTTCTAGGCACAGACTTACTAGAGATGTTCTAGGCACAGACTTACTAGAGATGTTCTAGGTACAGGCTTACTAGAGATGTTCTATGCCGGTACCTACAATTGTTTTTCTTCGCCGTTTTGAATACGTACTAATGCGAACATTAACTTTTCCAGTGGAAAAATCCATTGATGCTTGACCCGGCTCGAGCCCACGATCTCCGGTCGAAGTCGGGGCCACTTAGCCAAGACAGCTCTTATTAATAATTAGTCAAGACAGCTCTTATTAATAATTAGTAATAATAATGTAACTTCCTAATAGCACGGTTCAGTTATGTCGGCATTGTATTGTGTAATATAATAATAATGTTGTGTCAGAGCGCACATTTACGTGCAATGGCGTGATTATTATCTGTTTACATTTACTACGTCTAATGGCGCGAATACCGCTACCTTACGTTTACCGCTGGGGTAAACGTATTCTCGAGTGGAGACCGCGACTCGGCAAACGTAGTGTAGGACGCCCTCCGGCCAGGTGGGATGACGATCTGCGAAACACTGCAGGCAGATGCTGGATGCGGCGAGCTGAAGAGCGGGCGCTATGCCGCTCATTAGGGGAGGCCTATGTCCAGCAGTGGACTAATATAGGCTGATGATGATGAATGGCGCGAATGTACATACAGTACACTACATTACATAGTAGCTACGCCATCTAGTGGCGGTATAAAACAGACTGCAATGACGGAGCTACCGCGTGTTCCTAAACTATGAAGAACTATTTGTATTATAATATTTGTGGTAGATATCATTATCGTCAAGAAAATCTGTCTTATTTAATCTTATAAGCCTGCCTGCTCCCACTGCAAGGCAGAGGCCTCCCTTCTCTATTTCCACTCTTCGCGGTCACGAACCAATTGACCAGGATACCAAAACTGTATTCGTCGCGCCATCTCCGCTGGGCCGACCCCGTGGCCGTGTCACACCCTGTATTTCTCGACGTATAAAATTGAGAAATCTTTCATATTTTTTGTAATAAATAATAACTCATTATTTTAATTGGTTATTTTTATGCGCGCTAAGGCAGAGGCCTCCCTTCTCTATTTCCACTCTTCGCGGTCACGAACCAATTGACCAGGATACCAAAACTGTATTCGTCGCGCCATCTCCGCTGGGCCGACCCCGTGGCCGTGTCACACCCTGTATTTCTCGACGTATAAAATTGAGAAATCTTTCATATTTTTTGTAATAAATAATAACTCATTATTTTAATTGGTTATTTTTATGCGCGCTAAGGCAGAGGCCTCCCTTCTCTATTTCCACTCTTCGCGGTCACGAACCAATTGACCAGGATACCAAAACTGTATTCGTCGCGCCATCTCCGCTGGGCCGACCCCGTGGCTGTGTTACACCCTGTATTTCTCGACGTATAAAATTGAGAAATCTTTCATATTTTTTGTAATAAATAATAACTCATTATTATAATTGGTTATTTTTATGCGCGCTAAGGCAGAGGCCTCCCTTCTCTATTTCCACTCTTCGCGGTTACGAACCAATTGACCAGGATACCAAAACTGTATTCGTCGCGCCACCTCCGCCTGGGCCGACCCCGTGGCCGCGTCACACCCTGTATTTCTCGACGTATAAAATTGTATAATCTTTCATATTTTTTGTAATAAATAATAACTCATTATTTTAATTCGTTATTTTTATGCGCGCTCCATTATAATTATGTACCTACAGTAATGTTTATAATGTTAGTTTCAATGGCTTCCTACTTAATAGTCATGTTTTTGTTGTGTACTTTTGTCAAAAATTCAGTAACACCTCAAGAACTAGTGTCTAGACAAATCTAACATAGATTTAAAGATACGAGTACTTAGTAACTATTGTACCTACTTAATTTGTTAAATAAATAAATAAAATAAAATTTTATTATTTATTTATTTAACGCGTCGCGCCGTAGTGCACGGCGCGACGCGGAAGGAGAAAGTCGCAACCACTCACCCTGATGAAGACTCTCGGAATGAGTCGAAACTTAGTCGGTGCCTTCACCGATAGTGCAGTACGTGAAAATTCCCGTTTTTACAATATGAATTAGTTTTTGGAATAAAAATAAAATAAATAATTCAATGAACATTTTTTTTACTTAAATATGTTAATTATTACTGTAATATGACTGCCTTTTATATGAGCTCTGAAGTTTGAAATAAACATTTTTTTTTTACATTCAGACTCAATCTTGGCTTTAAGAATTTAAATACGTATATATAATTATATATATATATTGCCATTCGGCGTGGCAATGCGGGAATTATTTTGGGAACGCTTCCGTCTGGTAGTGATCTGGATCAGTTGAGCTATAGATCGTTTGCAAAAATATATACCTATCAATTATTAAAGATAAACAATAATAAATAACCTGACCTCACCCTAGGATTTGCATGTGCCGTAGGTATAAGGAACGAAAAGTAGCGCGTTACCATAAAACTTACAACCGGAGACAATATCTGCTAAACATACAAAAAATTGTCCTGCAGCGGGAATCGAACCCGCACTAATTGTGCCACAGCTGGCTATTGCCTAATATAGTGATCGTCATCCCTATGACTTAATTATGATAATTATCTACTCAAACAAAATAAAACACTTTATTCTCTATGTTATATTATATACCTCCTCAGATTTATACTCAGTACTTAGGGGATCTTTGAGCCCCTAATAATCAAATTTGGCACAAGCCCGCGCCGCGTTTTGCAAATTTTTCTTCACGACATTGTGTCGTGGGTATCAGAAACAACGAGTATCGTGGTACCACAACACTCAGAACATAAATATCTAAAGAACATGGAAAAATAAGTTTAGGAACGGGAATCGAACCCGTACTTATTACATCAGAGCTACTCGCAATATTTTCGATTCCGTGTTAGCTGACAACCTCTATGGCGCAGTGGGCGAAGGTCCGCCTGAGACGCATAAGGTTGCGGGTTCAATTCCCGTTGCGGGACAAATGTGCAGATACAACTGCATTCATTTCTCTCGGGTCTGGGTGTTTTCTATGTATAATATGTATGTATTTACCAAAAAAAATGTATATAAGTAGTATATCAGTCATGTAGTTCCCATAACACAAGCTCTGCTTAGTTTGGGGCAAATTTTTACTTAAGCTGTTCATAATTTTTTTTAATAATTTAGTTTTTTTTATGCGTGATAAACTTTAATCAGCTTCCTGTTTTTACAAATAAAATCCAATGTTTTTCCACGATGATTTTCCTTGATATTAAAATTAATTACTATCCAAAGCCGATTAATACTGTACTTTAATTGCTATTTCAGTCAGACTTGTACTTTATATCTACTACTTTATTCTAATTTGCGAGGAAACAATAAAATGTAATTCTTCTTTCGATGAACTACAAATTTTTTATCAAACAAATCGTGATAAACTTATGAAAACATCTACAGTAGGTATCTGATTTTCATTTCCGCCAATTCGATTGCGCGCACGATCTTTTTTCTTTTTTAAAAATAAAATTATTAGCCATTAAAATAATCAATATCGTGTACTTAAACACACCAAATTTTATTTATGTTAGTATGCACTTTAAAACTTAGCACTCCAAGAATAATAAAAATGTATTGGAAATTGCTGGCCAAATTATTTCGTACCAAAAAAGAGCCGATTTACATATTGTTTTTTTTTAAATAATAAAGCAATTTCCTAGTAATTGGGACGATATGAATATGTCGTATAGCCAAAAAATATTATCCGATCTCTTTGATATAACGGCTAGACGCTTTAAAAAAAAATTCGGCGTATTTGACGTCTAGCCGGAATGTCATTGCAATACGTTTAACAAAAAGGGTGCCAAAACCATATTGCCCATATTGTAAACAGAAGAGAAGTTCTCTGTTTTTTTTTTTAATCTACAAAACGACACTCAATTTTGTGAAACGGCTACACATCGTCAGCCGCATTCAGAGCGTTTCGCGTTTTCCAAAGTAGCGTATCATTGTTTATCCGATTTACAACTGGGGTCTAGACAAATACCTCACGCTTACTTTTCCTTCCACGCTAACGCAAATTTGTCAATGTAAAACTTGACAGTTGTCACGTGACATTTCCACAGTTAATGTCATTCCCATTCAATTCAATCTTTCCGCATGCGTTAACGCCAACAGAAAGTAACGTCAGTATTAGAAAATAGTGCGGTTTTATGAAACAGCTAGGCAGTTATCAAATCAAATTAAAAAAAACATTTCAGACAACACAATCCATTTAGTTAGTAGATACTTAAGACTAATTCTTAATAAATTCTGCGATGATAGAAATATGTATGAATTAACATAGAGACATTCTGCGACGGGAGATGATCAAACAATAACATCGTATTGATTTCACTTGTCGACCATCCTCCGTACAAAATGTCTCCAAATAGGAGAGCTGCACCTCTCCGTAACTTTTTTGAGGATACTGTTTAGACTGCCACAAACTCTACTCATCAAAGATCTTCTCCGTCTTTTACGGATGATAGCATGAAAACCATCCGTCCTAGTCTGCGCGAACATCTCTGGAGACTACAAAAATGTTATAATTGTGCTTAGCTTAGCTTAATTGTGGAATTGTATATCTGTGGTATCATATTTTTTAAGAATAGGTTAAGCATTACTATTATAAAGCGTATAGTGTGTTGGCATAAGAACTTAGGTTGATACTTTTTAGACTTTATTTAAGTCTCTGACTAGTACTTTTTTCTATAAATGAGTCTCGTTCATTTACGTTCGATTGGCACCACACTAAAGCTGAATGAAGGATCATCAAAAAAATAACCAAGCAGAGTTTGTTGCCTGATTCTTCTATGCTTGGTCGCGCGCGAGGAACCGGCGTAAATTCACTTTAACATTTTAGATTCACGTATAGTTTTTAAGTTGACGTTTCTATATGATCCTTGTGATTTCAATGAATAAAACCCTATTGACTTTGACTTTATGTAAGAAGATTATACGTTTTGGCTCCGACAAATACTTAGACAAGTACCTCTTGCGGCGTGTAGCGGAATATCTCGTGTGCTTCGCGGTACCACTTGACGGAGTGTAGCGGCGGGTCGCGAGGCAGCCGCGCGTACGCACAGCGCAGCTCGGCGTCGCGCCGCGGATCCAGCCAGCGCGGGACCTCCACAGACGTTATGCTGTGAGACACCGTGCGTGCTGGAACAAATACAATACATAGTGTTGGAGACATGAAGTATTTTATTTTATTTTTATTTTGTTTTTATTGAAAAGACCAACAGCACTTAGTATACAACAAAATTAATTATGATATTGAAGTTATACAGCCAATTATTCTCTCTAAGTAGAATAAAATATGCTACGTTAATTCCTGCAAATATTCATTTTCAAAAGTACAGAATGAGTAATCTGTAATTTAACTAATTCTATTGATGGTGGGTATATAAAAGACGGGTGTACATACGAACGAGTGGCATGGAAGGGTAGGTATGACGGTTTGGGGTATGTGTATGGGTGTGTGTGTGTGGGGGGGGGGGGATGTGTAAGTAGGGGGTGGGGGGAATGTGTGAGTGGGGGGTATGAGTATGAGGATTTGAGGAAACGTGTAGGCAAAGGTGGTTGTGTGTAAGAGGATGTGGAATGGTTTATAAATATTTATGTTCAAAGTTTAGTATTTGTATTATTGACTTTTTAAATGAATCCTTTCTAGTGTTAAAGATGTCAACACTCGAGAAGCGTTTACTCGAGAAGACATGAAGTATTTTTAGTCTGTGCTTTAGATTCGTTCGATCTCTGCACAATAAATAACTCTTGTTAGGGTTAAGCTGTACATGTCCATGTAAGCTTTTTTGTCTGTATTATCTGTGTGTACAATAAAGAATAAACGCTGACACAGTGCTCACACGTTTTTTACGTATTTTAATTTATAATTTAATCACCAGGCAGCCATATCCCTGACCATAAAGTTTCTTCTGCACTAATTTTTGTTTCATTTTGCTATAAGAAATAAATAACCTATTCGATACTTTAGATTCGTTCGATCTCTGCACAATAAACGCTGACACAGTGCACACACGTTTTACGTATTTTAATTTATAATTCAGGCAGCCATATACCATAAAGTTTCTTCTGCACATATTTTTGTTTTTACTATAAGAAATAATATCTACTCTTTTAGAAAAACTATCTTCCCCGTACATGTTAACTGTAGAATGAATGCCTTCTGTGCTGATTCCTCTAATGTTAGCGGACCTGCTTCGAAAGGATGTAGAGTTCTTCAGAGAAGGCACCGCTTCAGCAACGAAATAATTCCACTATCCACCTCCTCGCTCCATCATCAGACCCTTGTTACCAAGCCCGATCTATCGGACTCGTCAAAACGAATCATTATGAGCCCAATCTCGAGGGGATCACTATTAGCCACTGAAGAGTTCCATTATCCACCTCCTGGCTCCATCATCAGATCAGCTCCAAGATAACAAATTATAGTATTATCATCTGAACTACTATACATACAAAGTTTAATTTGATATGACAATTAGATGTAGGTTAAAATAGACTTCCAAGATTTAATGAAATTGTTTGTTCGCTAGTTAGTTACAAATGAATCTAATAGAGGCGTATTAAAAAAACGAAGCCTTTTAGCTCCAGAACAGCATTACTTAAGCTAATAATATTGTGTTTTATGTATATACTAAGGAAGTTAAATAAAAGCTTTAGATGTAAACGTTATTTATGTACTTACTATGGTTTAACGGTTAATTTCACTTCGTAACTATTCTATAAGCTGTGGTGCTTTATTATAGCAACTATTCGCTAAGCTGTGGGGGCGATTTAGCACGCCCGCATATAGGATTACCTTTCATTCACTTTGTGGCGTAAAGCCAAGATGCCCTAAAAAGCGATGGACGTCATATGACGGCCGGGTTGGGGAAAATGAGAGACCGACGTGGATTAAATTTCTATTCTCTGTTTTTTTTACTTAGATCTATTTGTAAACAAAGATGTAAGTAAGTTAAGTTCAAAAATTCGACACTACAAGGGAGCTAAACATTTTTTCACTACCTTTGGATCATTATTAACACGTGCTCAAAACATCGTGAGGAATCCGTTTCGTCATATCCGTCTGTCTGTCTGTCCGCGGCCTAGCTCAGAAACTATAAGGGTTGTTGACTACGGAACCCTAAAAAACAGATAATAGGTTAAACGAACATATATGTACATGATGACTAATAATTGCCTTAAAACATGACGTGCGCTGCTTTGTAGGAAACCCTGACTTTAGCTTTTAATTTGAAATTCTATCCAACACCAAAGCGGTTCCTCACTCATCAGCAGCTAAACGGAAGTAACTACTAGATACTTATGCTATCACGTCTTAAATAAGAAGCATTTTTGTCTTTTATGGCTTTAAAAGTTCTCTTAGCACGAGTTTCTTGTCTTGCACTCCTGTTAATTATCCTGCTAAATTAAATTACATAAAGATACCTAAATCGTAACTCTTAGTTAAAAATTCTGAACAAAACTTTAGGTAACTCATGTCGCTTATCTGACAGTTTTAAGGGGTTAGCACCCAAAAGTAACCCTTAATAATAACTTTCCTAGCCCTTACTAAGTCTACGCTTAGCATGGCAAATAATACAACATTGTGCCTTATAAGAACGGAAAAAGTTCCAACCATTATTAAAGTTAATCTATTATATTTTCAGAAGTTATTTTCTGTTTAGATCGCAATAAAAGACTAATGGTCAATCTAAAAGAACGATGTCACGCGTTTTTTGCCCTCAATGACCGAGTCTAAAATGGAGATCACTTTGTTAGAAATTACAACCGAAGCTAATTATAATGGCTACCTTACATTTTTCAGCTCATCTTCGATGCGAGACACGCTTTAAAAGAATACATTCTGTGATATTTCAGTATTCCTCTTATTTTCTAAGAGTCACGTAAAAAATTGAATCCTAATCCGCTTTGGGAGTTCAGGCACTAGGGTTAAACCACAACTATTAGAATAGTCATGAGTATATACTCATCAGCACACTGTTTGAAAACGAGGATCGTGCGAGGGGCTCAGTTTTACAACTGAGCCAGCACACTGTGGTACCACAATTGAGGCGAGGCAGCGTGGCAGTTTCTGAATGTAGTTGAGTGAGGCAGTCTTGGGAACACAGTGTGCACTGTGCGTGTTGTGTGGTGTGGTATTGAAGTGGAGTGCTATGTGCGAGGCACATTGTGCGAGCCAACACGATCTTTGCTCGCGGCTAGGCTCGCGCCTCGCGCCTCGCTCCTAGCACGATTGTGCAACTGTGTTGGTATGCAGGTGTGTTAGCTCGTCCAAACGAAAAGAGTGAGGCCTCGTTTCGAGAAAGTGTGTAGCTACAAAAGTGCTGAGGACCCACCACTATATCAGAAGTACGTTTTTGCTCAAATATTTAGTGCAACCTTTATTTTTACAGCTCGCACTCACGAGAAACTGCTCCGCTCGGAAGCGCTGCCGCATGAGATGGGCCTAGATGTGTACAACACACTTACACTACCGGACAGAGTGAAATACGTAGGTACCGATTATATTCAATTTTAAATTGAGACTAAAAAACTGGCTCGTGGAAAGGACATTCTACAGATTTAAGGAATATCTGTAACATAGCAACTAAGTCGTGTACACCTGAGTATATATAGAGGTATATGAATTTGATAATTATTTTCTTAATTTAATCTAAAATAATAATAACATGACGTACATTGTGACAAATAAGATATAAATATATTTATATAATATTAAAAAAGAACAAAATGACACAACTTTTCATAATAGTCTAAAAAATCTACTCCTATCTAAATGTTATTACTCCGTTGACGAATTCTTATGTGACAAATTATGACACTATGACCAATGTAAAATGACATCCTAAGACCTGATTATATTTTATTTAATTTTATGTGAATACTGACATCTGTTTTTAATTAATTTGTAGTTCTTAGTGATATAATTTAATTCAATCCAATCTAATTGTACCTAATTTATTCTTTATATGTTTTTCTTGATTCGAATGTAATTTAATGAATTTGACAATGTTTTTGACTTTGTACCCACTAATTTAATATTTTTCATATTTTGCATGTTTCTTTTCAAATGTATTATTTTCTTGACATTTCGAGTATATTGAACTCAAATTGCAGCGCCCTAACGGGGTTCATGTACCTACCTATTTCTATGTAATTTTAAGACCTATGAATATGTACATGAAGGCAATAAATGAATATGAATATATGAATATATCTGATGTTGCAAGTGTATATAGGTTACAGTAACCGCTTACCAACAGGTGGGTTCCCACACTAGGATTTTCTGTGTCGTGCGTATCAGGAACTAGGTACGAGTACCGTGGCACCACAACACCCACACCAGGAACAAATATCTACAGAACATTCAAACATTTTTTCCGCATCGGGAATCTAACCCGCAACCTTCTGCGTGTGTGGCGGCTACATAATTTAATAAGTTTTATTCATTATGAATACATTGTAAGTTTGTGTTTTTAAAATATTATGTATGGATGAAAATTTGAAATATTGCATTAATAATTGAGTAAAATTGTATAATTTAAAAGGAGGAAGTGGTGAAAAGTTCTATTTCTCAACCGTGTTGAAAGTTCAATTATTTTGGAACTCGTTTAAACAGAGCCTCGTTGCTCATTGGTGTTGACAGGTGGGGCTTAACCCTTACGTACACCTCGGATATTTAACAAGGGGAATGAACACTCAAACCTTTTTCTGTTTGTTTTTGATTCGAAACATTGTTTGTCTTCGGTTCAGGCGGAGATTCTTAAAATTAAACCTTCAAGGGATTGGAATATTCTAAAGGTTTATGGATGATTTTATTGTTTATATTTTTGTTTTATAAAACAAGATGAAAGAACGATAGAGCTTTTTGAATTTCGATACATAATTTCGTATGTTAATGATTTTTATACAAAAACCCTACTTTCAATTTGTAGATACATTTCACTTGAAATGTAAGTTAAAACATCGTGTGAGAATCCTAGCTAGGGTGACTATACCCTGGAACCAAAGCATATGAGTCCGTCAGTTAGTGTTCCAACAAATGAAAACCAGCGTAGCTTAACATCCCGGTGATGTGGAGCAGCATTATGTGCTGAGACAGGACCTGTTCGTCCTCGCGTCACAGAGAGGACTAGATATTTTGTGCCTATAGCCTATCAAGTTACCTACCTATTACTGTAGGGCCGAAATATGTATAAACGTATGTACATAATATCTTTTCTATGAAATTGTGTGTCAAATAAATTTATTTTCTTTCCTTCTTTCTACTTTCTAATAAAGGGCGATAGATTTGCAACCTATAACGTGTCATAAGCTAAATGTAAGGTAATGTAAGGACCCTTTAATTGTTGAAGGGTAACAGACAGAGGGTTGTCAGACCCCTAATTTTTATCCTGAAAGACACGTATTCAACATGTGTCAAACACTGAGCACGAGTATGTTTTTGAGGATGTCTATCACTCACGGGAAATGAACCAAAGCTTGTTGAGAAGTTTGGAAAACATTTTAGAATGATGACAAAAACAACAAAAAACAGTTAAAAAAATACAAAAATACATACAGGATTTTTTTTTTATTGTTTTTGAAAAATCTAGAATATCATCATTCTGTGAGGTGTATGCAAAAGCTTTGTATTATTATGACCAGGAAATGTTTTCCAAACTTCTCAACAAGCTTGGAACAGTACTGAACCCAACAAAGGGCAAACTTTTAATGCCAACGGTCAGCTTACATCCACGCCTATAAATTTGGCTCATAACACCCCGTCCCCGCAACGACCCTTCAAACTATTTTCCATTATTCAGAACTAGCTCTAGCCCGCGTTCTCACTCGCAAAACACTATAAACTTTTCATTGTTGAACTCTCTGGTGGCAGAGATAGATGGGTTGAGGGATGGCAATAATAATCATCATTTGGAGCATTTTTATTCTTTACTAGCTACTGTCCACGGTTTCGCCCGCGTGATACCCGGATAAAAAGTGCCCGATGAAAAGCAGCTTTTACCGTTAAGGCTCTTAAGAAGCGCGTCTCCACAAAAAACTCTTTTATTTAAACAGGATGATATATAGCCACCTGTCCACCCTGAAGGTCCATTTAAAATATTGGTGAAAGAAATATTGTAGTAAATACACATTAAAAAAATACCAAAAGACAGTTTTTTTTTTATTGACCAGATTACATTATAATATTTAAAATAAATTAAATTATCCTAGTAATATTACAATCTAGCCTATGTCAGGCTAATTAATAATATTGACATAGTTTTATAAAATAAAGTATATCTAAGAATGTGTCCATTAACACCTTTCTTACTGTCTCTATTTAAGGGCAAGACACTTTGTTCATATGTTCTTTATAGGTAGCACTGACACGAATTTCACTACATTACACTATTATTTACACTAAACTAACTCAAAGGGTTTAGTCCTTTGGATTCTTCTCACTATGTCCGTGTCGGAGCTGGATTGCCTCGACGTTCACATAAAAGACAGAATAATATGACATGAAAAAAGCGAGCATAACCCTACAAAGTGTTTTCTCCCAGCAAATCTTGAGAAGCATATCGTGAGAAGAATGAATTCTTTAAGACAAAAGTACGTGAAACTTCTCGAAGGACTTTAATGTGCTCTAAACTTAGGCAAAAAGTCTGAAGCCTAAGTCAGGCTCACAGCTAATAGAAGAAATAGACTTCTCACTTGCACTTATCACCTGTACGTATCACTTAAGGATCCGGCGTACAGCGTTTATAACTTAAATTCGAAGAGCGTACAAAAATATATCTCTTTTTGACTGATGCAGGCGCGCCCGTGCTAGCGCATGTTTTAGTCATGTTTTTCATAACAAGATGGCGTTAAAAAATGTGACCAAAAGCTAGAACGCGCTATCAATGCGTTCTAGCTTGTGCATAAGTAAACTTGTGATTTTTATAGAAATTGTCTACCGTCTACCTGAATACAGCAATATATACACTATTGATTTGTATTATTTTTGAAGCAAGTAGCTAGCACCCGGAATCAGTCTGCGAAATTGTTAATGGTCAAATGGTCCTTCGAGCCGGATTTTCGGGTTGCTGGTTACTTCTTAGCAGTTACAGTAAGTATTTTGAAAAAATATATAGCAAGTTACGTATATAAATACTATTCGAATGCAAATAATAACATAATATGGTGGAAATAAGTTCTAATTACAAATGACTATGGTATTACGTTTGTATGGGCAATTCATCCAAGGCAGGCTTCTTAACAGCGTATCCGTTAAAATGCTTTTTGCTTATCACTTAACACTTGCATTTATTACCTTGCTACTTAATCAGGCTTTAGGTCGGTGCCCAAACCATTTTTATGACAGTGTCATTCATTACCAATGTTTTGATCGTGAGCTCCGTCCGGGATTTATATCCGCTAGTCAATCTTATTGCTCTACCTACTGCAGAAGATTAGAAGGTTAAATTTATTATGACCTTCTTCTTAATCATAATAATAAAGTTGTAGAGTTTTCTTGCTTTTTTTTAATAATAATAATGTTAGTCATGTTTCACACAGCATCATCTAGCCCCAAATTAAGCAACACTTGTATAATGGGATCTACATTATACAAGAAAGTTTGAACGTCTAATCTCTGGAACTATCACTTGATAAAATATTTTTTCATATTGTAAAAACGGGAATTTTCCTTCCGAGAAAGTCGCGACCACTCACCCTGATGAAGACTCTCGGAATGAGTCGAAACTTAGTCGGTGCCTTCACCGATAGTGCAGTACGTGAAAATTCCCGATTTTACAATATGAATAGTCAAGTTCACGATAGTTTTTGGAAAAATATTTTTTCATTTGATAGTCTAGTTCTTGAAGAAGGTTGTAGGCTATTTAACATCACGGTACGACTCTTAGGAGCAAAAGAAGTAATAGCGTGGACGATGCGATGCGGTGGATTAGGGGGCCGAGGGCGGCCGTGGTATAGCTAATAATATAAAATAATAATAAAATACTTAATTGAGGACTAATTTAAGTCCTTATAGACATGTTATGTAGTATAACGAACATACAATGTGCGTTCTTATCGCAAACAGCGATTTCTTTCAGGTAACCATTTGAACATGGTAGAAAACCGAAGCTTTTCAATGAGGGCAGGATATTATTGCCTACGCTCCGGTTAGGAACAATAAAACATAAATAAATAAATAATGCTGGTTATATTCACACAGCATCATCTAGACCAAAAAGTAAGCAGAGCTTATGTAATGGGAACTACATGGCTGGTAGACTATTTATATAATATACATCGCCTTTTCAACTAGATCTATGAAAGCACATATATTTTCATACACTGTTACTTCATAACTTTCATTGGACACGAAACATTGTGCCTCAAACGAATTTTCCCCGCAGAAAAAGGAAAATATAACTTCAAATTCATTTCAGGAATTCTCATTTCTGTTCCCCTGTGAACAATCAGACAGATTACAGTGAAAAATGTCGGTGACACGCAAATCCTTAGGCATTAATCTTTTCATCACAGTTATCAACACTTGCGAATCTCTTTTTAGTGTCTCCCTCAACTTAGATTCTGTTTTAACGCATTAATAAAATGTATAGTTTAAAAAACTAACTTTCATCACGCACTTAAAAAATCTAAAAATAATCCCACTATCCACCTCCTAGCTCCATCATCAGCCCTTCGTTACCAAGCCCAATCTATATACATGACTGATATACTACTTATGTACATTTTTTTTTGTAAATACATACATATTATACATAGGAAACACCCAGACCCGAGACAAATGAATGTAGATCATACAAAAATTTGTCCCGCAGCGGGAATCGAACCCGCAACCTTTTGCGTCTCAGGCGGACCTTCGCCTACTGCGCCACAGAGGTTGTCAAACTATCCACATCCTGGCGTAATCATCAGTTCAGCTTCAAGATACCAAATTATAGTATTGTCATCCAAACTAAATATACCTACATAAAGTTTAATTTCGATATACGACAATTAGAAGTAAGTCAAAATTGACTTCCATTGATTTGATTATATTTTGTTCATTATTTAGATAGTTACCTACAAGTGAAGGGAGTATTCCAACCATTTCCTTTCTATGTCTCAGAGCTGCTAGTAAATAGTTTTATATATTATTACATATTATTATCTCACATTATTATTATTTGTATGTATATTATATAGGATATGTATATATATTTGTAATTTATGTAGGTGTATATATATATATATATATATATATATATGTTGTAGGTTTAGGTACTCGTACACCGCCGTCTTTTGATTCTATTTTATCCTGTCCATCCAAAGGTTGTCTGGAAGAGATCGCTTTTAGCGATAAGACCGCCCATTGTACCTTATATTATTGTGAATTCCTGTGTCTTTTTGTATTTTGCTTTGGTGTGCAATAAAGAGTTTATCTATCTATCTATCTATCTATTCCCATTTGAGCACCTATTTTTTGGGCACCTATGCATTGAGCACCAATGGTATTCCCATTTGAGCACTATTGATTGGTGCTCAAATGGGAATAGCTTAGGTGCTCAATGCATAGGTGCCCAAAAAAAAGGTGCTCAAATGGGAATTCTTCAAGTGAAGCTTATAAAACCAATGATTGCTCAAAAAAGTACCAACGTCATATAAATTATATGACTTTTGAAGGCCCGTGCAAACTGGATTTCCCTTTGATTACCACCGCCGCCGCGTCAGTTTGGCTAAGCCTTTACTAGTATGATTAACTTAACTAGTAAAACCCAACATTTTCATCGATAACCACATCGACAAACCTTTTTGTCCATCACTATATTCTGCCGATCGGATCTGACGGCTCTAGTTAGATTATTCTAAAGGGATTAATCTAGCGCTAGTGTTGTGCTAGTGATAGTGATATTATTTTCAATAACCGTCAAATATAAGCACAGTGTAGAGATGTTTAAAATAATAGATACTTATGCCATGGACATTGGAAATAACCTAGCTTTGCTTTTTTCTTTCAAGTTTTATGGTCCCAGTAAATAATAATTGTTCATTAATACTGCTTTATAAAAAAGGCGTATGTAACACAAACACGAAAATCGATGGAAATATTTAAGTGAAAAAAATATGTGTAGAACCGCTCTTTTGCTTATCGGTAAGCATTTTTTTTCCTTTGTTTAGGAATTGGATAGGAAAAAAATAAATATAGGATCCGATGAGCTTTTTTGATTGATCACCGTGGCATATATAACTCAGTTTCGGCGAAAATTGTAGATACGTCTTTTTCGAATAGAACGGTAGTATGAGACAATGAAGGGCACTATTTATTCTAGTCTCATTATTGTTATTTACCGACATCCTAAATACATAGCTGTTCTTTGTCTCGAATAATTATTGGCGAAGAGGAAGACGTAGATTATTTGGCGTGCCATCATCTCGCACTGTGGCTCGAGTCTCCTCACCTATCCCGCGAGTCCTCATCACGCTCAACTCTCCTGGGGACTAGTCCTGAGTTTGATAGGTATGTTTGCGAATTATGTCCAAACATTTAAAGTTTTTTTTTTAGTTTCTATAAGCGTGGGGTTTCACTCACTGTGTGAGGGATTTATTTCAGCTGACTTTATAAATCTGGTCATTTTCACACAGCATCATCTAGCCGCAAAGAAAGCAAAGCAAGAGTGCACGGCGCGACGCGGAAGGAGAAAGTCGCAACCACTCACCCTGATGAAGACTCTCGGAATGAGTCGAAACTTAGTCGGTGCCTTCACCGATAGTGCAGTACGTGAAAATTCCCGTTTTTACAATATGAATAGTCAAGTTCACGATAGTTTTTGGAATAGAAAGCAAAGCTATTGTTATAGGTACTTCATGGCTGATATCTTAGGTACTAATATACTTTTTTAATGCATACATATCCTAAGGTTGTCTAGAAGAAATCGCTTTCAGCTATAAGACCGACCATTGTGCATTTCTTTTGTTTTTTGTTTACTATATTTCTGTATTTCGTACTGTAAATTGGTGTTTATCTATCTATCTACATAGAAAATCCCCAGACCGGAGACAAATATTGCAGATCATAGACATTTTTCCCGCGGCGGGAATCGAACCCCTAGCCTTCTGCGTCTCGGGTGAGCCTTTGCCCGAGCGTGTTTGTTTCTGATAACGGGATAGGAAGATCCTATTTCGTTCAAAAAGTCGTCTCTAATATATAGCTTGGTCGCGGAGGAACAGGCAATAGATAAAACCGACGTTTCAAAGTGTTCCTTGTGATTTTAATGAATAAATGTATTTCGACTTTGACTTTGACTTTATGTAAACAAAATATATTAGAGACGGACAAACTTTCTAAACCTTGCTGGTACAAAGAACAGTGGGATATTAGAGGCTTAAGGACCCACCCCTAACGCTCGCCCCATGCATAAAATTAGTTAAGAATTCCCTTCCACTCGCAGATAGCTACCCTTCCGCACAAGCTCCTTAATAAAACATCGGATACTCCCTCCTTATGCTCGCGCTATACATTTTAATATATGGCAGGTATCGCGAAAACATGCAGGTCAAACTTCTTACACATGACAACAATGCGTGGCGACATGCCGTGGATTGCAAGAAATCGGAATCATTGAGGTGGGTCATTATTTTCTTATCCTTGTTCCATATTACGTGGGGTCGACACAACATTTATTTATTTATTATATTTGAATTGTACATAATAGCTACACAATATATAATATAATCACGCCATCGTCTCACTTTTTCAAGTAATTCGCATTCCACATGGTAGAGTCTAAGTCCATTGCCGCTTTTAGTATCCACTAGCTACTGCCTACGGCTTTGCTCGCGTGATACCCGGATAAAAAGTAACCGATGAAAAATAGAACTTACCGTTAAGGTAGCGTTCGTAAGAAACGTATTCACTCGACCATTTCTTCGTCGACTTACGTTACAAAATTAGTTTCCACTAAAAGCACTTATATTTCAATAATATACAGCCGAATATATTATCCAACGCGATAATTCCAGTTATATGCGTAGGCCAACGTAAAGATGGAGTAAGCAACTACATAATAAAAGAAGCTGGAAAACTATGGCCGGGAATGCAATAAATTGGATGAGATTTTTATACTAAATAGATGTATTACATAATCATTAAATAATAGTATTAAATAAGTAGACTGTTGGAATTATAGCAAAGTAAATAAGGATTTACTTTGTTGTTACAGATATACCTCGTGTGTTCATAAGTCTTGAGACACAGTAAAACTAAAATATTTTTGGAGCTAAGTTGAGTATTCATTTATTGGATATTAAAATTAAAACTACTGACATCTAGATCTGTATTTAAAAATAAATCATTCAAAATGGCCGCCTTTGCATTCAATGCAGGCCTTCAAACGCGTGCGCCATTCATCTATGGCGGCACGAATCTTTTCAATGGGAATCGATTCTTTAATAAGGGCTCGCTTGAGAGAATCCAGGTTTGGGTGAGACTTTCTGCATGCCCTCAGCTCCAATTCCGTCCATAAAGAATAATCCAAAGGATTCAAGTCAGGGCTTGACGAGGGCCAATCTTCGCTCCGAATGAAGCCTGGCAAATTGGCCTCCAGCCAACGTTGGGTAGTCTTAGCTTTATGGGAGGGAGCAGAGTCCTGTTGGAAAACCCAGTATTTTCCAGCGAATAGCGTATCATTTAATGGTTTAACCACCGCTTCCAATATGTCGGTTTGGTAATTTTGTGCCTTCACCTTGACGCCTTGCTGGCAAAAATGAAGCGAAGTGGCCCCCTCGTAGGAAACACCCCACCAAACCATCACACTTGCTGGATGATGAGTGCGCTGGACATTGCGTACAGATGGCTGGACGTCCTTTGAACTTCTGGCGTAAACCTTATTTTTCTGCCGGTTAAACTTTTCTTCCACCGTGAAGATCTTTTCATCGGTAAACAGGATATTTTTTGGATCGTGTCTCTTCAATAGGTTCCGACATCGTTCCAGTCGCAATTTACGAAGACGCTCGTTTAAATAATGCACTTTCCTTCGACTGTAGGCCTTTAGTTTAAGATCATATTTAAGTATCCTGTTCACCGATATTCGCGAAATGTTGGTCTGCAGAGCTAATTTATTTTGAGTCCGGCAAGGGTTGCGACGAATTCGCTCTCTGATTACTTTGATGTTGGCGGGCGTCCTTACAGACCGCGGGCGGCCACATCTTCCACGGTCTTCTAAAGAGCCGGTCTCCTTGTACCTCTTTATGGTATAATACACAAATTTCCGACTACATCCCAAACTTTGGATTTCACTAAAAACTTGCATTGGTTTTTTTCCTGCTTGAAACAGTGAAATTACAGTCGCACGCAAATCTTTTGTTGGCGCCATTTTCACGGATGATGAAACAAATATTCAAATGTATATTTTTTCTGATTCAAAACATTCGAAATTTAAAATTTTAAAAGTTTAAAAAAGGTTGCATGAATTACTTTCTTTTTAAATTAATTAAATAAGTTCGTCTCAAAACTTATGAACACACGAGGTATATTTAGAAAATATAACACAACCTGACACAATCAATGGAGAGCACAGACTGTAGAGTATGACAGTAACAACTAAGATGCTTACACACGTCTGGTCAGTTAAATTTACTCCACCATCAGCCATTAAAAACATAAAATACCTTTGACTAGTAGCTATCAGACTATTTAGGTCTGGAAGTCTCCACTAATAGAAACATTAATTAACTAGTAACAACATAATTTCCCAATAACCAAAATCTTTTCATAACCAACCCATTTATTCTGATAAAAAAGCGTATTACACAGTGGATAGGTAGGTAGAAATGGTAGGTAATTTTTCTTCTATGTAATTTAAATAAAGTACATTTTAGTGTTTTTGAAATGCCTGATTTAAATCAATATGTGTAAGCTTTAGGGCAGAATTTAGTGATACAAATAGTTTTAATTTACCACCTTGATGCAACAGTTACCTAAATTCACAAGCAATATATGATTTGATTTGAACCCTTTGCAGTCGGGTAAGAATTTAGAAAAAAAAAATAAACTTAGTATTCGCATTCACGATATCAAAGGTGCTTGCATTTATTCAGTAGATACTATTCAACAAAGATAATCAACTCAATTTTTAAAAATAGCTTATAAGATTGTTACTTAGCTTATTTCTAAAAGTTTAACAAACATTAATTGAAAATATCAACAAGCTCTACAAAAGTTACATCCATTTGGACGTTGTATTAAATAAAAACTTACCCCTACCTTTGTGAAAATGCTACGCTATAGAAGCTCTACGAAACTTTAAGTAGGCGTAGTACTTTTGTGGCTTGATTCAATGTTTTTATCGAGCAAACATTTGCGGTCCGTCGTCACTCCCGACGTGTGTAAGAGCTTTGAGAAACAAATGCTCCCGGATTTGCATAAATAAGTCCCACTTTATTAGAGTGAAGCTGGTTCAACCTTCAATAATTCGTCTGATTTGGTTCGGGTTTGGTTTGTATCGACGGATACCATTTCTGTACCCTTTACATTGATACAAGTATCTACCTTGTTTCGAAAGGAATCTGTTTTGTAAATTTATTTTATGTGGAATAAGTTATTAAAAAGTAATAAATCATAAATGGAAAGCCGTGTTTGCCTAGTGAGATGTAGTCCTTCTTGTGGGTTCAAACCTGTTCGTGCACCTATGTTTTTTTTTTAATATACGCTTAACACGGGTTCAAAACGGTAAAAGAAAAACATCGAGAGGATACGGCATGCCTAAGAATCAAAAATACAAAGAAAAGTACTATCGATAAGTGTTCCAATAATTGGCGATAGACTTCCAACTTGTCACGTGAAATGGTTACTAATAGCAAAAACGCAGGCATATGCCAAATACGAGTATAACGTTTGGACGTGTCTTTGACTACCCGTTAGATAGATAGATAAATAGAAAAATCTTTATTGCACAACTTAAATGTACTGTACATAGGTGAACTTAATGCTAGATAGCATTCTCTTCCAGCTAACCTTTGTGTTATGTCTTAAGGTAGTGCATGAATAATAGGGCAGAAATAGGCCTGAAGGTACCACTTTCCCGGACGGGTCCTTTGTGAGAAGCTCCTTTGTGTTAATGCTCTTAAAACACAAAAATAGCAAATAATTGACGTATAGTTAAAACCCATTTTCTTCTTTTTGTAATTTCAAAAAGCTCTATTATTGCCAAACTCTCGCTAAAAATGGATATCCATTCGTTCCAACTTGAAGACTGTGTACCCGAAAATCCCAAATCCTTTAGATTGTACCTGCTGGTATCAGAATCACTTGTTATAGAAACCTCATCCGAAACTTTCTTTATTGCTTTTGCTTTCAACAGATTGAGTCCCCAATAATAATGAACCAAACATTTTCGGCGAAGGATATTATTTTGGAGACGCGACTTTTTTTTCATTAGTACCTAGGTATTTACATTTGCACCAAAGATAGCATACTTATTAGTGACTAACTCGTGATTACTATCCGCGGTGGGATTTTTATATGGACTTAATATACCCAATACAACTAGATGCTAGATTTAAATAAAATTATTAAATAAAAAACTTTTTCAAAACAAGTCAATTTAGAGTGACGTCATTTTTTTTGGTCCGCCATCTTTGGGAGTCCGCCATATTGGATTTAGAATTATGTTACTTACCTAACTATGCATTGTAATCCATACCAACTGAATTTTAATCAGAAATTTTGCATACACGCAAAATTTCAGCTTAAAATTCAGTTGCAAGATTTGACCCACACATAGTAAATAACAAGGCAAGTTAGACGAAGGCTTGCAAAAAGCTTTTTTTTTATTTAAACCCATTAAAGGCACAATTTAGGCGTAATTTGAATTTTAAGACACTGATTTATCAGTCACGTCTATAGTGTACGAATATTCATATCAACGGACATATTATGACAAAATATTTTCATTTACGATTAAAAAAAAAATAGTTCTTACGAGCCAATACACTGACTTGATGAAGGCAATCAAAGTTAAAGTATTCGTGATACTACTAAGTACCTGAAAACTTGATTAAAGATGGCTGTAACAATCCCTCATTACGTACAAGCTATGTACTATGTACTGAATAGAAGATAATTATGACCTCAGTGCCGCGGTGGACGAGTAGCCAGCTGAGACGCAAAAAGTGCGGGTGCGATTCTCGTTGCAGGACAAATGTTTGCATGCTCTGCAGATATTTGTTCTTGGTCTGGTTGATGTGGTACCACAGTACTCGTAGTTTCTGTGACCTAAGACAGGGAATCCTTGTCTGGAGTCGTATTGTATGTGTCTGTCGTTAGTGTTTGTATACATTAAAATTAATACCAGGATCACACATACATTAATCATCATCATCATCAGCCTATATTAGTCCACTGCTGGACATAGGCCTCCCCTAATGAGCGCCATAGCGCCCTGTATACATTAATACCTGGTATATATTATACCAGGTCTGCCGTACGCAGGAATCAACGACAAAAAGTCGCGTCCTACACTTCAATAACATGTTTCAGCTCAACTCGCGTCGCCTTCTTATCTAACTTTCGAACTGTCCGCGATTTACCAAGTATAATCGAGTTGGATGTGAAAAAATATTTTTGCTTTCGATAGCCCAATTCATGAGGAAGATTATAGACTATTTAAAATCACGCTACGACCCTAAGGAGCCGAGCAAAATAGGTAATAGCACGGGCGGGTGATGGGAATCGGTGGGTCGGTAGGCGGCTGAGAGCGGCCGTGGCACAGCTTCATAATATGGCTTTCTGATTTCCGGTGTAGCTCGTTTATTTTATTACCATTTGTGAGGTGACGTTATGGACAAGCCATATAATTTTAGAACGTATTATATGATATCGAAAATATGTATCATTGTGGTTGAGTGTGTCCGAAACGAGGTCGGGAGAAGCTCATTTTGTTTAGGCAAGAATGTGCGCCTCAATGAAGTAGGTATATGTAACTATATTTTAGCAAAATCTGATTCAAAGTTGCTAAAATATTATTTAAAATGGTTAAATTAGAGATTAATTTCTGTAAAAAAGCTCTCCTGAGTGGCATGTTCAAACTGTGGCAGATCCTCTTTATATAAATAAAGTATTAAAAAAATATAATATAGGCATATTTATTTGTTTCAACAGTTTCTTTTGTATGGCACCACAGTAAGAGAATCATAATTTTATTATCAACATGTTTTTTTTAGAAATAGACCAATTTCATTATTTTAAATTTAAACTTTATAAATTACTCTTACAGAAGGCTTATCATATAAATGGGCATCTAAATGATAAATTCTAATGATCTGAACTGTATCTCTTTTTATAAATTGATAACTTTTGTAATTGTAAATACTATCCTTACTATATAACTTTCACATTTCCTTCTCACGCTCATTAATGTAGGTACAATTTTATTAAACTTAACTATCCTTGTCTATCCATTTCTCATCACACACTCTTTGTCCACACTCACTTTGTCTTCACTGTTTTCCTTCTGCAACACTGCGATCGTGAGGTCACCCTTCACTTCCTAGGTCCTATCTGAAAATCAGCGCTGCTTCGCCTTGACGGAGCAGCAATAAGATGAGATAGGACCATTTCGACTCATACCTACCATTGCAGCATAGACTGCCCTCGTTAGCACTGGTTAACACCCATGTATTGTACTCTTTTGTAATTTACTGTATATTTTTAAATTGTTTGTATTTCTTTTCATTTGTACTTGTCTGTGCTGTATTGTATGTGTTGAATAAAAAACTATCTATCTGTCTATCTATATATTTAATGTTATTCATTTGCATGATATGCTAAAAAAAAAGTTGACTCTTTTTTATTCTTCCTCAAAAAATGGTTTTTATTCGTTTTGCATGCTTGTATGCTAACCATGGCTGTACCTACTTTATCTTTTACCACACACTATAACCCATTCAACCCAACATGCTTCTTGACTATGAAAGAGATGCAAAGTAAAACTGCCTCGGATATTTTCTGGACCAATTCGTCCTGGCATTCTATGGTCGTCACAATGTGCGATAACCGAAAGGGTTTTTTTAATACAACTAAAGTACGGCCCGCCTGTTGGTAAGCGGTTACCGTAACCCATGGACACTTGCAACACTAGAGGTATCACCCTCAGATATAACGGGTTAGTAATCGATTGAGTGAACAATATGAATTACAATAAAAAGAAAGTAATTACTAATTCTCACAACATAGATTAAAATTATTCATTTATTTCAGATAAAGATCCATAATTAACATTATAAACACAGAAAAATTACATACAAAATAAATTAAATAAATAATAATAATAATAATAAATAAATAATGCTGGGCATATTTACACAGCATCATCTAGCCCCAAAGTAAGCAGAGCTTGTGTTATGGAAACTACATGATTGATATACTACTTATATACATTTTTTTTGTAAATACATACATATTATAGACTTCTGCGTCTCAGGCGGGCCTTCGCCCACTGCGCCACAGAGGTTGTCAAAAAATTATCAAATCAAAATGAAAATTAAATTAGATGGAGCCCATCATGACCCGCATCCACCGGTTTTGTATAGGACAGTCTGTCTGGTCGCGCAACAATCATCTGTAGGATGCCGTTGCTTCTGCCTCGCGCACGCTGGAGTAGGGAAGCGACTTTTTTACGCATAATCGCATGAAAGCCGTCCGTGCGTATCCGCAAACATCCCTGATGTGCTGCAAAGGCGAGGCAGCCGCATCAGCATCCTAAAAAGTCATCCTAATTGAATGAAGCAATTTTATTTCGGCTAGGTGCGTCCTTAGCCAGATCACAAAAACAAAACACAAATTTTATAATATTTTTTGGTTTTTATAATTTAGAATTAAGAAATCATTCCTGAATTTTCCGATCCGAAAATAGGTCAAAAGAAATGGCTATATAAAATCGATTTCGGCTTCAGTACTACTTTATAGCGAGCCGTAAACCCATTGTTTTACGGCTTAGCAGTCATCTCTTTTCGATTTAGACATCAGTGGAAGTAGATATGTTCAGAAAAATGTTCACACAGCGCGATTTCTTGCACATTATATAAAATTGTTTGCCGGCACGAAGGGGAATACTTTACTTAACGAATTAATCTAATTAAATATGTCTATATATAAATAAATATGTTTTTCTTGAGAACCATGTAAATCAAAATCAGAATCAATAGGTATTTATTAATTGAAATCGCAAGGATCAAAAGCAACGCCTACTCGTAATTACGTGTTTATTTCCACCGCTGTATTAAATTTCATAATTTACTTCAAATTGTATCTAATCCCTTTGGAAATTTGTTTCCATTCTATCTCCCATGAATACGTAAAGTTATTCGCACAATAGTCGTCAGTTGTTTGCAAATGGCTGAACAAAAACACCCGGTAAATAGAATTCGCTAATCATGCTATCTCGGTGAAAACGTTATTTTGGAGTTTTTATAATACAACGAGACGAGTACGATGTATATTATAAAAAAACAGCTACTGCCCACGGCTTCGCCCGCGTGGTATCCGGATAAAAGTAGTATATGTGTTATTCTGATGTATAATCAGTATATTGCTGTTAAGTTTCATAGAAATCCATGCAGTAGTTTTTTGCGTGAAAGAGTATTAAACATCCATCCTCACAAACTTTCGCATTTATAACACGTAGACTGCTTTTATACGGGTACCACGCGGGCGAAGCCGTGGGCAGAAGCTAGTAGTCAATAATTCTTCTAGACTTGGTCGCTCGCGAGGACTTGGCGTAAATACACATTATACAAATTTTCATTCACGTAGTTTATAAGTTAATGGTCTTTATAGAAACATTACCTTATGAAATATATGTTCTTGTGATTTCAATGAATAAAAAACTGTTGAATTTGAGTTGATTTCCTTCTATTGGGACTCCAACCTACTCTAGGCTAGGATAAAAAAAAGAACATAACTGCCAACCTATAAAAAAAAAGAAAACTTAACTGTACTAAATCTGATTTTAAAATATGAAGCCATTGGCTTAGAGTGCAAAGCTTAACTAAACTATCCATAGCAATACAAAAAAATCAGACACGCAGAATAAAAAAACTATTAATTTACGAAGGGAGATTAAAAATCACGAATAATGTATTCCGTGCCGGCCCCGTGCTGATTGAACGGAGCTTCCTCACGGAGTTTTTGCACGTTTTGCTGAGCTCAGGCGGTACAAGCTATCCTTTTTACGTTACAGGGAATGAGCAATATCCCGCAGATATGAGAGGGTTGTATTCCAGTTTGAAGGGTATAGTTGCCGGTGAAATGACAAGCACATTAGATCTTTCATTTTGTTATATCAGGGAGGCAACGCGTGAGTGATATATCTGGTACTGTAAGCTAAAGTTGTGGAGCTCGAGAGCTAGATATAGAAAAGATATCTTCAGTAAAGAACAGTTCAGTATATCTTTAGCTCGCGTGATTTCATACTATATCTTTATATCTTCTAACATACTGCTCAATTCGGACTGATTGAGCCGTATGGAGCTATGGACGCTATCTACAGCTACGCCAGTTAGTTGTTAGACAAGTTTTGCTTCCATTGAACAAAACGTGCTATATTATGATGAGATTATTTTAGACCCATGTTTCAAGCAAAGGAGTTGCTTCGATAAGAGGCGTTTTGAAAGCCTCGGCCTGTCAAGTATGACGGAAAATCATAAGGCTACATTTTTTTTTAATAACGGTACTATGCATAATTGAATCGCATTACACATTAACATTCGTATCGGTAGGCATTATGTTGTTTATCTTCTGAGCTACTCACTGAACAAAAGTAATCAACTCGCTCAGTCGTCCTAAAATCTATATATCACTAGGTGAGCTACTGATATAAAAGAGCGATATATATCACTGAGCCGAAAATATATAATTTATATTTTTTCACTTTAGGGATACTTTTTGTGTATAAAAAAACTGTTAGGTTCTACAGAAAACATTATAAAATTCATTAATAACGAATCTAAAAAGTACAACCCCAGCCACTTAAAAATCACATAGAATCTTCTCCATCGAAAAGTTGTCTGGCAAAGATCACTTATCGCTTTCAAGCGATAAGACCGCCCATTGTAACTTCAAACTTAATATGTTATTGTTTATGTTGTTTATCCCATGAGGTGTAAAATTAAGTATTTTCATTGATTCGTTGATTCAATCTATTGAAGTTTTCAACACATAGTCCATCTTAGCTCGCTACTCTATTGATGATATTTCCAACATATTGGAAGAGTGCGGGCAAGTTGCTAACTTTGTAACTTAGTTGCGGAAACTGGGGCAGCTACAGTATTGCTAAACAGCATCGCTGGATGTGACTACGAAACTAATTTTGTTGGCTCCACATCAACTTCAGTATATATTCTACTAGCTTCTGCCCACGGCTTCACCCGAGTAGTACTCGGATAAAAAGTAGCCAAGCTCACAAATTAAGGATTTTTCTATTTAATTCTTGTATTACTGTGCTATCGAATACTTTAGACAAAAGAAGTGTTTAAATGTTTTTCCAAAATGTAATCTCTTGTGGTATAAAAAAACGTAGAGACTTCTGAGTAGCCAACTAACAATTGCCTACTTCATGTGCATTCTACTTTATTTTGTTAAATTACAAGTATGTTTAAAATTCACTTAGTGAATTAGAATTTTGCAAACAAAATTAATGCTATACTAAAGAAATTTACTAAAACAAGAAAATGAAATCAATTCGATATTAAAATACATTTATTGCATTAAAACTTCCTACAATACGTTTTCAAAATAGCTGCAACAGGATCTTATAAAAAAATGCATACAAGTAGTATATCAGTCATTAAGTTCCAATGACACAAAAGCTCTGCTTAATTTGGAATGAGATAAAAATTTCACACAGTGTCGTGTAAAAATTTCCAAGATTTTTATTATAATTGTTACTAGTTGTTGTCCGCGGCTTCGCCCGCGTGGTATGTTAATAAAAGTAGAATATGACCGTCTCCAAGCTTCAAACTATGTCCACCAACTTTTGAATGAATCGAACCAAGAATTACAATTTATACAAAGTTTAGAACTCAATTGCAAACCCCCAAAGGGTTTTTTTGAGAAAATAAAAATAAGTGTTTCATTATTTACTTTAAAGTTTATTTGAACAGATTTTCTTTTTTCATTGAAACTATACCGCCCTATTTAACCCCCTTAGGGGTCGATTTTCGAAATAGATTAGCCTATGTGTTATTTCAGTTCCTAAACTATCTATATTCCAAATTTCATCAAAATCGGTAGTTACGGAGATACGTGGTAACAAACATTCACACACACACACACACACACACACACACACACACACACACACACAGACTTTCGAATTTATTATATTAGTAGGATTTATACAACTAATGCTTATTATCGTTATTGATAATGAAGACAATAGTATAAACCTGGCCTGTTCCCGGGAGCGCTGTGCTCACTCAAACTTCAATTCAGTTAAATCTAATTGAAAAGCGTGAAGCTTTCACACAGAGCTCGGATATAATAATTGTTCGTTGCTAGATTATTCTTGAAAATATGTTTGTGATTGATTTATTATAAACTAGCTGCTGCCCACGGCTTCACCCGCATGGTACCCGTATAAAAAGTAGCCGGTGAAAGTAGCACTTACCGGTTACGGCAGTGTTCGTAAGAAACGCATTCACTCGACCGTTTTTTCGTCAACTTACGTTGCAAAATTGGTAATACAGGTTTTTTAAACCTATCTCAGGCACCAGTCTCACACAAAACAGGTTCATAAAGTGGGTTAGTTAATGACCTTTACAATTTAAGAACTTATTTTGTTGAGAAAAAACGTTTATTATCATTATTATTATTAATTGTTCTCCACGAAAAGACCTGCTGCCTAGTTGGGGATGCAGAATATTACGAAGATTTTTTAGTTCGGTTCATGATTCAACTAAATCGATTTCTATAAACCTCATCATAATTTCATGCTCTGTGGTTCACAAAATCTCGAAAGAGATCGTGTTTGTAATTAAAAGTTTCCTAAAATTCATGAACTTTAACGACACCGTGGAAAGTTGACGAGGATAAGACAGTTCCTCATGTAATTAGAAGATTTATTTCACCAAATAATACATTACATTTTTAGAAAACTCAAAGACATGTGGCACTCGCTTACAAGAGCGTGAGCGAAGCGAAATATCAATGAATAAAATAATGCTGGACATTTTTTTTTCACATAGCTTCATCTAGCCCCAAACTAAGCAGAGCTTGTATTATGGGAACTACATGACTGATATACTACTTATATATATATATTTTAACTTAACTATCACGTTTTCAGTTGCGAGCTGGCTGCATTTGTAGGTAAAATAAGCGTCGAGGGTTTTCAAATTTATTTAAAATTAACTTGTTTTCACATTGTAAGTCGCATACGCACTTCAAAATAACTGCACTGGTTATAATGTATGCGGTTTATCACGAATGGTTGAATATGCAGTGCTTGTAGACGTAATCCAGCTAAAATTATCATAACATCCGCATAGAGAAGGACGGCCGCGCACTTGCCGACTTAATTCCTTAAAACTTATGCAAATTTTAAAAATAATTACTAGAATTTGTCGTAGACTTTGTCAGAAATTTTGATAAAATTTAAGTTTATCTTGATGCTAAGTTATTTTAATATAATCTGTGGCTACGTGATAGCCGTACAAGACGATTATTGACTATTGAAATTCGGAATATCATTTCAAAACGTGGCGTAAAAAACTGATAATGCTCAATTTTAAAGTAGCCACTTGTCTATAGAGTCGTCTATAAAATCTGAAATCGGAGTATAGCCTGGTGGGCTGTACCCTGACTTCCATGGGTTTGAATCCGGACATGCATCGATGATTTTTTCAATGTGCAATTAACACGTGCTCAAAACGGTGAAGGAATACAAATTGAGGAAATCGGCATGCTCAAGAACTAGACATATTGTGCTATCGGTTAGTGTTCCAATAAGCGGCGATGGGCTTGCAATCTACCAAATATAATGTTCGGATGTATCTCTGACCACATATTTGGTATCCTCACATCCTATTTGAAGATCCTTAGATGGGATTTAAGAATCTCTATCATAGGGAACGTAATAAAGACAGACGTCTTGAAATGAACCATGTCACTAATAAATGCTTGACGGTTGTAGCGTGGCTTGGCTACAGACGTTTTTAGAAATGTAGTAATGCCCTGAGACACAACAGGCGCGTGAGGTGCACATTTTGTCTAAGATGGTCGACATTGAAATTACGAATAACATAATAATATACTGAGAGTTCCTCCATCTGATCTGATGTGTTTTTTTTAAGTAGCTTTGTGTAGTGAATATTTTTCACGAAAGCCCGTAGTTACATAGGGCTACGATAGTGCAAAGTATACAGCTCGAAGGATTCCAAGCAACTCCAACCACTTTCGTCCCCGACTGTGCGACACTTATATATAAGCGGGTACCCTCAGATATTATTGTTGCAAATGTATTCCGCCCCATTCTGTTACAATGTACTTTAATATAATGGCGAGAGTGTTTCCTTTGCATTCTGATATATTAGCTGGGAAAAAGAAAGAGGTAGGCAATACCAACGCTGGAAACACGACATCGAAAACACAGGAGGGAAGTTATGGACGAGGACTGCAAGAGACAGGGGAAAATGGAAGGAGTTGGAGGAGGCCTATGCTGAAGAGCACACAGACCGCGAATAAATTAAAGTGTAGATAGATAATTTTTAATATAGAATAAAATATAAATTTAATTTAAATTAATGAAAAATGTTTATATTTATTTTTGTTTCTGAAATATATGGCTTATTTTTTATTATATTAGCTGCGAAAATAAGGTTCATGGAGAGTGTGTATTCTCAGAAATGTTATTAAACGATTTTAAAGTAGGCAGTCCAGTCCATACAGCTTGCAGAATCAACCACCGCTGGGGATGAAAATTTCTACGCCGGGTTCGGTGACACAACGGGCGAGTTGGCAGTAGTGACGCAAGAGGTGCGAGTTTGATTCCCGCTGCGGGACAAACGTTTGCATGTCCTGCAGATATTTGTTCTGGGTCTAGATGTTTTGGTTCCGTAATCTATACTATTGACAGATAGAGGACTTCTACGAGCAGTTGATAATGATGAAGTCAGCTGCTACTGACATTGACGACCTCTGTGGCGCAATGGGCGAAGGCCCGCCTGAGACGCAGAAGGTTGCGGGTTCGATTCCCGCTTCGGAACAAATGTTTGCATCTGAAAATATTTGTCTCGGGATCTGGGTGTTTTCTATGTATAATATTTATGTATTTACAACAAAAAAATGTATATAAGTAGTATATCTGTAATGTAGTTCCCATAACACAAGCTCTGCTTACTTTGGGGCTAGATGATGTTGTGTGAAAATGTCCAGCATTATTTATTTATTTATTATCATCAGCATATTGCCAACTTAAACTGACACGAAAGCGGTGGCGGTGGCGGTGGCGGTGGAGATCAGTATATTCACGAGAACTTTGACAACCCGTAAGCATAGAGCAGACAGCCTCAAGAGACGCAATGTTTGATAATTTGCTAGGAAACAATTCTGTCAACTGTCGTGCGAGACCCGCCACACCCGCTGTGCTCTGATTGGTCGAAACTGTTGCTTCAACCAATCAGAGCACAGCGGGCATCATGACGCAATGACAATGACAATGCCCGCATTTGCCAACATCAGTCCTAAAAGACGGATGTGTTGACAGAACAATGAGGTTTAATATGACGCCTCTCGTCATATTAAACCACACCGTTTAATATGACGAGGACTGACGTCTTTTATATTTTGGTCCCGTTTAATATGACGAGGACTGACGATTCTTCTATGCTTGGTCGCGCGCGAGGAACCGGCGTAAATTCACTTTAACATTTTAGATTCACGTATAGTTTTTAAGTTGACGTTTCTATATGATCCTTGTGATTTCAATGAATAAAAACCTATTGACTTTGACTTTGACTTTGTCTCTCGGGATTAACTGCTCGATGGCCGCCAGTGCCACCGCTGCCGCTACTGCTATACCACTCCCGCCACCGCTTCCGCGACCGCGCCAGTTTGACCAGGCCCTCATTTGTTTACTTAACACGGTAACTTTTACAATTATTGTGTTTATTCCAGTTTCAGTAAACTTTACATTCAAAAGCAAGAACCTATGTTATAATCAGTACTGTCGTCGTTAGAATGTATCTATTATGAGTATTTTTTTTTCTGATATCCGATTGTGTACACGTGCCCACCACTATTTATCAGGTTTCCTACCCTCAAAGGTTTCTGGAAGAAAACTCTTGTTATGATTAAGCTCGTTTTCGTACATGCCCTATATAAAAGTATTTTTATGTGTATTTTCTAAATTATAAAAAAAGTCATAAATTACGCCCTTGTTGGTTCGATTCCCGCTCCAGGGCAAATGTTTAGAAGTTCAGAGTTATTTTTGTAGTACCACGGTACTCGTTGTTCCTGATACATACGACACAGGGAATCCTAGTGTGGGATCAGAACTATATAATAAATAATAATAATGCTGGTCATTTTTCACACAGCATCATCTAGCCCCAAACAAAGCAGAGCTTGTATTATGGGAACTACATGATTGATATACTACTTATATACTTTTTTGTAAATACATACATATTATACATAGAAAACACCCAGATTCGAGACAGACATTTGTCGCAGCGGGAATTAAACCCGCAATCTTCTGCGTCTCAGGCGGGCCTTAGCACACTGCGCCACAGAGGTGACGTATCTATACACATATTTATTTATTTACAAGCGACCCGCCCCGTCTTCGCACGGGTCTTTCAAATTTCCAACTTTACCCGAGAATTTTCCTAAAATAATCTTTCTTACAAACCTAGTCCTATAAATTAAGAATACAACAAAAAAAGATCAGCTAAATCGGTCGAGCGAATCAAGTGATGCGGAAATTGATTCTTATTCATATGGAGTTATTTAGGACTTCTGTGCAAAGTTGACGAACCATTCCCCTTTCGTGTATATGCGTGTATGGTCGGGCCGTAAATCCGTGCCACGGGCCGATAGCTATCAATTTGGGCCGTCGTTTTTATGGCGGAGCGCGATTACTTGGGATATGCTATTTGATTTCTGACTGCGATCCATGTATTAGATGATAGATTGAGGATTGATTTTTATGGTTGAATGAAGACTCTCGTTTTGAGAGATTTTTTGTCTCTTGGACAATTATGTGATGGGCGAGTAGACGACGCAGGAGGTGCGGGTTCGATTCCCGCTGCGGGATTAATGTTAACATGTTCTGTAAATATTTGTTACGGGTCCGGGTGTTATGGTGTTTTTTTTCAATCATTTTAATTTATTAGATTTAAAAGATGTTTTTAATTTTATGTAACTTAGTGTAATTGGTTTAATCGTGTTAGTTACTTAATAAATAAATAAATAAATGGTGCCACGGTACTCGTAGATCCTGATACATACAACACAGGGAATCCTAGTGTGAAGACAGGATTATTTATATGGTGTCTGTCGGGGTGGTTTTTTGTATGATATTATATACAAAGAAATCCTATTTTTACCATATGAATAATCAAATTCACAAGACTTTATGGAATAAGATATTACATACTTTAAAAGGTATAGAAGGAGTATCAGTAGTTGTTTGGTTTAAAACAAGTTTAAGAACAGTTACTAAACTTGAAACGTTTTGGTGAAATTTTCCGTTCCGGTTTGAAGGGTATGGGTGCCGGTGAAATTACAGCCATATGAGACTTTTCACCCGTTATGTCACAGAGTCGGCGACGTGTAAGTGATACCTCTGGTGTCGAAAGCATCCATTGGTTACGGTAACCGCCTACCAGCAGGTGGGCCGTATGCTACTTTGCCACCTTAGTGATATAAAAAAACCGCATGACTTTGCCCGCGTATATTAGGAGTATAACTAAATCCTAATAATATTATAAAGTTGAAAGTTTGTGAGGATGTTTGTTACTCTTTCACGCAAAAACTACTGAACGGATTTTGATGAAACTTTACAGTAATATAGCTTACACATCAGAATAACACATAGGCTACTTTTTATCCGGATACCACGCGGGCGAAAGCCGTGGGCAGAAGCTAGTAATATTATAAAGGTGAAAGTTTGTGGGGATGTTTGTTGCTCTTTCACGCAAAAACTACTGAACGGATTTTGATGAAACTTTACAGTAATATAGCTTACACATCAGAATAACACATAGGCTACTTTTTATCCGGATACCACGCGGGCGAAGCCGTGGGCGGAAGCTAGTGGTTTATAAATTCATAAATGTCATAGAAATTCTGGTCTTCTAACCATTTCGTCAGATTCGTTTTAAACAAATTGTATGATAAAGCTTTTTGGCAATTTACTATACACTTTTATTGCATTTAACATAATAATATGCACGTTTCTTATAAATCTTTATCTTGAGTTTAGTTAGGTAGGTGTAGGTACATTCGAAGACAGAACAACATCCGTCGGATCAGCTAGTTCTAACATAACTATAGGTATTTTATAAGATGTGTATACACACGTTCTGCTCCAAATAACTATACTATTCTTTCGCAAAACTCCAACTAAATTAGTTTCAATTTTTAAAATACTGCTTTCTTTTCATTTTCCACTATGTTACTCTAAGGTGCAATATGTTTCAGTTTCTTAGCGTCTCACTCTGTCCTCCTTACAGAGCGTCGTGACGCAAGCGCGGTGCGATTTATAACGAAAATTAAATGTGAAGTTTTACACTTTCTAGCTAAGAGTAGCTTGTTCGAACTTTGCGAAGAAGTGGGAAATTAGATTTTAACAATTGATATTAATGTGTTTGTTAGTAGAGACTGTTTTGGAAATCAGAAAGTAGCTATTAACGAAGTGCCCCCTAATTGCAATAACGAAATGGCAATCAATGACTATGAATTATATTATACTAGCTTCTGCCCATGGCTTCGCCCGCGTGGTATCCGGATAAAAAGTAGCCTATGTGTTATTCTGATGTGTAAGCTATATTACTGTAATGTTTCATCAAAATCCGTTCAGTAGTTTTTGCGTGAAAGAGTAACAAATATCCTCACAAACTTTCGCGTTTATAATATTAGTAGGATAGGATATAGCAGGCAATAATGATATTATGACCAATAACTAGGAGTAAATTTTATTATATTAAGTTGTTTATGTGTATAGTTATTGACATTTTTAATTCAAACGTTAGGGCATAAGTTCAAACATTTTATAATTATTCTTGTATTTAAAATGATTCTCAATCTACCTATTGTCATTTTCATACCATTTGGATGGTAAAATATTATTAAGGCCTATAATTTTTTTAACATCATGTATTAGTTGACTTATATTCATGTAAATAAATTTTGAATGCTCTGATTTCTGATTAATATGACAGATACGAAACGACACATCGACAACCATAGAGGAAGTAACCACTACGACGACAACCAAAATCAGTTTGTATGGGAGAAAGAAACAACGTTTACTTAAATATTCCGGTCTATTTTTAAATTTTTCTTTCGATAAAAACCTAACTCGGACTATCACAAACATTTTAAAACCAAAAATAGCCAAATTGGTCCAGCCTTTCTCAAGTGATGGGCTTACCAATCAGCAGAATTTCATTTTTATTTATACGACAATATCGATAAATAGAAGTTTTAATGCATATGTATAATATTATAGTACCGTAAAAAAGACACGTTTTATAGTATTGGCTCGACAAAATTTATTTACACACAAGCACTAAGTTTCGACTCATTCCGAGAGTCTTCATCAGGGTGAGTGGTCGTGACTTTCTCCTTCCGCGTCGCGACGCGTCGGTGCCTTCACCGATAGTGCAGTACGTGAAAATTCCCGTTTTTACAATATGAATAATCAAGTTCACGATAGTTTTTGGAATAAAAAAGCCATTTATTTTTATTTATTTATTCAGATAACTTTATCCATAATTTGTTAGTAAGTTACATAATGTCATAGTGTTAGTACAATTCCTTATTTAAAGTACATTAATTCAATTCAAAAATGTTATCTTATCATTCATTCATTCCCCGATTCAATATTCTTCATCAATTATTCAGGTCCTGATTTAATAGGCTTGCTGTGAGGCCATTAAAACAGGACCTGAATTATAGAAGAAATAAACCAAATTCAAGTAAATGGCAGTATTATTAATGATCCTAAACAGATTGCGAATTCATTCAATGACTTTTTTATTGATAATATATCAAATAAGGACAAACATGACATTAAAATTAACTCAACAAACAATTGTGGTTCCTTCTTTATGACTCCTACAATACCTAGTGACATTTTCAAAATAATTATTAATTTAAAAAATACTAATAGCACCGGATATGATGACATAGCAACCAAAATGATTAAACAAGTAGCTATGAAATTATCACCTGTTTTATCCCATATAATAAATCTGTGCATTTTGAATGGTGTCTTCCCGGATAAATTAAAAATCACTATAATAAAACCTCTTTTAAAAAAAAATGATAAAAACGATATGGCTTGCTATCGTCCTATAGCACTAGTCCCAGTAATTTCAAAAAAAATGAAAAGGTTATTTATGATAGGCTTAATGAGTTTTTTGAGTCGAATAACCTTTTCGCTATTGATCAGGTAGGCTTTAGGAGAAATAAATCTATTAATCTAGCAATTTACAAATTCTTACAAACAGCAATGTCCAATATCGATAATAACAATACGGCATGTGCTATTTACATGGATCTAACAAAGGCGTTCGATCATGTGGATCACGGAATTCTAATTCAAAAGCTTAATTCATATGGAGTCAGAGGCAATGTATCTAACCTGTTAGAATCGTACCTTACTAACAGGAAGCAAATGACAGAAATAACAAGAACATGTCCAAAGTCAAGAATACAGACAAAGTATGCGTCTGCATTAAGAGGTGTAAATGTTGGAGTACCACAAGGTAGCGTTCTTGGGCCTCTTCTTTTTATAATATATATTAACGAGTTACCTAAAATTGCTAAACATCAAACAATCATGTTTGCTGATGATAGTACAGTTATGTTTTCTGGTACTAGTAAATCGTACGGCGTTCTATTCTGGGGCAATTCAACTGGTAGGGAAAAGGTTTTTAAAGTGCAAAAGAAATGTGTCAGGGCTATTTGTAAGATAAGGCAAATCGAGAGTTGCAAACCGTACTTTGTCCAATTAAATATTTTGACATTACCCTCTATGTACATATATGAGATGGCCTTATTTGTAAAAAGCAACATGTATTTATTTAAAAAAAATTTAAGCAATTGACAGAACACGAAAATATGTTGTCCTCATATTTTATGTATGAAATATGTTCTTATATATATCAACGAATTGCCGGCTCTTACAAAGCATTTAACTGTTATGTTTGCAGACGATGCTTCTGTTTATATCCCAAAAACTAATTTGACCCAATCTGAATTTGAAACTGAAGTAAACAATACCCTAGAAATAATAATCAAGTGGTTAGATCAGATTAATCTCACAGTTAATATCGACAAAACAATGTTTGTACAATTTCGCAACTATAAGTCTCTTCCACTACATTTAAAAATTCAAAATCGTGGCATTGCTTTAGAAGAGGTAAAGGAAACCAATTTTCTCGGTGTGTCTATCGATACAAATTTAAACTGGAAATCGCATGTAAGTAAAGTAAATGATAAACGATCTAAGTACTGTTATGTTTTATCCGTTTTAACTAGCATATCTTCAAAAACTATACGCTTATTATGGTTATGTGTACCCACAGTTGAGCTATGGTATTATATTTTGGGAGAATTCTGTAAATGTTGAATCTACTTTTATACTACAAAAGAGATGTCTACGTATCATTTATAATGTTCATAGTACTGATACTCTTCGAAATATTTTTAGAGAAAACAGTATTTTAACTGTCACATGTATTTATATTTTTGAGATCTGTTTATTTGTTAAAAATAATCAAAAATATTTTTTTGAAATTAAATCATCTCGATACAATAGTTTAAGAAATAAACAAAAATTTAATATATGCATTCCTCAAACGAATAATAGCTTCTATCAAAACAGTTCATTCTACTCTGCGATTAAAATTTATAATAATCTACCACTTGTTATAAAAAGTTTAAATGGTCCAATGTTTCGTAACTCTCTAAAAAAATGGCTGACTTCAAAAGTTTTCTATAACATAAAAGAATATTTTGATGATGATTTCTAATGTTTATTATGTTTCCTGTTTGTTTTTGTAGATATATTTTTATTATTGTATGCCCAGGAAGGGTAACTGTTGTTACTAAATGTTAGCAATATATTCCATCTTTGTACACACAGTAACACAATAAACTATTATTCTATTCTATTCTATTCTCCAAGCAAGACAGCAATGTTTAACAACAGTGTTTTCTGCATGGCGCCTCGTATTTTCAATCATTTGCCTACTGACATTCTGGAAATTAATACATTAAACTTATTCAAATTAAAACTAAAGAAACTTTTATTACAAAAGGCGTACTACAGTATAAATGAATATCTTTTTGACAAATTTTAGATAGTTTTAAGAATTTGACATTTTATAATTATATACATTTTTTTTATCTTCTTACATAAAATATTGTGACATGCTAGCCTGTTTGTATTATCAAATGTATGACTTTTTAGACTAAGGCTTATACTTTCTTATTCTTGTATTAAATTTTGCATGCTGTAAAGCAGATTTCAATACGGGAGAGTCATACTTATCTCCTTATAACCTGCATGATGGTATTGATTTATAAGTACCATATTAAAAAAAAACAAATGCGCTCACGACTGTGACTTCTATAAGCTATTGGTTGCCTGGTAGCACTTGCTTATTGTAAAAAGATCGCCCATTGTTCAACAATTTCAAAGTTTGTAGTACATAACTAAGCTGAAATATTATTTGGTGTGCAAAAAAGTATTTGATATCTTCTATCTATTCTATACTAATATTATAAAGAGGAAATATTTTTTTGTTTGTTTGTTTGTACCGAATAAGCTTAGAAACTACTGGACCGATTTCAAAAATTAGAGATCCTTGAAGAAAATTGCTATAATGTAACCCAGAATAGCAAAATTTTGCCTATAAAATTCATTGTTTGGCGTGCGCTGAGAAAAATATTGATGATACATAAAAATTATGTACTACATGATTAAAATACTCATTAGTACCTACAAAAAAGTCCTGCAAAAAATACATCTAACTATCATAGTTAAGTCACAATAGCAGCTTTTGTGTAATTAAATTTAATTAGATCGCCGGTAGAAACAAAAGTTGGTTACATTCATATATTCGAATATTGTGTTAGAATGTTCATAATATGTTTGTTACTTCTTCAAGCAAAAACTAATGAACAGATTGCGATGAAACTTGATAAGTACATAGCTGTTACCTATAGCTGTTACTTTTTATCCCGATATTCCCACGGAATCGAAACTTGCGCGGGTGAAACCACGGGGCGCAGCTAGTCTATCTATATATTGGTGATGATGTTTTCAAGTAGGTACCAAAATGAGCGGATTCGAGCTCCGCGACCGGAAAACTAAATTTTCTTTCAATTTCGCTCTACTGTGTCAATACGTGCCCTTTAGAATGTCACAGGATAAGTGAGAGCCTAGCTGAAAGTAGGTAAACTCAAAAAAATCTCCTAGTTCTGAATTGAAGGTTGGCCTATGAAATTACTGATACATGAGCCTTTTACACTTATGTATCAGGTTCGGTAACGCCCAAGTTATATACCTCTAGCGATGCAAGCATTCATAGGTTACGGTAACCGCTTACCAATAGGTGAGCCGTGTAATTGTTTATCACTTTAGTTGTATATATTTATGTACTCACTATAAAACTTAAACGAAAAATGTAATAAGTGATAGTTTTTCTACAATTCTTCAGAACTCATGCGATGCTCTGGAAAAATTAGAGATAAAATAACCCAGAATCATAGAAAGGTAATAGATAAATAATGTAAAATTCTTTATTGCCAATACTTATTGCCCTAGAAAATAAGCGATAAATTTGACCTGTACTGACCACCATTGAAGACGGAAAATACATAATCAAGTTGATCTAAAACGTTTGGGGAGCATGATATTTTTAGCAAACGCTAAAAATATCTAGTTGAATGAAAATGTTGCGACTAATGATGATGACAGTTTTTCTACAGACGTGGTAAAAAAATCTTAAAATACCTAAAATACAATTTATCAAAATTATATTAAAAAGAATACGAAGTATTGTTCTAAACCGAACACAAGTTTCAGTAGTTTTTTAATATCCTCAATAAAATAAAAATGTCGACGTTATGTAGTTTCATATTGTAAAAACGGGAATTCACGTACTCCACTATCGGTGAAGGCACTATCGTGACGCGGAAGGAGAAAGTCGCAACCACTCACCCAGATGAAGACTCTCGGAATGAGTCGAAACTTAGTCGGTGCCTTCACCGATAGTGCAGTACGTGAAAATTCCCGTTTTTATAATATGAATAGTCAAGTTCACGATAGTTTTTGGAATAAAAAAGTTATGTAGTTTCTCTACGTTGTGTAAGCACACTGTGGTGTTTGCCTACCAACAGCATCGCACGCTCCAATTCGGCATTAAATATAAATTATGTTATTTCCTTTATCGGGCCATCACATTCGAATTAGGCCCGCCCCTATTTTTGTCTCTTTATCATATTTACTCGAGTTTTATTCTTAGAGCGACAGCTGTTTTACTTTCACAGTGACCCCTCGATGAACTTTTAGAAAACAAATTTATTACCATGAAGTGACTATGGCCACGGTAGAAAAGAAAGGTTCTGAAATGCCGACCACGAACCGGCAAAGGGCAGGCCAGATAGCTCGCAGAACCTACAATCGCTGGAATAAAGATTCTCAACTTCGTATATAGTTTTCGCACGAATTTAGTCTTTTATTGAATAACTAGCCGATGCCCGCGGTTTTACTCGCGTAAGTAAGGTAATTTACAGGTGCGTCAAAAATAATTGCATGCCTTGCACCCTTAAGGGCTTTTTTGAATACCCTGATACGTATTCAGTTCTTTTGTATTTTAAGTATCCAAATTAAGTTTACAGCAAATCACACCACACATTTCTTAAACAAACTTAACACACCATCCTAACCCCCTTGAGAAGTATTTAAGAAAAAAAATATCTTTTATTATTTGTACTGAATAATATGTAGATAGATAGATAGATAGATAAACTCTTTATTGTGAATAACACCAATTTACAATATCAACACAATATAATGTATAATGTATGCTGAGTTTCAAACAAATTGGACCTCTCGTTAAAAAGTTCCCATACAAATTTGGATACCCTCTACAACCCCTTAGAGGGGTAGTTTGGGGAGATAATTATATTAGTATTTTATCATTCGTATCGAAAATATTTATGTGAGACTGTAATTACAAGGAATACAATTTTTTCCTACAAAAGTTTTGAGCCCTTTTCACCCCCTTAAGCGTAGAATTTTCCAAATTCCTTTCTTAATGTATCTCTACATTATAAAAGGAATATACCCTTAAAATTTCATGCTTCTAGGACCTATGGTTTAGGCTGTGCGTTGATCCGCCAACCAGTAACGGAACAGTTCTTTAAATATTGATAAAGTGCCAAATGCCACATATAATATTGCTTACAAATGAAAACCTAGCAAATTAGAAGCTAATCGTGAAAATACAAGTAAACTGTATTAAAACAAAATATATTCGTAAATTAAATAAATCAATGGCCGCATGTATGAGAGATCATCATTTGAGAACGGCTCGACCGATTTGGGTGATTTTTATTTATGTTTTATTCGTAATTGGCATGACAAAAGAGCCGTGAGTTTGTTGAGAGTGTTGGCAAAGTGGGCGACACCCCGACTTCTGATCCTTAAGTCATGGGTTAAAATCCGGTCATGCATCAATGGATTTTCCGCTCCTAAAAATTATGTGCGCATTAACGCGTGCTCAAAACGGTGAAGTAAAACATCGTGAGGAAACCGGCATGAAAATTCGGAGACGTGTGGCAACAGTGTTCTAGACAGATTGCAACCTGTCACGTGGAATGCTATCTTGCGAAACGCTGGCATGTGCCAAATATAATGTATCCTCAAAAATCTACTTACTGAGTATGTATCTGAGGATGTCCATCATGGTGAGTAAAGTCGTGAGCGTGTTTTTTTTTGTCGTGACAAGGTTTATATAAAATATATCGGGTCGCTAGTTTAATTTAATAACGAAATTGATTACCAAATAGATTGCAGGAATATCACTTTTTAATTGTAATAATATATGGTTATTTTATATTTAATTTTATTCATTTGCATGACACCCTAATTCTATTATAAATGCGAAAGTTTGTGAGGATGGATGTTTGTTACTCTTTCACGCAAAAACTACGAACGGATTTTGTTTTTTATTAACTACAATTTTATTTATACACATTATAATACAACTACTTTAAAAACAGTAAAATCAATTAACATTATTTTAAACTAGGAAAAAGAAATCAACTTTATATCTGTAGTAATAGAAATGTAGTTAGAAAACAGATTTCAAGTCACCGAATAATAATATAAGATACGTGAGAGAGGAGCCAAGGTTTCCTGGTGTGTCCCGCGGCTATGCTATACGGAGAACAAGTACTTTAAATAATGAATTTGGGAAGTGGTACTTAATAGTGACTTTCCTTTATTTTTACTAGCTTTTGCTCACGGCTTCGCCCGCGTGGTACCCGGATAAAAAGTACCTAGCCTATGTGCTATTCTGATGTATAAGCTATACCAATTACTGCAAAATTTCATCAAAATCCGTTAAGTAGTTTTTGCGTGAAAGAGTAACAAACATCCATCCGCACAAACTTTCGCGTTTCTAATATTATTATGATAAACGCGAAAGTTAGGATGGTTTAAAAAAAGATTTAAATATTCGCCTGCCTAAGTTATTGCTCGAAAATATTTTAAAAAACAACATTCTGTAGTTTTATGATACCGATCTGAAAAGTAAATCACAAGGATTGATCCCATCTCAATACAATTTAAAGCAGCATGACTACTGCCTACGGCTTCGCCCGCGTGTTACCCGCATAAAATAAAATGTAGCGTATTTTCGTCGACTTACATAATTTGATTGACATAATATAAAGCCACCATAAAAACCCATTCTAAATATTAGCAAAAATAAATTGAAATCTAATGTGTAGTTTGGAGATCACCCCCTACTTACCAAACGAACAAACTTTACCTCTTTACACTATTCGTTCAGATAGATTTCTAGTGTTATCAAAGTGCAACTTTTGCATAGAAGTGTGTTCCCATCCCTGGTTCCACTCCATTATTGACATATTCGTTCAGCCCGCCGGCGCTCTGTTGTGAAACTCGTCATTGCGTATTCTGTTATACGCATTTTTCGAGTTCCGATACGGCAATGTGTTCCGTTTTGCATTAAATTTTTTACCAGAAATTGTACTATTTACGAATTGATTCAGCGAACAGTGTGAAAAAATTTATTCCTCGCTTAGTCTTTTCAGACAAACAAATGGCTACAAGCATCTGCTCACCTATTGGTAAGCGGTTTCCGTAACCTATGGACGCTCGCCAGAGTTATCACTCGCGTGTTGTCGACCCTGAGGACAGTGCAGTCTCATGTTCCTGTTATTTCATTGGCGCCCATAACCTTCAAACTGGAGCACACAGCAATGCGTACTTCTCCAGACGAGCTCCTTTTTCTCTACTACTTCTAAACATTTATACTTACAAAAGTACTAAAAATGTATTCCTCGCTTAGTCTTTTCAGACAAACAAATGGCTACAAGCATCTGCTCACCTATTGGTAAGCGGTTTCCGTAACCTATGGACACTCGCCAGAGTTATCACTCGCGTGTTGTCGACCCTGAGGACAGTGCAGTCTCATGTTCCTGTTATTTCATCGGCGCCCATAACCTTCAAACTGGAGCACACAGCAATGCGTACTTCTCCAGACGAGCTCGTTCTTCTCTACTACTTCTAAATACTTATACTTACAAAAGTACTAAAAGGCCATCTCTATAATATGCTCCAATTCTGCCCACAAAATGTCCTATTCTCAGTATCCGTCACCCTTTATTTGAACATATTAGATGCTCGATCCATTACAAGCCCCTAGGCATCTCAAATTTTTATTTACGTGGTTGCGTATGTCAAGAGACGTGCTCATTACATTGAAATGAAAGTTAGCGGTCCCATGGGGTGAAACTGCCGGGACAGAAGTTTGGTTATATTTTCAGTGTCACGATAAAAATAAATAAAATAAAATAAAAAGAGCTTTATTTCCTTAACACTATACACAAAATATAACTAAACGTTGCGAACACTCACCCTGATGAAGACTCTCGGAATGAGTCGAAACTTAGTCGGTGCCTTCACCGCTAGTGCGGTACGTGAAAATTCCCGTTTTTACAATATGAAAAAAATACCAATTTAGATTAAAATAAAAGATAAAACTATAGATATTCCTGGCATACTACATTGGGTAGAGCCCTCAACTTTCGAACTGAAGGCCATGGGTTCGAATCTCAATGTGACCATAAAATTTTCACTCAAAGATTTAAGTGCCTCTTGAATGATGAAGGTGCCTAACACCAAAAAATCCGTTGACAAGTGACAAGCGCACTCAATCTTTCCATTGGTTCGTTCACCACTAGGTCTCTAGGTTTCATTCAGGGTCACCAATAAAAAAGAAACTAAGAAACACGTTACAAAGACCTAAGTTTAAGGATGGGTGTCCAATCGATTTCTAAATTCTATCCTTCGAACGCACGTTTAAAACAAAAAAATAATAATAATAATGCTGGACATTTTTCACACAGCATCATCTAGCCCCAAACTAAGCAGAGCTTGTATTATGGGAACTACATGACTGATATACTACTTATATACTTTTTTTTATAAATACATACATATTATACATAAAAAACACCCAGACTCGAAACAAATATTTGCAGTTCATACGAACATTTGTCCTTCTGCGTCTCAGGCGGGCCTTCGCCCACTGCGCCACAGAGGTTGTCAATTGGTTCCCAAGTTAAAAGTATTTTAGATCTCATACATTTCAAATTTCATCTGATTCAGTACGGCGGTTTTTAAGAATTTAAAAAACAAACGTTCATTCAAATATTTCATTTTTTTTAAATATTATTAGCATAGATAGATAGCGAATCCTAGTGTGTGGTCAGGACCTATAATACCTAAACAGACTGAATGTATACAGCTTTATGTGTACATAGTGTACCTACCTATTAAATGTTTTTTTTTATTGGATGACAGGTAGGAATAAAGTAGTTCTGTTTGTCCCCCTGTTACTGACGAGGGGACAGATAGAACTTTTTCAATAAACAAAAGTTCTATCTGTCCCTCCGTTGCAAAAAAGGGGACAGATCGTACTTTATTCTCAACTGTCACCTTAGGGGGACAGAGCAGGGTGACAGATTGGAATAATTCATAAATTCAAACAGAGCAAATTACAAGCTAATCGCGAAAGCACAATGGGCGTTCTTATCGCTAATAACGAACTCTTTCAAACAACCTTTGTAACTTTTGTTATATTTGGTGTTTTTTTTAACAATAATTTATTCTTTAGCACAAAGTAAATAGCTCAGGCATATACCTACATAGTAGTTCAAAGATTCTGTTTGGCTTACCACTGCGGTCTGACCGCTGATTTATAGCTGGGATATCCGTATAACTCGGAGTGAAAGTTTTTTTTGCAAAAATAGCTTATTTCCGCCCGAATATACTTTTGCCATTATAATTTGTTTCTTTGACTGTTACCATTCATCTCTAAAACAGCTTATCCGATTGAAATACGGTATGCATTCGATTAGTATGTTTTTTTTTTTTGATCTTATTATTGCAAGTGCCCATAATTTAAGGTAACCGGGTTACAGCGTTTAGTAATAGGTTAGTATGATAAGTAAAAAAATCCCTAGCAGTATCTTGTCGACACCTGTTTCGTTATGTTTAGATGTAGCGCTCCACAGGGCGGGCGGCAAGCAAACAGGTAGCACGGGCCTGGATGGACGCGTAAACGGAAAATATAATTATTTACACGATAATATAAATTACGTCATTTAAAATGTTATATTTGTGTATCATTTTAAAGAGGCTTTATAATGTGGGTAATTTAAAATGTTTCGTTTCTGCCGTGTCCGACTGAGAGGCGCCATTGAATTGTATCATTTTATTGGGAGGTTAGGTCCGGATAGATATCTGCATCTAATATTATATAACTATATATTTTTGTAGATTGATTTATGTAAAAAAACAGTTTATTAAAAATATCAACCTTATTAGGGCAAGTTATGAAAACAGAGAAAGATGTAAAAGACCCGTAAAAGCCGTTAGAAACCACATTTTTACATTGAAATACATAAATATAAAAGAAAACAGACATTAGTCCTGATACCACAGTAGAACTCCCTGTGTCGTGCGTACCAGGAACTATAAGTACCGTGGTACCACAACACCCGGACCCGGAACAAATATCCGCTGAACATGCAAACATTCTGCTGAACATCCGCTGAACATTCTACCGCAGCGATAATCTAACCACACCTCTTGCGCCTCAACAACGAAACTATTGTTTATATATTTATCATGGCTTGGTCGGTTTTTGTATAGAAAATCTTAGTAGAAATACGATCCTTAGAAATTCACAAAAAAACATGAATTTCGAGATTTTTATAATATCCCAAAAATATCAACTGCGGCAAGACTCGAAGTCTTGCCACGCGGGGGCTATAGCCACCAACCAAACCATGAACCGCCGCGGTTACGTACATAAAGTCACACCTGCTTCCCGGAGGGGTAGACAGAGACCACGGATTACCAAATGCTACGATCCTGGCATACCTCTTCCGCTTCATTCATCCTCATCACATTCTTCAAACAAGCTCGTCGGTTCAGTGAACTCTTGGCCTTTCTCCAGAATAATGCCAATTTGGTCAGAGTACGTTCGTCGAGGCCTACCTCTTCGAACTTTCCTATTCATGCTCGCCTTATATACTTGTTTTATTAGTCTTCTTTCATCCATCGTTTCTACATACCCAAACCATCTCAACAGACCAAAGTACCTTTCTTAACTCAGAGAGAAAATTCAACCGATATTTTTTTAACGAATGATATTTTTATGGGATATAACAAAAATCTTGAGGTTAGGTGAAGTGTGTGCTTAAAAAAACAAAAAATGGAAATAATATCATCTGTTTCGACAATTTAATATTCAGTACAATTTCATCGCCATTTTGTAACAGCATATCGTATTTCCGACGCGATTTCTTTGAATACGCCAGCAGAGCTGCGAAAATAACGTTTTGTTCAAACAGCTTTTATTGTGTACAAAAACGTTTTAGAACTGTCCCTGGTGTAATTGGAGAACCATTCAGACAATTTAATTGTAAAAACTTGGACTATCCCAGTATTAAACATTTAGCAAGCTTTTAATTCCCTTGCGCAATCTCAGTAGACACGCAGCGGACAAGCGGAAATTACACCATCAGTCACAGCTTCAAAATGTCTAAAAAGTTTTTGTGAATTGTAGATATCATAAAAATAATTTTCGGTTCTTGACCACCCTTCCTTCTGATTCTAGATATAATAATGAACGGATGACGTCTCGTTTTCTTTAAAAAAATTACAACGTTTTGACGACCTCAGTGGCGGCGTGGCAGGCGGGTGAGCTGCGATGCAATTAGTTCAGATTATCGAATTTGAACTAATTGCGTCGCAGCTCACAAACATTTGTCTCGAAGCGGGAATCGTCCCGCTGCGAGACAAATGTTTGCGTGCCCTGCAGATATTTGTTCCGGGTCTGGGATGAAGAGTTCGGTTTTTGTTTGAAAAAAAAAACGCTGATTTCTGGACTATTCCAGTCGTTTTTGCGTAGTTTTTGCTCCACACATTACATAGCTACTATTCTGATACATTGATGTCCTAGGTACTTTTGGTAACACAATTCTGTTTCGGTTTCTAGTGTTTCCGAGGAAAAGTAGTAATAGCACGGGCGGGCGATGCGACGCGGTGGGTCGGTCGGGGGCCGAGGGTGACCGTGGCACAGCTAGTTATAAATAAATAAACACCTAGATCAAATTATTACAAACTAGCCTTTGCCCACGGCTTCGCTCGCATGGTACCTGGATAAAAAGTAGCCTATGTATTATTCCGATGTATAAGCTATATTACTGTAAAGTTTCATCAAAATCCGTTCAGTAGTTTTTACGTGAAAGAGTAACAAACATCCATCCTCACAAACTTTCGCGTTTACAATATTAGTAGGATTAGTTTTGTAGAGGAAGCGAGACATCATCAATTTACGCCTGTAATAGGAATACGTCACCTGTGATGTTCCTGAAAAGGCTATTGATAAGACCGTTACCTGATAACGCCAAACTGTCAGCACTATAAAAAGTATTCATATTGTAAAAACGGGAATTTTCACGTACTGCACTATCGGTGAAGGCACCGACTAAGTTTCGACTCATTCCGAGAGTCTACATCAGGGGGAGTGGTCGCGACTTTCTCCTTCCGCGTCGCGTCGTGCACTACGCGCTGCCGCACGTTGTGCGCGGTTATAAAGGCGCACTATATAAAGTGTTTTTAGATCCATCCTAAAGAAATGAACTTACTGTCACCCCGAAAGTTAAAAGTTATAACAAAACCACTTTTGAACTTAAGTCAGACAGATGAAGAGAATATCGGTAAAACACAAACTTCTCTGAAACCAAAGACACAAAGAAGTCAGACTATTCGATTTCAATTATTTCTCCATCGAGTCATTTTAAAAATGTTTAAAACATTCATCGCCTTACAAAATAACTGTTAATATAGACTTAAGCAAGAGTGAAATTTCATATGACAAGTATTTTTTTTTTTTAATATTAATTTTGGAAACTTGATAAAAAACATTTTTTTTGTACATAAATATTTTATTGTTTTTTTGAGAAATACGAGAATTTTTGTACGTAATATGAACATCGAAAATGAATTTTTAAAAAATGGAATCTTTATCAAGTATGAGTCGTGTTGGCCTAGTGGACAGTATCCCGACTTCTGATGATCTGGAGGTCGTGATTACGAACGAAACGCACCAATGGATTTTTCCACTCATTGTTATATGCGCAATAAAAGACGGTGAAGAAAAACATCGATAGGAAATTAAAAACATACCCTACAACCCATAATTCGAATGTATGTGCCATCAGTTAGTGTTCCAATAAGCGGCGATGGCCTTGCAACCTAACTTCTTGCAAAAACGAGGGCGCGTATTGAACTTGCCTCTGACTACTCTCTTATAGGTACCCTCAAAGATCCACGCACCGAGTATGTATCTGAGGATGTCCATCATGGTAAATACAGTCATGAGCGTGTTTGTTTTATATTTAAAAACAAATCGCTTGTGTATTAATTTAATTGTAAAAACTACATATTATTTGTATCACTAAATCCCGCCCCTGGGCTTAATTTATTTTCGTATGAAGGAGGTAGATTGAGAAAATTATGTTCAGAGCGAATCACTGACTGACGACCTCTGTGGCGCAGTAGGCGAAGGCCTGCCTGAGGCGCAGAAGGTTGCGAGTTCGATTCCCGCAGCGAGACAGATGTTTGTATATACTGCAATTTTTTCTCTGGGTCTGAATGTTTTCTATGAATAATATGTATGTTTTTACAAAAACCAGTCATGTAGTTCCCATAATACAAGCTCTGCTAATTAATAAGTTACAAATAAATGATTTATCTATCTATCTAATAATAATGCTGGACATTTTCCACACAGCATCATCTAGCCCCAAACTAAGCAGAGGTTGTATTATGGGAACTAAATTACTGATATATTAATTATATACGTTTTTTTTTGTAAATACATACTATACATAGAAAACATTATTAACATTATTTTCTCTTATTTTGGTAATCCTTCAAACACAATACTCTCCACAAATGTTAGCTGGAAGAAATGCAAATTAGCATTAAGTTCGCTACTTGTTTTATAATGTGCAATAAAACATTTTCTATCTATCTATCAATTATTAATCACTTCAGCTATTCAACTTATTTACCTATTTACTTTCGTGCAGAACTGGTTCAACTCCAACGTCCACACGATTGTCCATTTGAACCGTCAAACGGTATAATAGTTGTCTAAACTTTCCAGAGATAAAGTGTATTTCCTTACCGCTATGTTTTGGCAGCGGACGCTCCTTGGACTGGAAATCAGCCAATGTGTCTTATGACTCCATGAAATCTATTGCTGTTTGAGTATTTACTGATTTGTCATTTAATTTCACTTAAAATTTAAATTTTAACATTTTAGAATATTATTACGACTATACCACGTACTTTACTATTCTCCTGCTGATGTTTCGTTGACCGTTTAGAGGTTCTTCCTCATCAGCACCGTCCGCGACCACGCTCGACGGAACGGTCAGTTCCTGTCTCACGACCTTCACGAAAAGTCAGCAGGAGAATAGTAAAGTACGTGGTATAGAGGTGTGGGCTGTTAAAAAATAGTCCCGTAACACTAAAATGTCCTGTGTCATGTTACATAGTCCTGACTTCAAACTAGAGTTCCGTGTCGTGGGTATCAGGAACTACGAGTACCGTGGTACCACAGCAGCTAGACCCAGAACAAATTTCTGCGGAACATGCATTAGTCCAGCAGGAAGAATCGAATCCGCACGCATTGCAGCTATTCTCCCGCCGCGCCACCAAGGTCATACATTTTTGTACTTTTTCCCGTTATTTAAGGCTATGGACCTTCCTGATAATGATGATTAATTTCAATAAAATAATTCGGAAACCAGAAACTGAGGGCTTTACTTATAAAATAATTAAAAAGTTGATTAAATAAAAACTGATTGATTAAACAAAGTAGTTAGCTAAAATATAAGGAGACAAAGCGTCTCCTTATATTTTAGCTAACTACTTTGTTTTGTTAATATTATTATAATTTATATCAATCAATCATTTCAATATTATGAAAATCTTATTTATTTATTATTTCAATTAATTTATTTGCCTCTTTGAATGTAAACTATTTTATTTTTAAGGTTATTTATTCTGTACTTATTGATTTATTTTATAAAATGTTTTTACAATAATTTCAACTTATAAATGATGTTTTAAATCCTAAGTAACTAGTGTAAGTAGTCTGTAAAATCGTGTTAGTTACAAAAAAAACTACGTGTAATTTGATATTTAATAGAAGCAAACAAAATACTGGTAATCTAAACAACTGTTCAAAATCTTTAAAAAAACAAATCTTTAAAAAAAATATCAAAAAAACTGCAATGTTGTGCTAAGATGCCATAGGCGGTAACCACTTAGGTATCACTTAGGCCGTATGCTTCGAGTCCAAATAACATTCAAGGTAAGTAAGCCTTTAAATCGTTATTACTATGCTATATTGAAGATATTCTACTAAGGCCAAGTTTGAGCCCACAATTTCAATATCTGTACGAGACAGATATTGCAAATTGGGTATTAATTACGCGCTCCATTAACACCGTGAAAAAATCCCTTTTTATTAAAACTTTATTCCCCGATTCCGATCACTGTCTTATCCTGGGAAATACAACTAAGAGATATCTGTCAGGATAATAATTCCCTGGATTATAGGCTGGAGGGATTACACGCTTATCTATTGTTTTGGAACAACTTTAAGGGATTCACGGATATCTTTTCAGCCGATTTTTTCGTTACGATTCGGCAGTGAAAGCGCTGGTTTATGAAAAGATTTCATTTTTAACGCGTCCGGGGTTTTACGAGATTTCGCGTCGATTCGGTAGCATCCGTTATATATTTATCTTGTGAATAATATAGGGGCGTCATTTTATTTACTGACAGAATATTTAATTCAACTACCTACAAAAAATTAATCAAGGAAACGAAATCTGACAGAATGCTTATTTTCTAACCGAGGTAAGCGCCAGTCCTTGGGACATTGTTTTCGTTCATCAGCTGCTTCGAGATTTCCATCGCAAAAAGCAGAAATATGTATGCATCGCTCATGGATGCGTATTTCCGCCTCCTGAGATTTTCACTATAAATTGGGGATTTGATTTACAAATTTTCAAAGTCACTATAATTTTGTAATACGATCGAATGATACTCAACACATCTAGCACGGGGTTTAAAATTATTGCATATCTACTCTTACTATACAATGAATTTTCCCTCAGAATTTTTTTCGCTTAAAACTTACAAGGCGCCTTCCAGACGGTTGCGCGAGGCAATCACCACGCGAAGGCTGTCGCGAATAATTCAGCAACACTCGCTGGTTTTTGTTCAGCGTGTGCTACTATATGCATACTAGTGAAGCAACGGATTTCATCCAACGCGTTAGCGTCGTCGGCAATAAAATTTAAGATGAGAGCGAGCGAGGATTTAGGGTACTTTAGGTGGCGTGAAAATAAGATGATCCGTGCATTATCGAGACAAAAACGAGGAAGTATTATTTTAAAGTAGGTACCTACTTATATGGAAGTTGTGGTAGGCTGTAGAAAATTATTAACTTTGAATTGATAACTTTTACTTAACCTAATTAAGGTATTCTAACTATATACTTAACTATGATAATTATAAGTTTTACGTGTCTTTATCGCGTTTTTTTTATTATTTTCCTTAAAAAAAGGTAACCCCGATAAAGACCCGTAAAATTACCACAAAATTAAACAATCGTCAAATCTTCAGTTTCTGAAAACTAGTAAAGTTTATTTAATTCTTGTTTTAAAATGAATCATATTTTATATTATTTATTTTAAGATTTTCATACAACATTGCCGGCGAGTTTTTTGGAATTATTCCTATCTGTCACCCTGCTCTGTCCCCCTAGGGTGACAGTTGGGACAAAAAGTTCGACCTGTCCTTTTTTTTGCAACGGGGGGGGGGGACAGATAAAACTTTTATGAATTGTAAAAGTTATTTCTGTACCCCTGTTAGTGACGGGGGGAAAGACAGAACTATTTATTCCTACCTGTCCTCTAATTAAAAAAAATAATTTAATAGGTACACTATGTATGTAGACATAAAGCTTTAATAATGAGTTTTTTGTTCCTTATTCAATACTAATGCTGTTTGTAAATACGATACTTCACAATTTCTTTTGAAAGAAATAACAATATTTTCTCGCATGTTTGAGACAAGTCACTTATATTCTCATATTTTTGTGTCACATTGTTTACAGAGCAATAAAAAGGGATTGTTTATTTTTACATATTGTATTTAGATAATGTTTACCCGGGGAATAGGCTGTTCGACTTGAGTGAGTCCAAGAGAGTCCGATTCCGCATAACGTATTCCCCATTAGGGGTAACCTCAGATACATAGATCTCAGTGCGTAGATCTTTGAGGATACTAAGTAGGGGTAGTCAAAGGAACGTCCAAACATTATAAATGGTACACGCTCGTGGTTCGATTATTGACTTTGACATAAAGCATTTGCGCATTGTTGAGAACCATTCTATGAAAACATTGATTGTTGGGGAAACGAAAATTGTAGAGAATATTGGGTTTTGTTCCGAGGAAATCCCTACCGTATGTTACGTTAGCATAAGGTTGATTTTGTTCTAACTAAATACAATGTTTGTTCGTACATTTTTGAACGTGGCATTAAATGTTTTACATTGACAGTGTCAGGGAAGTTTATTTTTATTTTGTAAAATGCAATGCAGATTCGCGAAATTCATGCAGTCGATCATGATATATGTATAACTTGCTTCTGTCCACGGCTTCGCCCGCGTGGTACCCGTATAAAAAGTAGTCTACTTACTGTTATTCTGATGTATTAGCTATATTACTTCAAAGTCAAAGTCAAAGTCAAAATTTATTTGTTCAATAAAATCACAAGGACCACTTTGAAACGTCGGTTTTTATCTAGGTGCCTGTTCCTCCGCGACCAAGCCAGGAAAGAAAGGCAAGAAAACAAGGCTGGTTATTCTTTTTAATGATCCTTTTACAAAACAATAGGTTCGAGTTGGAGCATTTTCAATCCCAAGAGTTTTTGTCATCTAAATAATCAGATATTTTATAGTATCCCTTTTTATAAAGATTTTGTTTAATTACGTTTTTAAATTTGTTAATTGATAATTTTTGTATATCTCTTGGGAGTTTGTTATAAAAGCGTACACCGTGCCCTTTAAACGATTTACCAACTTTATGGAGTCTACAAGTGGCAACAGCGAGTTTATCTTTATTTCTAGTATTAACATTGTGATTATCGCTTTTTTTCTTAAACAAATTAATATTTTTGTGAACATACATCAGATTTTCATAAATGTATTGACAAGGGAATGTCATTATATTTATTTCTTTAAACTTTTCGCGAAGTAATTCTCTGGGGCCCATATTATAAATTGCTCGAACAGCCCTCTTCTGCAACAAAAATGGTATTGATATCAGCAGCACCCCCCCACAGCAGTATACCGTACGACATAATGCTGTGGAAGTAGCTGAAGTAAACTAGTCTAGCTGTGTCTGTATAAAGACGGATCTTTTTGACTGCATATGCCGCAGAACTAAGTCTCTTCGATAACCCATCAATATGAGGACCCCATTGAAGCTTATTATCTAGGGTGATACCTAAGAATACGGTGGTGTCCACAAGAGCCAACTGTTCATCTTTGATTTTGATATTTGCTTTAACTTGTGTAACATTGGGTGGTACAAATCTAATACACTTTGTTTTTTTTTCATTAAGTAGGAGATTGTTAACGTTGAACCATTTTACAACCTTAGATATTGCATTGTTTACATTGTCAAAATCGGTTTGTCGTCGCTTTAATTTAAATAAAAGTGACGTGTCATCTGCAAACAATACAACCTCATGATTGTCCCTTACAAGGTGTAAAGTTTCATCAAAATCTGTTCAGTAGTTTTTGCTTGAAAGAGTAACAAACATCCACCCTCACAAACTTTCACGTTTATAATATTAGTAGGATATTTCCACACAGCATCACCGAGCCCCAAAGTAAGCAGAGCTTGTGTTATGGGAACTATATGATACATAGATTTATACAAAGAAAACACCCACGCCTGAGATCCTCGGCAGGAATCGAACCTGCAACCTACTGCTAAACCTAGATATATTTAACTTCGTCGTATTTATCTGCGCCTTTTATTTCTTGAAATATTCGAATCATTACTTAATATATTCTGATGGAATGCAGTTCTGTAGAATCCATTCTTATTTAATAAAACCTTTATAATGATGTTGCGGACAAATTAATAAAAAAAATATATTAAAAAAATATAAGTTTTTTAACGCTCCATTAAATAAAAAAAAAAAGATGACGTGTTTACCTCTAATGTAGTACCAACAGGTGGGGGGTTCGATTCTTTTCCAAGTCAGTTATATGATAAAAGTACCCCTATATTATGTGGGTAACTAGGGTAAAAAAACGATTTCCTACAAGAAACATTTACCCACTTAAACTCCACTCTTTATTCACCTATCACTTTGTTACAAAAACATGGTCCTATATTAACCTCCGAATAATACAATACGCTCTACATTTGGTATAATCCCCGAAGTATACTTTTCTCGGCCTCCATTGTACTTACAAGATCAAAGGAAGCTTTTCGATGTATACATTTGACTTTTGTTATCTGACAAATTGACAGATAAAAAATTCTAGTTATATTATATAATATTCTAGTTATATTATTTATTCTAGTTCTAGTTATATAGTTCAGTAAAATTCTAGTTATATAGCAAGTTCATGTTTTTAGTAACTTTGATGCTTCAAGTTTTTATAGCCCTGGTAAAACATTTACATATATATATTATTACGTGCGGAGATTTTAATGTTAATTTACTAGAAATTAACTCCTTAAATACTAGAATAATTAGTTTATTTCAATCATTTGATTTAAAACCTCAATTTATGGAGCCTACTCGAATAACCGATACTTCGGCCACATGTATAGACAATATCTTTGCCAACATTAAAATTTTAAATAAGAGTTTAATTAGTAATATTAAGTCGGATCATCTTGGACAAATAATTAAAATAGAGGTTCAAACAAAAAAACTTGAAAAAAGAAATATTACTTGTATACCTATGACCAAAGATCGATTGGACAAACTAAAATTGAATTTAACTTCTGTATTTCCATGTTTATATGGTAATTTTAATCCAAATAATTTATACAACACATTTTTTAAGAAATTTAGTGATGTGTTCAATTCAATTTTTACATCGAAATCGATCATGGTCTCTGACGGTAAAAAGTTCAGTGACTGGGCAACAGCGGGAATACATAAAAGCAGGAAGAAATTGTATGATCTTTATGCTGAAAAACAATATAATTTTAATGAGGAGTTTAAAGAACAAGTCAAAAAGTATTCTAAATTTTTTAAAAATGTTTGTCGTGAAGCAAAAGCTCGTCATTTGAGTTCAAAAATTAAAAATAGCCAAGATAAAGTAAAAGCCTCTTGGAAAGTAATCAACAGTGAGACTGGAAGAGTCACAACTAAGAACAATAAGTTTAATTTGAAAATTGACAATGCCACCGTCAATCAGGATAGTGATGTAGCTAATGCGTTCGAAAACTTTTTTACCGACATTCCAGTCTCTACCACAAAATCCTTAAACTCCTCTCCCATAGAAGCAGAGTCATTGTTAAAAGAAAACTTAACAGAATGTAAAATACAATTCAAAAATGTAAATAGTGATGACATCATAAAAGCTTTCAAACTCATAAATGTTAAAAAAACCACGGACCTCTGGGGCATCTCTGTTTGCGTTGTGAAATCATTGATTGGCATTATTGCGCCCGAACTAGCTTTAATATTCAACGAGTGTATTGACTGTGGTCTGTTCCCTGATTTAATGAAACACAGTAAAATAACTCCACTTTTCAAATCGGGTACATGTTCTGACCCTAGTAATTTTAGACCTATATCAGTACTTCCTACATTTAGTAAAATTTTTGAAAAACTAATTTTAAATCAATTGCAATGACATTTTAAATTAAATAATTTACTGCATAATAAGCAATTCGGATTTAGTAAGGGTCGCTCAACCACTGATGCTGGTATTGAGTTAATATCGCACATATTTGATGCCTGGGAGGAATCTCATGACGCTTTAGGCGTTTTTTGTGATTTGTCAAAGGCATTTGATTGCGTAGACCATGACACATTGATCAGGAAACTACACCATTATGGTATTAGGGGCGTTGCTCTAGACTTTCTCACTTCCAATTTAAGTGACAGAATACAAAGAGTTGACGTGAATGGAAAACGGTCTCCGGGGTCTCTGGTTACTATCGGTGTACAGCAGGGATTAATTCTTGGTCCATTTTTGTTCTTAGTATACATTAATGATCTACCCCACCTTGTAAGGGACGATCATGAGGTTGTATTGTTTGCAGATGACACGTCACTTTTATTTAAATTAAAGCGACGACAAACCAATTTTGACAATGTAAACAATGCAATCTCTAAGGTTGTAAAATGGTTCAACGTTAACAATCTCCTACTTAATGAAAATAAAACAAAGTGTATTAGATTTATACTACCCAATGTTACACAAGTTAAAGCAAATATCAAAATCAAAGATGAACAGTTGGCTCTTGTGGACACCACCGTATTCTTAGGTATCACCCTAGATAATAAGCTTCAATGGGGTCCTCATATTGATGGGTTATCGAAGAGACTTAGTTCTGCGGCATATGCAGTCAAAAAGATCCGTCTTTATACAGACGTTGACACAGCTAGACTAGTTTACTTCAGCTACTTCCACAGCATTATGTCGTACGGTATACTGCTGTGGGGGAGTGCTGCTGATATCAATACCATTTTTGTGCTGCAGAAGAGGGCTGTTCGAGCAATTTATAATATGGGCCCCAGAGAATCACTTCGCGAAAAGTTTAAAGAAATAAATATAATGACATTCCATTGTCAATACATTTATGAAAATCTGATGTATGTTCACAAAAATATTAATTTGTTTAAGAAAAAAAGCGATAATCACAATGTTAATACTAGAAATAAAGATAAACTCGCTGTTGCCACTTGTAGACTCCATAAAGTTGGTAAATCGTTTAAAGGGCACGGTGTACGCTTTTATAACAAACTCCCAAGAGATATACAAAAATTATCAATTAACAAATTTAAAAACGTAATTAAACAAAAGCTTTATAAAAAGGCATACTATAAAATATCTGATTATTTAGATGACAAAAACTCTTGGGATTGAAAATGCTCCAACTCGAACCTATTGTTTTGTAAAAGGATCATTAAAAAGAATAACCAGCCTTGTTTTCTTGCCTTTCTTTCCTGGCTTGGTCGCGGAGGAACAGGCACCTAGATAAAAACCGACGTTTCAAAGTGGTCCTTGTGATTTTATTGAATAAATGAATTTTGACTTTGACTTTGACTTATAACTTTCTGCGACATTTTGATATAAAATCCAGGCCTCTGGTTTAAGGTTTAGTTGGCTAACAAAATCCTTGCGATCGATGACAGTCGGCTCTTACAGACAGTCAATTTTAAGTTACTTAGGTATAAATGAGAGCAGAATGTCTTTTGCAAAATAACTTATTTACTTTAATTATGTTTTATCTAGTTACATCTTTAGCTAACGCTGTCAGCCATGGGGTCACTCACCAATAGGTTCTGTCTGAAAACCAGCGTAGCTTTACATCCTGATGATGTGGAGTTGCATAATATGCTGAGACAGGACCTGTTTGGCCCACGCGTTGCGGAGAGGAATAAGTACCTAGCTAGTTTTATGCCTTCAGCCATTTTTCACTACAGTACCTACCTATTACGGTAGGGCCATATACTCGTATGTTCCTTCCTACCTATATCCTCTGAAAAATTGTTGTGTCAAATAAATGTATTTTCTCTCTTTCTTCTTCTTGCTAGACGTCGTCCAGCCTTAAAGGCCTAACCTTCAGACTAAGGCGGTGGCGGTGGTGACGACCAATTCCATTTATCGCCACCACCACCTTGTCAGTTTGACTGGATTCTCAAGATGGCGTGGGCGTGGGTAGGTATAGAAAGTGATAGCTAACTAGAGCAACGCCGGTAAGCCGAACGATCGGTCAACTACATATATATAAAAGCGGCGAGAGTGGCGCAAGCTCACTTCTTTTCGAGACGTTGCGCTGTGCGGACGTATTTTAATAAGTTCATGTTGTTTTACCGCTATTTTATTCTTTTGGTTGTTTTCTTTGTTCTAATAATAATTCGCCTAGGGGTTTTATAATATTCCTTTTTAATGGTCTTTATTAAATATCCCTAATAATAGTAATATAGCAGTATTGAAAGGTTGTCAATGACATATTTTGCTGATCTGTCTCATAACAAAAGTACTTTAGTAGAACTATATGCGTTTTTTATTTAATGTTATGAACAAACGAACTGACATAAGGCCAATCGGTACATCTGATGAATCGCCTTCTTTGAGGCGCCTTCGTGCGTGTTCTATAGCTAATGTTTGTGTCTTTTTTCAGTGGAAAATGGCTTGGTAAATAATTATAAATAAAAGCCTGTGTATATAGTTTGTAAGTACTTATATGGCTGTATAGGGTTTATTTTATTTTATAAATTATTTTGATGTGTGATAGACTATTATTTTGCTTTTTAAAACCGAATATGTCTCGTTTACTATACAGATACTGGTAGCAGCCAGATATTGGGATTATATCGCAAGAATATATAAAAATACGTTTGTCTACAGAAAGAACGATAAAGCTATGTGTTTTTATTGATTGAAATCACGAGGATCGTAAAGAAACATCAACTTTTAAATTAAAATTTAAAGTGAATTTACGAAGATACATCACGTAGGTATAAGAATCCGGCAATAACTGTTTTTTTATGAGCTTAGGCTATCAAATGAAACAGTTGAGCCATTTAAGGATCGCAAATTATCTATAGATAGCTCAATTGATCCAGATCACTACTGACGGAAGCTTCATTAAAGTTTGGTTTTATTGCCACACTGACTGACAATAATAAATAAATAAATAAATTCGACCAGATTGAAATCTTTTTGAATTTTCAATCCACCGCATTGAATTTCCGATCTGTAGATCACAATGTGGAATGTTCCCATTGGACCCGTACCTCATTCTCACTGTACATTCATCCATAAAAGTTTACGACATTAAAAACATTTTAGCATTCCGAATAAACAAATTGAATTAAACAGTAATATAACAGCGGGTCGTTTGTCAAGGGTTCGTAAGGGGGTTGTGAGGGGGCCGTAAGAGAGTCGTACAATTTAACAAATTACAAAACTTCAGGTAAAACATTAGCAGGTGGGTTGGCGGAAATGAAAACCTGTAGATAACCAACAACCTGACGCAAAGAAAACAAACATGCTGGACTCCCCGTAATGGACATCCTCGGACATTCAGCGCGTATATCTTTGAGAAAACTAAGTAGGAATATTTGAAGATATCTAGGGTTGGACTGTTTTCGTCGCCAAATCAGGTATAAGATAACATCCAGGTCAACGCCGCCCCATCCCTCTTGGCTGTCTCTTTCCGTACTCAATCTTTAAGATCATTGTATTTTCAATTAATAAAAACCTATTGTTTTTGACTAAAATAATTTGTTTCTCGCCATTCAGCAATAGAATACCGCCAGTGCTCTCTTGCTGCATTAACAAAATTACGTGACGACCTCTGTGGGGCAGTGGGCGAAGGCCCGCCTGAGACGCAGAAGGTTAGGAAGGTATATTTATTACTAGCTTTTGCCCATGGCTACGCCCGCGTGGTACCCGGATAAAAAGTAGCCTATGTGTTATTCTAATGTATAAGCTATATTACTGTAAAGTTTCATCAAAATCCGTTCAGTAGCTTTTGCGTGGAAGAGTAACAAACATCCATCCTCAAACTTTCACGTTTATAATATTAGCAGGATTCATACTACAAAAAAATATGTAAATAAGTAGTATATCAATCATTTAGTTCACATAACATAAGTTTTGCTTAGTTTGGGGCCAGATAATGCTGTGTGAAAAATGACCAACATAATAGTATGGAATATTTTTTCCAGCTGTAGCGACCTAGCAAGATACTTTCTTCATCCCCGTAACTCCCTATTCACAATCAGCGGTATGTCCCAGCTGGGTCATAAGTCGGCAGAATCGGCCGAGCATTTCCAAACGTTTCCGAATGCTAACACAAACAGAATCTATCAACTGTAAATAACACGCGAACAACTCTATAGTAGGGTGACAATAAATCCGGAGTTCATATTTTAGTGTCAGTGATGTAAATGTTTTAATCATGCGAAAGCACTTTCTGTTGATTTTTTTACAAATTACATAATCGATATCATAAATAGGTTTGTTCGAACGGAAAAAAAACAAACATGCTCACGACTGTATTCCCCAAGATCCCAAGATGGATATCCTCAGATTCATACTCAGTTCGTAAATCTTTGAGGATATTATACTTGATATCTTGATACATACATACTTGATATCCTGATATATACATACTTGATATTAATAATTTACATTATATTACATGATGATTGCTAATTATAACGAAGTAGTTCAGACAGGACCCACACTAAGTAAGTGTGACTTGGTCCTGATATATCCTCGATATACTGGGTACAGTAGAGTAATCAAAGGCACGCAAAAACAATATATTTGACACATGCCCACGTTTTACAAGTACGTAAACGTTCGTTCCAAAAGAAATTATGAATACTCAAAACTGTACGTATTCAAAATTGTCAAAAAAATATATAAAAAATATAATATGTATGTTGGACACCATTTTGCGTCGTTGCATATTGCTAGGTATCGAGAGACATATACTTTTATTGTCAGTATTTAGATTTTGTTTGTATAAATCCCGTGTGTTTTGTCTGTCTGTTTTATATTGTGCAAAGTTAGCAAATAAATATATTTTCTTATATATGTGAATAAATTGGCGGGCCAAGGCTCGTGGAAGATTACTTGGCAGTGGAATTGAATCGCCATTTTAATGCTCCACGAATAAATCCACGTATTTATGGTCACCCTGTCGGGGTTATATCAGTAACTATAAATTTTATTATGATAGTCTGAGCGGACCGAATGGAAGCTTACTTGAATTGAGCTTTCACACCCGACTGTGCAAGGAAAGGATGGTTATGTTACGATGGAGTATGCTATTGTTGCTCGTCGTTGATTTGTGAAAGGAATTCCATAATCTAAATAAAAAATATACATGTTTTTTTTATTAAAAATAAAAGTTAAACATAAGTGTATTGAGATCTATTTTGTTTAAGTAATTCTGTATTAAAAGAGTGACCTCTTTTCTGTGGTTCGCACACGGTAACACTAATAATGTACTATATTATACAGTACTAAGTAATAAGTAGTAGATAAGTAGTTATTGTGGTGTTGCTTAGTATAAGTAACTAGAATAAGCTTACTTTAATATTTAATTTTTATTTTTTATTATGTTTTTGTTTAAATGCTCAAACAAAGATTTCTTTCTTTCTTCTTCTTCTTTCTTTAATAAAAAGTAACTTAAACGTAGGATGCAGAAAAGGCATATTAATTTTTTTTTAAACCATAGATCGTTACTTAGTTTATAAATTTACACATATATTTTTTTTCTGTAGAAGAATGTAGTTAAGTAATTTATTACTACTACGCAATTATTTTAATTACAAATTAGGTTATCTAACAGAACGTATCAAAAGTTATTCGTTGTAATTACTTTGTAAGTAATTACCTTAATTGCTAAGCAACTACTCAAGGAAAATTCATGGTTTACATTGTTAGAGTTACAGAAATAAAAAATAATATAAATTATCAATTATTCTCAGCTTCTAAGTATATTACCTACTTTATTAGTAAATTGATAATAGGCTTCATGTAATAGAAAACGCGAATTTATATTCATCGTGATTATGAACTTGTATCAAAATTAATTAGTATATTATTGTAAAACGGTAATTTTCACGTAACGTACTATCAAGGACTAAGTTTCGACTCATTCTGAGAGTCTTCATGAAGATGAGTGGTCTCGACGCTATCCCTCCGCATCGCACTGCGCGCTGTCGCTGGTGGTGCTACATCGTCTTCACTGCTCGTCATCGCCATAACTTATTCCTGGAGACTACCCCGATAAAGACTCTCGGAATGAGTCGAAACTTAGTCGATACCTTCACCGATAGTACGTGAACAATACCGTTTTAAAACTAACATAAATAATGAAATTTACAATAGTTTTTTGATATAAAAAAAACTACATGATTTTATATAGATAGGTTTGTTATTTATTTCCGGAGAGAAATGACTGATAACGATCGAACTTCACTTCAATAAGATCATTTAATCATATATATTTAACACAGCACCACAGGGGTCGCCATTTTGTTTCGATACATTTGCGGAAAATTGATGTAATATCCGAAAATGTTATGAAAATACAAAAAATCTCAGTAAAAAGGTGAATAGATCTAACAACAGACAACGAGCTCGAAATATGAAGGTAAGTATTATACAGAATCGGTACCGGAAGCTTATACAATGGATGTGGACGTAGCTAGCCCCAATAGGGGCGAGACTATAGCTCCCCGTAAATATTGGAGAACTATGTTGGGCTGAACCTCGTCTTCAGATCCGAAGGTTCGAGCCCAGTTAAAGCAAAGTCAAAAGGGTTTTAAGGCTCGAACCCAGTCAAAGTCAAAAGGGGTTTAATCATTGAAATCACAAGGTAGATAGAAACTTCAGCTTATAATAATAATTAAAATAAAACTAAAAATTTTTCACACAGCATCCAGCCCCAAACTAAGAGCTTGTATTATGGGAACTACATGACTGATATACCTAACTAACTAATATACTTTTTTTGATAAATACATATATTATATCATACACAGAAAACACCCGAGAAAATCATACAAACATTTCTCCCGCGGCAGTAATCCTACTAATATTATAAACGTGAAAGTTTATGATGATGTTTGTTACTCTTTCACGCAAAAACTACCGAACGGATTTTGATGAAACTTTACAGTAATATAGCTTATACATCAGAATAACACATAGGCTTCTTTTTATCCGGGTACCACGCGGGCGAAGCCGTGGGCAGAAGCTAATCGAATTATAAACTACGTGAATTTACGCCGAGTAAGCCGCCCAGCTTAGGAAAGTACCTAGCCCCGGCACTAGGTCCTGATGCTATACACAGAAGCACTCCAAAGTTTTGTTCACTGTATTGGTTAAGTTGCTCTATTAGCAGCGCTCTGAAAACATGGCTGTCATTACGAGTCAACATTGATGGGCAACTTAACAGTTGTGGAACTCTTCCTAATCAGTTTTACTTGGGATGACTCTGCAGTACCGATATTTACTGTTTATATACATAAAATCGTTACAGACTGACTGACTGACGATAGACACAGTCTAAACCACAGGTTCTCAAACTTATTTTTCCCACCGCCCACTTTGAGAATAAAAAAACCCTAGCGCCCCCCAAAACAACCTATGCTTTCGAACATAACAACCTATGCTTTCCCTTCCGCCTTAGCGCTCCCAATATCTTCTAGAGCCTTTTACTGCCCCCCTGAAGGCCTCCAGCCATTTTGAGAATTTTGTTATCGCCCATTTTGAGAAACAGTGGTCTAAGCGTAGGTCCATGACACGTATTCTAGACCGAATAACAAATTGAATATGTAAACAAATTAATGTCCAACAGACATATATATAGTCCTGACCCCGCACTGGGATTCCGTGTTTTTTTACCAGAACACTCGGAAATATCTGTGCATATATTTATCCCGCAGCGAGAATCGAACAGAACCTGTTGCTTCGTAGCTGTCCACTCGTCCGCCACGCCACCGTGCTCGTATCTAGATTCTAGCATGTATTTTAGAACTTGAGTTTTGATTGAGTTTCATTCTGGAATATTATGAGCCATATATCTAAAATTAGATGTTTGTTTTGCAGTGTAAGGGATTTTTTGAAATGTTTTTGATGGAAAAACTCGACGCGGACGGAATCGCCGACAGTCCACTAGTATTGACGAGCTCTGTGGCGCAGTGGGCGAAGTCCCGTCTGAGACGCAGTAGGTTGCGGATTCAATTCCCGCCGCGAGGCAAATGTTTGTATGATCTGCAGATATTTTTGTCGGATCTTAGTTTTTCTATGTATAAGAGATATGTATTTACAAAGTAAAATGTATTTAAAAAGTATATCAATCATGCAGTTCCCATAACACAAGCTCTGCTTAGTTTGGGGCTAGATGATGCTGTGTGAAATATTACCAGCATTATTTATTATTTATTGAATATCTTTAGAAAGGTTTTAAGTGGTGAGCAAATTGTAAAAAAATATTGAGCAGAGTTTTATAGAAATGATGTTCTAAGAACCAACTCCATTTCTTTATAAATCAAGTAGCCCTTTTACATTTCTGTCGGCTTTCATCATTTTAATAAGTAGTCGTCAATTTATCTAAGAGGCTACTTTAACATGATGTTTGATCTGTGATGAGAGGGTGTGTTGGGGTGTGTGTGTGTGTGTGTGTGTGTGTGGGCGTACATACAATTTTTAGTCAGTTTTACACAAAAAAAAAACCACCTCGGGAAATCGCGATATTTTAGCTCAGTGGCACAAAGGCTTCTTGGTTATAATATCCTTGTACCTACTCGGCGATAGCTGGTTCGATCCCCGCCTGAAATAATAATTACTGGGATGTTTTAAAAACTTGTTTAAAAAAGTTGGATGTCTCCCATTGAGAATATGAGAGTCATAATCTTCTATGTGCATAGTATGTGGTAAGTACACCAATAAAACCCCTTGTAAACTTTCTTACAGTCCGTTCCATCCAAAGGTTGTCTGGTAGAGAGTGATAAGACCGCCCATTGTACAACATTGTTAAAGTTGATGGTACTTAACTAAACTGATGTGTTATTTGGTATCATCATCATCATCAGCCTATGTTAGTCCACTGCTGGACATAGGCCTCCCCTAATGAGCGCCATAGCGCCCTGTCTTCAGCTTGCCGCATCCAGCATATGCCTGCAGTCTTTCGCAGATCGTCATCCCACCTGGCCGGAGGGCGTCCTACACTACGTTTGCGGAGTCGCGGTCTCCACTCGAGAACACGTTTACCCCAGCGGTTATCGGTTCTTCGCGAGATATGACCGGCCCACTGCCACTTCAGCTTGCTAATTCGTTGAGCTATGTCGATAACTTTGGTTCTGTTTTGTTTTTTTAGTTTTGGTTATTGATTCTGTTTATTTGGTGTGCTATAAAGTATTTTCTACCAATGTATCTATGTCTATCTATCCGATAGGATGTAAATATTTATTGTCTCTGTAGGGAAGCCGCGTTAACTTTGTAATTAATCATCTAGTTATCATCTGAATGGCAGCTGGTTTAAATTGTTTATATGTCAGCTAAAACTGAGGATAAACATCGCTACTAGTTTTCGGGGAAACAGTAATTAACACAGTTAAAATATTCATGACTGTCTGTTAGTGACAGATATCTATGATATAATACCCTTAAGAGCAGGAGCCTACCCTTGACACTCGATACAATCTCAATTCAATTCTAATAAAATCCAGTTCCGTTCTTTTTGCACAAAAAAGTACAGTCTGTGACATTTCTATCGCAAACTCTACTCCAATCTCGAATGTCAAATTCATAATGAGTTATTCCCATCTGTCACTCTGCTCTGTCCCACTAGGGTGACAGTTGGGAAAAAAGTTCGATCTGTCCCCTTTTTTTGAAACAGGGGGACAGATAGAACTTTTATTAATTGAAAGTCAAAGTCAAAATTCATTTATTCAATAAAATCACAAGGACCACTTTGAAACGTCGGTTTTTATCTAGGTGCCTGTTCCTCCGCGACCAAGCCAGGAAAGAAAGGCAAGAAAACAAGGCTGGTTATTCTTTTTAATGATCCTTTTACAAAACAATAGGTTCGAGTTGGAGCATTTTCAATCCCAAGAGTTTTTGTCATCTAAATAATCAGATATTTTATAGTATGCCTTTTTATAAAGCTTTTGTTTAATTACGTTTTTAAATTTGTTAATTGATAATTTTTGTATATCTCTTGGGATTTTGTTATAAAAGCGTACACCGTGCCCTTTAAACGATTTACCAACTTTATGGAGTCTACAAGTGGCAACAGCGAGTTTATCTTTATTTCTAGTATTAACATTGTGATTATCGCTTTTTTTCTTAAACAAATTAATATTTTTGTGAACATACATCAGATTTTCATAAATGTATTGACAATGGAATGTCATTATATTTATTTCTTTAAACTTTTCGCGAAGTGATTCTCTGAAAAAGTTCTAATCGCCTTAAAAGTATCAACCGAATGTCATCGTCGTTTTCATTTAGTTTCATAAAATTCTACATACATATATAATAATAATAATAATAATAAGCCTTTTATTCATCCACGCAATTTTACAATCTTAACAATAGCACATATATATATATATATATATATTTAAATTACCAATTTCATTTTTACACTAATTCAATTATTATATCACATGTTTATCACACATTAGATGCATTTTAAATTATTAACTTCTTATATAAAATAGCATTTTAAGTTATAATTATTTCTTATAAATAACATATATATATTTTTTCAAAATTCTACATATAATCATACATAATCCTCTCCATCCAACGGATGTCTGGAAGAGATCACTTTTAAGCGATAAGACCGCCCATTGTACCTTTATCATAATGTGTTTTCATTCATTCATTCATTCCACCAAATACTACAGCACTATTATTCCATACAAGTGTACCAAATTGCGATTAGAATCGAGTGTCAAGGGTAGCCCCCACCTGTTCTTAAGGTCGATACTGCTCGTATCATAACAGAGCTGGGCTAGAGAGCTATTATATACAAGAAGGTAATTATATGTAGAAGAGGTATAAAGTTGGATTATCTATGCACAATTTGCAGGTTAGGTACAAGAGTACAATTTTATCTGACAGCATACTATATTTTTAGGTTAGCTTAGGTTTTGTTATGTTTATTAAAATGATACCTAAAGTAAATGCTGGTCAATTTTTCACACAGCATCATCTAGCCCAAAGTAAGCAGAGCTTGTGTTATGGGTACTAGATGACTCATATACTTCATACAATACATTACATAGATATTTTTTTATTATACATAGAAAATACCCAGAACACCCGGAACAAATATTTGCAGATCGTACAAACATTTCTCCCAGGGCGGGAATCGAACCCGCAACCTCCTGTGTAGCAGGCGGACCTTCGTCCACCGCGCCACATCGGTCGTCATATATACTACTTATATACATTACTTTTTGTAAATACATACATATTATCTATAGAAAACACCCAGACACGTGACAAATATCGGCAGATCATACAAACATTTGTCCCAAGGCGGGAATCGTATCCGCAACCTTCTGGGTTTCAGGCGGGCCTACTGCGCCACAGAGGTCGTCTAGTATAACAAAGGTTTACAAATTATGTTATATAAGGTACTAAGTAGGTACACCTACCTAGGTATTATCTATAATTTATTAAAAAACAGAATTTTCCTTTAATTTGAGAAAGGAAAAAATGCTTTCAAAAAGAAATTGATCCTTTGGATCGATATCATAAAAATACATTTTATTTTTTTTTTAATTTAGAGAATCCCTTAGACAAACAATTTCTTTTTTACATTTGAATGCAGTATTATTGACTTAAAAAAGGAAAGTCTCGACTAAGTAAAGTTTCCTTACTTATATTTAAATTACTCGTTTATCAATAAGCATGGCCGTACCAACATCACTATTTTTAACGGTATAAACACCGTTAAAAATAGTGACTATTTTTAACGGTATAAACACCGTTAAAAATAGTGATGTTGGTAACATTTTTGTATGAAAACTAACTCGTACCCTGGGAGAGCCTGTCCTCTCATTCTAGTACGACTCATCCAGGTATGCGATATATAGGGTTGACAATGGTATCTATTTTGATCCCGAGCAACACATATTTTTCCTATAGGCTACGTATTTGCTAGTATTTTACCATCTGTTTGTGTTTTTGGGTTCAAATAAATACATTTTCTTTCTCTTAATATGTCTGTATAGAAATAATAATCAAGAAAATAGATAAAAGGAGAATTAAAATGTCGAAGGTAGTTCATGAATATGGAAGAATCGCTGAGCAAATAGTGTGAATAGAATGAACCGCGCTCTTATGAAAGGTCGGGTTCCGTCACTCTAGGACGGACCTAATTTTAGCCCTGAAGGCGATTTTAGATCTTTTACATCAGCATTATCTTCAGTATAAGGCAACTGCTGGACAAATGCCTCTCGAAAAGAAAACCATGACGAACGATCTTAGGTTACCTACCTACTCTTTTATAAGAAAGTTATGAAATATTACACAGTGAATATACAAAAAAAAACTGTTACTTATAGATAAGTGCTTACAGGGTTTGGAGTCTTTTAACCAATTATAATGCTTGTATTAGGAAAACCCGCTCTTCTTTAACATTTTTATAAATCATCTTATAAGTTGTACCTAATAGGGACAGTAAAAAGGGGAAAACAAACTAATTAATTAAACTAAAACTTAAATGCGAATTGTGTGTGTGTTTATGTGAGAGAGGGGTGTGTGTGAGGGGTATTGACGCGTAAAATATGTATATAATAATATACGGTGAAAGAAAAATCGTGAGGAAACCGACATTCCCTAAAATCAAGAATTCGAAGGCATGTGCCATCGATTAGTGTTCCAATAAGCGGCGATTGGCTTGAAACCTGTCACGTGGAAAGCTAACTACTTGCAAAACGCGGGCATGGGTGTAATATAATGTTTGTGCGTGCCTCTGACTACTTTGTATCCTCAAAGATTTACGCACTTAGATACATATTATCTAAGACTGTCCATCGTGAGGACTACAGGTCGTGGGCGTGTTTTTTTTGTGTGATTTTTACGCTTTTCACGGCCGATACACGATTTCATCGGTTACTGGTAAAACCGAAAACTTTGAAAGTCTAAAATGTACTGTTCTCCTCTATACTAATCCTACTAATATCCTATTTATTATAAAAGCGAAAGTTTGTGAGGATGGATTTTTGTTACTCTTTCACGCAAAAACTACTGAACGGATTTTGATGAAACTTTACAGTAATATAGCTTATACATCAAAATAACACATAGGCTACTTTTTATCTGACTACCACGTGAGCGAAGCCGTGGGCAGAAGCTAGTAACATTATAAAGACAGTTTGTATGTACAGGGTAATCTTCGAAACTATTCACCCGTTTTCAAAAAATCTTTTAGACATATTTAGAATGGGCCTTCAGAGTAGACACAGATATTTTATCCATTTAAATTAAAAAGGCTTTTCATGGAGACCAATTTTGCGAGATAAGTCGAAGAATAAACGGTCGAGCGAATGTGTTTCCTGCTGCTGCCTTGATTGTGAAAACTACTTTTTATCTGGGTATCGCACGAAACCGCTGACAACAGCGAGTGATAAATAAATTGGTGTGAAAAAAAAACCTTGTTATGAAACGGAAAGCAGCAAAGATTAGCCCTCCATCCATCAAAAACGATCTTTCCACTCCATTGCTCATTTCCCACTGAACCGAAAAACAATTTTTCTATAACAGACCCTCTCGCTACTTACCGATGAGCAACCCTATCAGTAGGAGCAACATCTTCAAATCACTGACACATCACAACACCACACATTCCTTTCGCATCTCGCGCGCTGTGAGCGGCTCCGAGCGACGTGCGTGCGCCACCGCGGTCCGAACCCAACTGAGCGATAAGCCGCTTATTCATTACCAATATCTTAAAAAATGATTCCTCGCGTCATTAGGGAACAATGTTGTATTACAAAAAGGAGGTAGGACAGAGAAAAGATGGCGACGTCGGTGGTGCGGAGGCCGAATGGCTAGCAGCGACGCAAAAGTTGCGGGATTCTCGCTGTAGGACAAAATATTTTCATTAAATTATGCTGGACATTTTTCACACAGCATCATCTATCCCCAAACTAAGCAGAGTTTCTATTATGGGAACTACAAAACTGATAAACTACGTATATACATATTATTCATACATTGTGTTGGTTCATGCCCACATTTTGTATAGTAATTAGCATTCCACGTGACATACAAATCATTGTAAATATCCCGTTTTTAATAATAATAATTTATAAATTTAACAGAGACGCTAAGTTAGTTGACGTTAATAAAAAGCTATATCGCAGGATCAACTCTGGATGTGATAGTTTTCAGATAGCTGAAGGCCTCTGACATAGCAACTGATATAGCCAAAAAGACCGACATCTTAACGTGTCCGCCGAACCAATCAAGCCCTGTTTTAAATGCCAAAGTCTAAAATAATATATCGTGAGTTATTGAACCTGACTGAAGTAAATGGTTTATATATTGGTATACATGAAATACGCTCTATCCTATCCTATCCTACTTCTATTATAAACTTGAAAGTTTGTGAGGATGTTTGTTACTCTTTCACGCAAAAACTACTAAACGGATTTTGATGAAACTTTACAGTAATATAGCTTATACATCAGAATAACACATAGGCTACTTTATATCCGGGTACCACGCGGGCGAAGCCGTGGGTCGAGGTTATTATTTACATAAATGCCAGTCCTGACCCCACAATAGGGGTGTCACGTTGGTCCCGATACCATAACGTGACAACCCTATTGTGGGGTAACCACAAACCCCAGACATTCACACTAGTGCTAAATCGGGAATCGAACTCGACTCTCTTAACTTGTTAGTAATCAATTAACCTACCTTCCGACTAGCGACAGCCCACGGCTTCGCCCGCGTGCTACCCGGATAAAATGTACTTATCTATGTATTATTCTAGGTCATGAACTAAACCTGTTTCAAATCGGTTTAGCCGCTACCTAAATTATCAAACTACTTTATCAAACTAAGTAGTTACAATAGGCAACCTAAAAAAAACAACAGACACATACATATATAGGAACTACGGCAGGTTTTCCTGCAGCGGAAATCAAACCCGCACGTCTTACGTTTCGGGTGGGTACTCGCCCGCTACGCCAAACTATCGCATTTATAATATTTGTAGGATAAATTACGATGATATTTTATTTGGCTCCAATTTCGCTTCGTCATAAACTCGAGTCACTCAATAATATTAGATGACTTGATGTTTTAACAAACTGTGCCGCCACACAAGTTTGCGTCTCAGACAACGTCTTTGCAGACTTCATGTAATGAGTCATCATAACGGATAATTGTATTATAACTTAGTAAATAAACACATGTTCTAATAGTAAAAATAAATACATGAACTCACGTGTGTTTCCAGTGGGAGTAGGCAGAGACTACATGCTACGACCCTGACCTACCTTCTTCATGCTCGCCAGTTTAGTGTAATCTTGACCTGACCTTTCTTCAGAACGTCTCCAAGTTGGTCGGAGTCCTCAGGGTCTACCCTTTCCAATTATCCCATTCATACTTGCCTTATGTATGTTTCGTCAATCTCCTTTCTTCCATCCTTTCTTCATGCTCAAACCACCTTATCATACTTTCCCTATTCTTGTCACCTTCTCTCACTCCTCAATGCTCTATTATTATACTTTTCCTACTAGTAAAGTTCAACTAAACGACATTATTAATTACTAGCTTCTGCCCACGGCTTCGCACGCGTGGTACCCGGATAAAAAGTAGCCTATGTGTTATTCTGACGTATAATCTATATTACTGCAAAGTTTCATCAAAATCCGTTCAGTAGTTTTTGCGTGAAAGAGTAACAAACATCCTCACAAACTTTCGCGTTTATAATATTAGTTAAATAGGATAGGTAGGATGCATATGTCTTTACGTTGTTCGATTCGTGGTCATCGTTCGAGAACCTTAATTAGCCAGCGGTTGTAGGTGATTAATCTGGCCTGACCCGTCCATTGCCACTTCTACTTGCTAAATCGAGTCATTCCATCATTTGGGGGCCTATGACTATAAAACCTACATTATCAGCGCGAATTGCAGAATTATTGTCCAAACCAAATTGTTATGTTACTTTCTTAAGAATATAAATAAAATAAATAAATAATGCTGGTCATTTTTCACACAGCATCATCTAGCCCCAAAGTAAGCAGAGCTTGTGTTATGGGAACTACATGACTGATATACTACTTATATACATTGTTTTTTGTAAATACATACATAATATACATAGAAAACACCCAGACCAGAATTAAACCCGCAACCTTCTGCGGTTGCGGGTTCAATTCCCGCCACGGGACAAATGTTTGTATCTGCAAATATTTGTCTCAGGTCTGGGTGTTTTCTATGTATATTATGTATGTATCTCAGGCGCACCTTCGCCAACTGCGCCACAGAGGTCGTGATTTTGTTTGTTATGGTGTACCATGAAGTATTTACATACATTCATTCACCAACTCATATTCTTGACGTGAAGTAAGTTCTCAATGTTCGTGCTATCGAACGAGCTTTAGCCAGTGGCTTTGCTCGAGTGAAATTTGATTTTATATTCGCGGCGGAAATCCCGGATTGAATAAAGTATCAAATTTCCGACTCCTATGTCTGATTTTACAAAGCAGAAAATGTCATGCTCGTTTTTACTATATCGTATTATACTTATTGCAAGTAATCTTTTACAGATAGTTTTTCTAAGTAATCTCAGTAATGTTGTGCTGAAAAAGAAATGTTCGAAACGACTGTTTTATTTTTGAACTGAAATACGAAGGCATGTCTTCAGTTAGTGTTCCAATTAGAGGCGATGGTTGTATCTTGTTATTTTCAGTTCAGTGAAATTACTTTAATGTACTAACTATTTCTGGAAGAGATCACTCGGCGATGAGGCAGCCAGTTGTAATTTGCTAGCTTAGTAAGGATTTGTTTTTTTTTTTTTTTTTTTTTTTATTCGTGAATTTGATTATTCATATTGTAAAAACGGTTCATAGTGCGCACGACGCGATGCGGAGAGAAAGCGTCGCGATCACTCATCCTGATGAAGAATCTCGGTATAAGTCGAAACTTAGTCGATGCCTTCACCGATAGTGCGGTACGTGAACATTCTGCATAACCTGCCTAGGGCATTAGTAAGCAGCTATTAGCAGCGAGTTAAAGAAAATATGTTTTTCGTTATGTTAACAATCTCATTTTGTATTAAATCTTCATGAGTTCATAGAAAAACTCGTAAAACCAATTTCATTATCCTAAACGTAACAACAAAACATATTTCCAGCCAATTTCCACAAAAATGGCAACACCCCACTAACTTACAATAATTTATTACCCATACAACTCTCGAGGGTAATTCTCATATTCCTGCCAAGAACACAGTTAATTCAGAGCGGTCCGGTCCGCTAAGCTTCACGCATGCGCGCCCAAAACTGCCATTTATTTTTAGACACTCGGCAGGTGTTTTTAGCTTATCAGTGCATAGACCCTAATGAGGGCAACACTGTGAAAGGACGTTGATCTTAACTTCGTGTTCATTCTCACTAAGAAAAGCCTAGAAGATAATCTATGAAACTTTTGACGTTTTCAAGAACGAAACTCTAAAGAAAATATATTAAGACTGCTGAGTCTTTGCTGCCCCATTGTCCAAGGATATGCAATCCGCTTTGGTAGTATGAGAACGCTCACCCAAATTGGAAGAGGATGGCAGATGCTATACTAACTGAAACCGATTCGTTCAAAGCCAGCTAAATTCTAGACAGGCACGAGTAGATGATTCGCAAAAAAACATTACAAAAGGTTCTTTGACTCACTCAAAAAAGAATAGAAAAACAGAGTTTAGTACATCAGCTCGTCGCTGGCACAGAACAGGATCGTTTGAATTGTATATTTGCGTATTTCTTTTTGCTTGCAGTTTCCCAAAAACGCTAGTATTTCCTTTTGCGATGCATCGTCAGAGGCGGCACACTGAGAATATGTATAACATGTCGTAACTTGGGACCACCGTACACATTCATGCAGTAGCCCATATTTTTCCGAAGTATTGAATCTTCCGATACGTCAGAGAAGTGTAGCGTATAGCTAGAATATATGGTGAACAACTCAAGTATAAATAAAATAGAGATGTGCAGTGGAACAATTCTGATATATAGAATATTCTGATATAATACTATATTCGTCCATTTAAATAATTCTAACAAACTTCGAAGATAACTTCGAAACGGAACTGCATACGTAGGTATTTTTATTTTAGATTTAAAGATATACACGGCTGTACATGGATCTTTCATAAATATTAATTATCAAAAGCACCCAATAAAATAATCGGTACATATTTTTGACTCCACACGACGATTCCCTGTGTTATGTGTATAAGGAATTACGAATATCATGCGAACACATGATATTCTTAAATCCGGAAGAAATATTTGCAAATCATTAGTTCTGCAGCGGCTATCGAAGCCGCTCCTCTTGCGTTCGAGACAACTTGAGTACGTAAAACAGAAATCAAGAAAAAACAGAACGTACGATCTTAAATCTTTCATGTACTTATAAACATGAGTTTGAAGTTGAGTTACTGTTTATACGTTCTCTGTGCGCACATCATGGCTTCACAGAATGCATTTTTGAAGCAGGTAATGCCAGAGGGACTTGTTGAGTATTGGTGTATTTCGGAGCTTCTTGCGAATGCAATGCAATGTCACTGCAAGAAGACATGACTATTTTGGACGGAATATTCGGGACTTGGCTCCAAAATGTCCATTGAATAACTTCTGTGCTTTGTAGGGCACGTCATGCAGTGTTTTTTTTAAACATGTAATTTCAAAGACGGCAAAAACCAATAGTAACAAAACAAAACTAAATCGGTACATTTTTTTAATAACCTATTGTGTCCCACTACTGGGCAAAGGTCTCCCCCAATTCCTAATATCAATTATATAAATAAATATTGCTGGACATTTTTCACACAGCATCATCTAGCCCCAAACTAAGCAGAGCTTGCATTATGGGAACTACATGACTGATATACTACTTATATACACTTTTTTATCTAAATACATACATACCATACATAGAAAAACTCCCAGACCCGAGACAAATATTTGCAGATATTACAAACATTTGTCCCGTGACAGGAATCGAACCCGCAACCTTCTACGTCTCAGGACCTTCGCCCACTGCGCCACAGAGATCGTCATATAAATTATTCATACTTATACTTTTTGATATTATTATGTTTAAATGTTATCAAAAATTACTAATGGTTTCTTTGTTAAAAATGGGTCTCTTAAAATAAAAACAAAAGAAAATATTCTAAATGATTCAAAATCAAAAAATCATTTCAATTTTATCGCATACTTTTTTGATATATCGTTCTGTCTTTTTTGAGTAATTTAATTTACACATTGGGAGTACAAATGGAACGAAATCCTAGGGCGCCAAACAAAAATAATAGGGACTATGTCCCTATTATTTTTGTATGGCTGGAATACTAAGTATACGAGAACATACGTTAGCAAATCTAGTAAGTCGCTAATCTAAAACAGAAAGCTCCACAGCATGATAAGGAAATGTCAGTGCGCTTTGCAGATTCTGTAATCTCTGCTCATTTGCAAGCCAGCTAACTCCAGTTTGCAGTTTAACAGATACAATCACTACGAAATGTCTCCAAACGACTGCTTTATGTTTAAACTTTCACACTCCTATAACTATAATACAACTATATACTAGGTACACTATTATTTACCAAATCTAATGAAAATGTTTCTACTCACTTAATATTAGCTCACTCTTACCTGAAACACCCACTACATCCTACTAATATTATAAACGTGAAAGTTTGTGAGGATGGATGTCTCTTTCGTTTTGATTTTGATTACATCATAATAACATATAGGCTACTTTTTATCCGGGTACCACGCGGGCGAAGGCGTGGAAGCTAGGTATTTATAAAAATAGGTTAATCTGTTATAAATCCTTATAAAAATACATGTTTTTTTTTCGTGATTATAATTTAACGCTGTTTACCAATAAACAAATAAACGAATATGGTGAATTATTATGAATTATTTTAATTTGAAGTAATAAAAGAAGTTACAATGGATTTATTCCCTTTTAATCAATAATGGCGGACCCTCCGCCTTAAAATACTTTGCCTTGGTATTCAAAGATTGTTGTAAACATAACATAAAATAAAATCCTGGACGCGAATGTCCGTAAAAGTTAAGTCACCGAAACCAGTCACGGCTATCAGAATTAACTCGAGTCAGAAGTTCGATCGACACACAAAAATAATGCTTTTTCTTTTTCTAAGAAATGTGTTAGTACTTTCCACCATTAGATAGCTCTTATATAGTTACCTCAAGAGCATCCCGATGTATCTAGAACAGCGGAAGAGCTTCAATCCGTCTCCATTTATTCCCCGTCTTTCAGCACTCTCAGGTTTTCGCAGAGAAACTACGCAGTAGCTTTCAGTTTAAAAATACAAAGGTAATGCACTTTTCCCCTAAAAGCTGGGGAAGGGAAATTTAAAATGTAAATTTTAATGACAAGAGTCATTCAGTCAATGAATGTATTTTCTTTCTTTCTTGGCATTCACGACAAAATACTTTGTACAAAACTTTTTAAATATTTGTCATGACTTTTTTGACGACCTCTGTGGCGGTGTGGACGAAGGCGCGCCTGAGACGCAGAAAGTTGCGGGTTTAATTCCCACCTCGGGACAGATGTTTGTATGATCTGCAAACATTTGTCTCGAGTCTGGGTGTTTTCTATGCATAATAAGTATGTATTTACTACATATATGTATATATAAGTATTCATATTGTAAAAACGGTAATTTTCACGTACTGCAATATCGGTGAAGGCACCGACTAAGTTTCGACTCATTCCGAGAGTCTTCATCAGGGTGAGGGTCGCGACTTTCTCCTTCCGCTAAGTAGTATATATAAGTAGTATATCAATCATGTAGTTCCCATAATACAAGCTCTGCTTAGTTCGGGGCTAGATGAAAATGTCCAGCATTATTTATTATTAATTATATTACATGGCGTCGTCCGTTATGTGTGAAGTTTAAACTTTCTTGAAGACAAATGAAACGAATACAAAAAAAAACTAATAAATCAACGAGAATAAACACACAAGTAAACTTACCCAACCACAACCACACATGCACAGGAGTAAAGATATTATTCATATTTTTATCACTAAAATGGGAATTTATTTTCATAAAGTTTGTATTGCTTCCCAATTAACTAATAATAGATATCTATAGATTTTTTACTTTCCTGAAATGGTTTTTCTGTCATCATCATCAGCCTATATTAGTCCACTGCTGGACATAGGCCTCCCCTAATGAGCGGCATAGCGCCCTGTCTTCAGCTCGCCGCATCCAGCATCTGCCTGCAGTGTTTCGCAGGTCGTCATCCCACCTGGCCGGAGGGCGTCCTACACTACGTTTGCGGAGTCGCGGTCTCCACTCAAGAACACGTTTACCCCAGCGGTTATCGGTTCTTCGCGAGATATGACCGGCCCACTGCCACTTCAGCTTCCTAATTCGTTGAGCTATGTCGATAACTTTGGTTCTCTGACGGATGTATTTGTTACGAATCCTATCCTTCAGAGAGACTCCGAGCATAGCTCTTTTCATAGCTCGCCGAGCGACTTTGAACTGGTGGACCAGCCCTATCGTGAGTGTCCACGTCTCAGCTCCGTAGGTCATGACGGGTAGGGTAGGGGTCATTAATCAGTAACATATGATATTAGTAAATATACATATTGTAAAAACGGGAATTTTCACGTACCGTGTTACGTGCACCGCACTCGCATCTCAGACGCACTTAAAGGAGCGTCGCGTCCCACTGTGCACATCCGCGATCACTCACCCTGATGCAGACTCTCGGAATGAGTCGAAACTTAGTCGGTGCCTCTGATAACACAGTACAGTGTTAATAAAATATTAGTGATTAAGTAGTGTTAAATTTTGGCATCATCGATGCCACTGGTGATATAGAAGACGATATACAACGTTAATCTCTAACCATCTGGCTGGGCTATGTAGGATGAAAGGATGAAACGGCACCCACCAATTCTGAGTTAAATTCGCCTCAATTTAAGCTGGTGATGGCGAGCCATCCACGGGCTCTATTGTAACGGTACTGATAAAACTAATTATGAGTACCATATTTAAAAAAATAGACAAACTCGTCAATGCAATTTCTAACATGGTAGTTATCTTTCGAGGCAAGCGCGCAGGCAACAGCTGACTGAGCGGTTTCTGTGACGTCATACCTACCTAGCGGTCGCGGGCATTTGCTTTCGACTCGCGCGACACCACATAACGAGCTCAAGGCGTCACCACGCTTGTTTCTACGCACACTGACGGACGTTATAATACTATATACTTACTTACGTAATTCTTAAACAAGTTAAACTCTTTGCTTATTGTGTTCCCATTACTGAGAACACCCTCCGGACTTAGTAGGCTCGTGAATATTGGACTGTTTGGCTTCGGCGGCTTGGCGCTGTGATGACTACTACCTGCTACCGACTTAATTCTACGGGACTCCACTGGGATCGCAACTGAGACTCGGCAATCCGGCGGAGGGCTGTGGACGAGATCGGCGGAGGGCTGTGGACGAGATCGCCAAGGAGAGTGCGGTATTTCCTGGACCGGGAATGGTGTGAAAAGTGATCTAGGCCTGACCCACGACCCCTTTTGATCTACCTTAATACATTTGTAAATATTTTTTTTTTATTTGTACCTTCTGGCTAGGGTTTCTCCTTAATAAAATTATCCTTGCCTTGCCACCCTATGTGACACTATAAGTGCTGCCAATGATAGGCAGTGTAGAGGCAACGTTGGTGTGAACGGCTGAAGGTGTGCTGCAGTTCCACTTAAACACTAATCCCGTGCTTTATGTGCACTTCCACCGTTAGAGCATAGGCTCCGCTCTCGCGTTTCCCTACCCCCGACCGACCGGCTCAGGCAGGCCGAGGGTCAGGGGTCTCGGTCGACCCCAGGGAGTAATGGGGTTCCGCGGTCCACAAGCACGCCCTATGGGAGTATTATAATTATTAATACGTAACGAGCAAAGTTTTGTTTATTTAATAATAATATTTTATGATTAGTGTATAAAAAAGAACTTATTTTAACATAGATATATTTTTGCTGTAATATAATGCTAATGAAATTATTATTTTTAGGGGAAATAAAGCCTATTTTTATTTTATTTTATTTTACTAACGAGCAAAGTTTTATAAAAGTTATGTATACCTTTCTAAGTAATTACGAATTCAGGGAAGGTTCTATGTCAAATTATTCGCCCACCATGAAATTACCACACTACCCCATTTCCACGAACAGCTAGTATTTAATGAAGTTGCCGAATAAACCTATGTACACCTTCCGACATTTTAATTAAGGTAACCACGATCATGTAAACAAAGCCAGGACTTAACTTTGCAGATATCATTTATGAGTAGCTGGAATACAGCTAGATCACTACACCGCAGTACTCTTTCAGACCGTTCCATCCAAAGGTTGTCTGGTAGAGATCGCTATTTAGCGATAAGAAACGCACTGTAAACAGACGTTTGACGTAGCACTCTGCTACGTCGTAGCAATTGTAGAGCTGCTACGACCTAAACGTAAAAATCAGTCTAAGCAAAATTTGAAAACCACTGACCGGTTTTCTGTTTTCTAGTGACTTAATGTCGATGAAACCTTCCTAAAAACATCCTTGAAGAAACCAGCATGGTTTCTTTTGTTTTTTTTTTATACAATCTCTGAATTTATTGCAAACGCATATACAGTATGTATACGTCGCGGGTTTACAAGCCGTTTACGATGAGTACGAGAACGAACTCGAGTTCGAAACGAATTTAATTTAAAAAACATAGGTCGGTTTGTATTTCGACAGGGATACCTGAAGCCGCGGGCGCCGTTTCAATTGATTTTAGTGCGAAAGGAAGTTCTGAAATCGAATAATTCTTTAGGGTTAGGTTCGTATGGTCTGGATTGTAAAACGTCTGTGTGAGCAAAATTACTAGATTGAAAAAAGTCTATGTATATACAACGTCTAGGTGGTAAATGTTTTATTGTATATTATGCCTTAAAACATTGTTATAAATATTGATATCTACAAAATACTATAATTTGACAAAGTACGCCAAAATAACGTAGTATTTCTCAATCTAATCCCGTTTTGTTTTGTCTTTGAGGAAAGTAATTTAAAAGGGTCTATTTTTTAGTTTAGCGTTTTCCCAAGAATAATATATATATATATATATTATATATATTATTCTTCTTATATATATAAATATACCTATAAAAAATGACAAGGTAAATAGTCTTTCAATTCCGAGCGAGCGGGCGGGTAAACGCAAGGATTGCGGATTCGATTCCCACCGTGGAACAAATGTTCGCATGTTCTGTGTAACGTTGCGTCTAGCGCCATTACTTAATTTATTAAATAATTTGAAAACATAATTAAAAACAAATACGGAACCGCGATATTAACACTATTCGCACAAAGGCTTTTGCGCGCAGCCCGCTTGACAACGGAATCCTAAAACAAACCGGTCTCCCGTACTATGCCTTAACCTGTGTCATTCGACGCGAGAGTCTCGACCGATCACTCCGCTGATTGCTACCCACGGTGACGCTCGCACGTACCGCTCTTCTATATCTAAAAACCTACCATATGTGCTTGGAATCCCTCTAGGGTGAGTTTCTCATAATTATTCTATCCCCTATTGCCTACCTAAGCGCTTAGCACCTAAACTTCTATGTAAAGCTGTCTGCTTCGCCTCTCACAAGCTAACTGCCGTTATTATTTAAATCGCCTGACTCGAGTCGCTGGACTTTGCACCCACGCGTATGTGGCCTGTCTTCTATCGGCGGTGGCTTGGCAGACAGCTATGTTTCTGGGATGAACCCTAAAACTTAGCTTCGTTCCAGGGTTCCACTACTGGAGTAGTAACTCCTATATCTTCCATATCCGGACTACACCCTACCTACCGGAGCCGTGCTGTCCTATTTACGGCGACGGTCTCTGTTCTCGCTGCTGCTGTGAGCTGAGCTGAGGGAGGACTATCGTTCTACCTTTCTACCTGGAACGTCCTGGTCAGTGCGCGTGCTGCGCGGAATACTTAGTGCTCAGGCCAGTGACTCGACATAATACCTACCTAGTGATCTATGAGTGTGGGAACTGTGCGGCTGTGTAATGTTGTAGTAATGAACATTAAAAGTACGGTAATTTATTCCTGCTTTTAATTTCTTAGGACCTACCTAGCTACCTACCTATCTGTGGGCAGAGTTAGGACCTACCACCTCACCCCTATCTGCCGCATCTGCTTGGTCAAACTACTTGACTGCCGCGCCGAAACAACATACTTGGAAAGTTTTTCCGCTATTGTGTTTTGCCAATTATGTATCTCATTATTATTATATTAAAATAACAAAGTTTTTGTTTTTGTTGTTTTTGTCAAGCACATTGTTTTTGGAACAAGCAATCCAAACGTGCCCGGTATTTGCGGGCAATCCATAAATTACGCTGCATTTTGTAAACGTCAATACAAAAGCTTGTACCGAAATAAATCTCTGAGATTAGGCTCGTTCGTGGACTGTGGGCAAATACTGGGGTGACCAAGATTGTGCTCATATAAAGACCCAGTAGGTACAAATATATTTAAAGAAGTAATTTATTAGTATTTTACCGTGTTTGTGTTTTTGGGTTCAAATAAAAATATTCTTTCTTTCTAGTATATAAACTCGTAGTATCTTCTTTTGTCTAGGGCAGAAAATGGAAAGAAAATTGCCGATTTTCGCCAGAAACTAACAGTGGAAAACCGAATGCTCTTTTTTACATGAAATAAAATAAACTTGTGTTTTATAACACAAGTTAAATATGCCCAACAAAACTAGTTTTTCTGTACAATGTTATTTTTGTAACTGGCAGGCGTTTTTGGACTTTCAACGACAAAAAAACAGTTTTTCAGTTTTTTTCCGTCGTAAAAACACTTTTATTAAAATACACAGCTAAGTAGCTAAAAATAGGATGAAGAACAATATTAAAGAGACAAGCAGCAAATGAGTCTCGTGTCTGGGATGGTTCTTGGAAAGGCTGGTTTTGGAAGACGTGGTTAATAAAAAAACTACTTATAAAAATATCCGTAAAATATAAATGATGTGTGGTCAACACAGGCTGAGTGCGTAGTTGTGGATCGACCGTGGTTGGGTAAACGCCGCGATAGACCAGCCTTTCCGTTGGTCCCTAATATCGGCCACGATAAAACCTCTATTGTGTTTACGCATCAACATAACCCCATATGGTTATTTAACCACACTCATATTTTTATGAGAAATAAAACTAGATTACAGATACAAAGGTCAAGAACATTTTTTATTCGGATGTTATTTGAACGCGAAAATATATTTGACACTTCCAAAAGTAATGAGATACCTATGCCATATATATACCTTATAACTGCTTATCAAGGAACACAGCTTGCATCAAGTTTTTTTCTTTTAAAATAAGACATACTATATGTCACAAAAACCCTGTCCGATCTATAAAGTTCGATTCTTCATCAATGAAAAATCGAAAACTCGAATACTAATTATAGGATGCAGGCATAACTTAACTAAAAAAAATTTAAACTGCTTTGTCAACTTTGGTGTAGTTGGCACAAGTAACAATTGCCTAAGTTGGTTTAGCCATTAATAAGATAAGGTAAGATAAGATATATTTATTCAGTAACGTCACAAATATTTTGCATTTTACAACAGTTTTTAAAATAAATCAAGATCACGGCTGTATCCCCATGATGCACATTCAGCGATACATGTTTGAGTAGATTTTTGAGGTTACCAAGTAAGGGGTTAGTCTGAGGCACATGCAGACTTTACATTTGGCTATGATACATGATAAAAACTCTTGGGATTGAAAATGATCCAACTCTTCAGAAATGTTTTGTAAACGGATCATTAAAAAGTATAACCAGCCTTTTCTTATTGGCTTGGTCGCGGAGGAACAGGCAGTAGATAAAATTGATGTTTCAAAGTGTTCCTTGTGATTTTAATGTATAAATGAATTTTGACTTTGACTTTTAGTTTTAGTACTTTAGTAATAATATTCCTAATTATTATTACTAAAGTACCAAACATAGGTAGCCAAGCTCGCTAAACCTAGGACTTGTGCGATGGCATACCTATGCCCTCTACCCGACATTGGGTGGCAACATATTACACTGACTTAATGTAATTTTTTCCAATCATTAAATTCACTTAGAAAAATCCGAATTTGAAAAATGCCTACAGTAATCCGCTTACCAACATGTGGTATACCACCAATGTGGCAAACAAGCAGAAAGCGACATGTAAGGTTATTTTTGTAAAAAAAAAACTCCCTAGGTGCCTAATCGAAGACCGCTAGCATTATTACAGATCGAACTGGGTTTTTGTTACATGCCGTATGTAAAAAAGGTACAAATATAATTTAAATAAAACTTGTCGGGAGTACACCCACACTATTGTAAAGATTTGTAGATATATTATCTGTGAACGGAAAAGGAACGACACTAGGACGACTCCGCTCCTCGTTCTAGCTTCCTTTTGGCCGGCAGTTGAGTTTTTGTATCCAAGATGATGACTTGTGATTAAACGTTCTTTTATACATACTAAAAACTTTAAAATCTTATAAATTATCATCAAAGCCAAGACATTTGCTCCGTTATTTACCTTCGCTACACAATTATATTCGGACCAAGGTTCGGTTTAGCTTCTCTTGAAATGTGACTTCTTTAGAATTCTAATCACTAATTATTCCAGCTCCTGAAACTTAATTAATGTATTAAAATATTCTGCTTACGTTCTACTGCTTGCCTTTGACACAGATAATATAATACCATCCACTGATAAGACTGACAGAAACCGAACAAAGTCCTTCCTAAAGTTTTTTAGCTAAACGCGTTAAATACCTGTACAAAACTTAAGGTCCTACCGATATTATAATGACGCAAGTTATCGTTGCTGTTAAGAGTAAGACCTAGATAAGAAAGGCCTAGAATAGGCAGGAGTGGTGGTTTGAGGCTTATGCCCAGCAGTGGGTTACTGCAAGCTACCAATGATAAACTCCAAACTTTAGATCTTTGCAAAATAGTCCACAAAGTTGAGTATTTATAATATACTAGTTCCACGGCGTAAACCTCAAAAAACATGATCCTCTTATAGAATCACGACTAGCCGAATCATTTTTGTGGGCTATTTCACTTTTGTTTTTTATTCGAAGGAGCGCCCGAGTGAGCAAAATAACGTAAGCACATGAGAGAGTCAGTTTTTTGATATTTAATGTCTATTACAATTGTAAAAATGGGAATTTTCAACGGTCGCGGAGGGAGAGCGTCGCGATCACTCACCCTGATGAAGACTCTCGGAATGAGTCGAAACTTAGTCGGTGCCTTCACCGATAGTGCGGTACGTGAAAATTCCCGTTTTTACAATATGAATAATCAAATTCACGATAGTTTTTGGAATAAAATTTAATGTCTTATATTATTTACAAGCTTTTATTTAACTTGCCTTTTTAGTTAGTATTTGTGGATCAATCTTGCAACTGAATTTAAAACTAATTATCCCAACTAATTGAGCTGACATTTTGCATACACGTTTTGTTTGGATGACAATGCATGGTTAGCTAAGTGATATCATTTTAAATCCAATATGGTGGACTCGCAAAGATGGCGGCGGACCAATTATATTTTATGCAACCCCCATGATATGGGTATCGAATGAAAGGGTTTGCTCAGATAAATACGAAAAAGCTTGTTTTTTTTTAAATTAATAACTTTATTTGTATACTGCTAAATAATCGAACCAACTTCTAGGAAGAAGAGACAAGCCAGGTAAACACAAGGTATAATACAAGGTAAACAGATAATATTGCTTACGAAGATGTACTGTGGTCTAGAACAGCAAAGAATAATGATGAATGATAGTGGAATGAACTTTTAAATATATTTTGTAGATTATTTAGGTACTAATTAAGGTGAAACTGTTATTTAAGGCTTTTAAATACCTAAAATAACCGCAGCGGGAATCTAACCTGCATCACTTACGTCACAGCCGTGTCCTTAAGGTCTCGAACCGTGACATTATTCATTGTTTACGGCTGTCACTGTCCTAGTAAACCCTGACTAGTCTAGAGCAGTTTAAGTGAAAAGTTCCGTGTGACATTAGCCACGTTGTCTTAAGTACTCTTTTACCCGAGTGTGTTATTACGGTAAGAGCTATTCTGTTTTATGTCTCACCCACATTACGAGTTTCATTAAAAGTTTTTTTATGAGTAAGTTCGTATACCCAAAGAGGCAAAAAACTATTCATACGTTTACGGTGGTCTGATATATATGTTTATAATAAAAAGGCATACTTTATATAATATACAAAGTATATAAATTCCAAAAGCGGATCGCAGTTACAGTGAAAAAGTCCGCATACGTATAGAAGGAAGAGAGAAGAGAGCTTAAGATTAAATTAAGTTTATTTTGTGAACAAGATATTCTAATTCACTTGTATGAGAAATCTAATAAGTTGAACGATAATTAGCAGTTATCGATGAACTCCCCGAATGTCCTACTTTCATTCAATGAGGAGACAAATTCCTCGTCAACTAAGCGGAGTTGATTGTCATCCGGCCATTGTATGGCTGTACCCTTCCGGGCTATTTGCTGCGCGATAAATGTCGATCGCTAGTGCGTGAGGCCCGACATTCAATCAAAGGCTGTGTGGTTTCAGCTTCAGTGCTAGTGAGGGGCGCAAGCTTGTTCGGGTCCGGTCTTTATATAATTTTTTTTTTGATTAAATGTTTATTGCTATCTTAAATAGATATCTTAGGTACATATTTTTTTATCGTAGGTAAGTAATATATAGTATAATTTTAATAAAACAGTACCATAGGTTATGCTCTGTTCCCCACACTAGGACTTTATAGTCTGTATGGCAGGGTCAATTGTTGCGGGTTCGATTCCCGCCCTGAGACAAATGTTTGTACGATCTGCAAATATTTGTTCCGGGTGTTCTGGGTATTTTCTATGTATAATAAAAAAATATCTATCTATGTAATGTATATGTATATCAGTCATCTAGTACCCATAACACAAGCTCTGCTTAGCTTGGGGCTAGATGATGCTGTGTGGATTGTCCAGCATTATATATTTATTATTTATTTATTTATTAATTGAATAAAACACGTTTTAATCTAAACTACTGGTACCATTGTTACTTGAACATAACCATGATACCTATAGTCATAATGATATACCTGCTCATAATTATTTACTGACAAGTATTTGTCTAGTATAATATAGTAAATAAATAGACAATTCTAATAATAAATATAAATTATGTCATCATGATAATTAAAGTTAATAATTTCGTTCTGCATAAACCTATGATTCCTAACCTTAACCGTTTTTGATGAAATTTGGAATGTAGATAGTTTAGGTTCTGGAATAACAAAAAGGCTAATCTTATTTTCGAAAATCTCCCAAGGGGGTTAAACAGGGTGGTAAAGTTTCTATGGAAAAAATATTCCTTGGTTTCATTCACTCAAAACTCGATACACATAAACTTTAGAATAAATAATGAAACACATATTTTTTATTTTTTCAAAACTATCCTTTGGGGTGTGCAATTGAGTTATAAACTTTGTATAAATTGTAATCCTTGGTTCGATTCAATCAAAAGTTGGTGGACATAGTTTGAAGCCTGGAGACGGTCATATGCTACTTTTATTAACATACCACACGGGCGAAGCCGCGGGCAACAACTAGTATTTCATAATCCGAATTTCAATTTAACTTACTGACTATTTTGCATACACAAAATTATTGTTTTAAAGAGTTCGTTGGCCTCAAAAATCCGTTAGGAGTCAGGTTTTTTTTTCTAATTAAATGAAATTATTTATTTGCAAGGATTATAGTAATAAAGATATCACAGTAAGTATTATAGTTTCACATAATTCACCCAACACCTTAGCATGCAATTTTTTAACTAAGATATACCTAATATCAATTTAATATAGTAAAAGTTTTATTTCTATATCTCGTATTGAGAATCTCATCCTTGTCTGAAGTCGATTAAAACACTTCCATCATTCATATTGTATAAACGGGAATTTTCATGTACTGCACTATCGGTGAAGGCACCGACTAAGTTTCGACTCATTCCGAGAGTTTTCACCAGGGTGAGTGGTCGCGACTTTCTCCTTCCACGACGCGTCGTGCACGGCGACCACCGATAGTGTAGTACATGAAAATTCCCGTTTTTACAATATGAATAGTCAGTTCACGATAGTTTTTGGAATAAAACTTCCATAATTCTGTCCTTTTCGACTGTACTCTCAATGTTCGCTTTATAATTATAATCTAGGGTCTGAAGGTCGCAATGGTCCCATCCCTCTGTCGGAGTGGAGGGATCGATTAGTGCCACGACTTGTTTGCTCGATAAAATCGCGGTTCATCAATAATGCTGGATCACGGTCCACATTCCCCTGTTTACTGGAATCTGCCTTATCGATGGAGAGTCAGTGACAATTTCTCTCTTGAGCTTTTAATAGCTGAACAAATAAGTAGTGGTTTGTCCCGGACTAGGACTTTACATTAAGCCTCGGGTAAACGCGTCGGGACGCCTCCGGCTGTTTTATTCAAATAAATACAGATATGTTAAGATCCCTTATCGGTTTATGTACTTAGCTGAACATGGTCAACATCAAAATAAACATTAGGATCAAAGGTTTAGAGTTTTGTTTATTATCATTGAATTGAAGCTGAGGTACATATATATAGCAGCATATTATACGCATCACTGTCAAGGGAATAAAACTCGTTGCCGAAGGCTGTATTTCTGATTAATATAATCTTTGAGTCTTCAATTTGAAGGTAAATAGGTATCAATCAGACAAGCTTGCTATATCCATCCCACCAGGTGAGATTGTGCTCAGAGCATTTAATAAGAAACCGTGATGATTACGAGACGTAAGCGATTACTTTGATAAAATGTAAAACAACAAGATTTTTTATATTAGTACAATTAGTAATTCTTCAAATTAGTATCAATTTTTTTTTGGCTAATATCTAATATAATAGAGGCTTTATTTGTGTTGCAAGTGAAACTTTCCCATTTTGTGACATAAAGAAAATTGAATTAGACAATTATAAGATACTAGCTTCTGCCCACAGCTTCGCTCGCGTGGTTCCGGGATGTATATAGATTATATCTGAAAATGTGTTATTCTGATGTGTAAGCTGTATTACTATAAAGTTTCATCAAAATCCGTTCAGTAGTTTTTGCGTGAAAGAGTATCAAACATCCTCACAAACTTTCACGTTTATAATATTAGTAGGAGTAGGATAGGATAGGATAGTATGATGTTTTTCCTACTGCCATAAACTAAACTGTTTTTCCAAAATATGCTTTTTAAATGCGTATTTTAAACTTCAGTCCCTTATTTGTTTACTTTTATTCTGGCACAGAGTACAAACAGACATTTAATGCCTATTCATTTTGGCCTAGACATTACCACAGAGTGATTTTTCATCACAATATGGCTTTAATTTTTTTATTTACTTACACAAGTAGAGAATAATCACATTCAGCAGGACTATTGGAAGTTTATTTACAAAACTTATTCGGTTAATTTTCATATTTCGTACAAATTTCGCATGATCTATCCGCTCAACTTGTTTTTTTGCAATATGAAATGAAAATAAAACATACTTATTTCGACAATTGCCCGACAATCTTATCACTACATATTCCCATTTGTACCAAACCCTACACGTCTTTGAAAATTTTAGTCACTGCTGTTTTTATTTGATCCAACTATTTAATAGTGAAACAAATTCAGCAATGGTTATGGAGCAAAGCAATAAACCCGAATCAGAAAAGACATTATGGTACGATTTGTGGTCAATTGTTACAAAATTGGATGCCAGTTTTATTGCTAAGATACAAACGGTTGGGCTGACATCGTGTCAACAGTTGGCCCAATTGTTTACGGGTTCTTATATAATTATGGTTTCTTTATAAGAAAGTTGGAACTGTGCACTAAGGAGTGTCTTTCAGAAAGAAGAGCGAACCCAACTAGCGACACGAGTGGTACCAAAACATTGTTACTTTTTTAATTGTTTTGCATCTTCCCAATAAAGTTTAGGTAGTTTTTAACTCCTGACGCAAACACAGGGTTGTTATGTTAGGGGTACTACAAGTTTGTATCTGTCTGTGTGTGTCATCGTAGCTCCCAAACAGATGAACTGATTTGATTTAGTTTTTGTTTTGTTTGAAAGGTGTGTTGATTGAATGTTCTTGGCTATGATCTAAGAAAATCTGTTCAGCCGTTGAAAGGTCATAAAATTTTTCGTCTGTAACTTAGAATGTATTTATGAAACGGCAAAGCCGCGCACATATCCATTGAAATAAAAACAGATTTCCATAGAACCTATAGGAATGTATTTTTCAATCGATTTGTCTTTCTCTAAGGACCGCTAGTCACATAGGGAGCGCTGCTAGATGTAAAAAACAACCTCGCGATACTTTCCTTACCGTCCGTGCACCGTCCATGTCACAGTATACTAAAACACAGTATACTAAATTCTAGTAAAACTTTTAAATGAATTGGTCAAGTGTAAGTCGTCATTATCATCTTAAAAATCAACTGCCCGTTTGTTTATCGGTAGGTTAACTATGGTTTAAGAACCTGTGTGAAAAAAGGTTTCTGTGACCTCATTGAGGTACTTAGATAGATACTCAGGTACTCTATAATTTATAGATAGATAGATAGAACATTATTTATTAAACAAAATAGTAGTACATAGGCGAACTAAATGCTAAAAAGCATTCTCTTCTAAATAACCTTTTTGTATTTTGAAAAAAGATGTTCTGGTAGTGCACAGAATGGTTAAAACACCTATATTATGTTCTTTATTGTGTTCACTTCAAACCCCAATACTAAACACATTTATTGCTTTTACATAGTTACAAATGTGTTAAACAAGTCTCTCTAAACTCTGCATTAGGATATAGCAACATGGCGGCAGACAGAGATTTTTTAATACTTAAAAGTCTTAAGTATTCAACGTACATACTTTAAGAAAAAGATCTACGTACTTAGGATAGTTTATTCCGTGTCTTAGGTATAAGTGAATTTTATAGTTATTGTTTTTTTTATATACTACCTACTTAAAAGGCAATCAAACTAGCGATCCATCTGTTGGTAAACGGTTACTGCAGTGTATCGACGTTTTCAACACCAGAGGTTTCAATCTTGCCTTCAAATCGGAACACAGCAATAATTAAGACGATTTATTTGTAAGTAAATCTTCATAATTATTTCCAATAATTTATTTTGTATCCTATCTGCTAGCTAAGTAGGTATTTGGCTCGTATCCCTAATTGGTTCCAATAACATGATAGATGGCAATTTGGTGCAAAGGATATTTGGAGCGAACATGCAACTCAGTTGATTAGTTTGTACGACTGTATGAGTTTGTCTACTCGTGAGTGCTTTTAACAGAGTATGTATGTTGTTGGATGACATAATTACAATACTTTCTTCGAAACGTCGGGAAAATAAAAAAAAGGAAAGTTTAAAAAAAAACGCTTTTATCACACACCAAATTTATAAAAAAGAATTCCAGTATCCACCTACCTCTCCATCATCAGACCCTCGTTACTAAGCTCAATCTATCGGACTCGTCAAAATGAATCATATGAGCATCTACTTGAAGGTTTTACTAGTAACCACTGGAAAGTTCCACTATATACCATCTGGCTCCATCATCAGATCAGCTCCAAGATACCAAATTATAGTATCCAAACTACATAATAAATAGGTTTTAAGATACTACCAACTAACTATTGTACCTAATCAGTTTGTTAAATAAATAAAAAAATATACCTACATACATAAAAAGTTTTATTTCTATACGATAATTAGAAGTAGGTTAAAATTAAATAAGATTTGAATTGCCTTGTTAGTTATAAGTGAAGCTTATAAAAGCGTGTTTAAAAGCGTGTGCATTTTATATAGAATAATAAAAAAAAATGAATGAGACAAGCGAAGATGCGGGTGAATTTTAAGATTCACCCGCATCTTCACCTCTTACGATCCAGCGCTATTTATAAGCTGAATAGAATGTGCCCAATAAATTTGGACTCGTTGTCTCTAAATTCATAGCGTAATTGGTTAACGCATTGCTAATTAGAGGTGAAAATGCGGGTTCAAGACCCGTTGCACCGGAATTTTAAAAATATGTTTAAACTAGCTTCTGCCCATGGCTTCGCCCGCGTGGTGCCCGGATAAAAAGTAGCCTATGTGTTATTCTGATGTATAAGCTATATTACTGTAAAGTTTCACCAAAATCCGTTCAGTAGTTTTTGCGTGAAAGAGGAACAAACATCCTTACAAACTTTCACGATTATAATATTAGTAGGATTGTATTTTCTACATGATTCGTAAAATTAACTAACTTTGACAAACTTAAAGCTGTGTTTATTTCGATATGAATTGCAAGTAAGAATATCAAGTATCTCAGCAGACACTAGAAAGCCCGGATTCACCGCAGGCAGCCGAGACTCGGCTCGAGTGATTAGCGATCGAGTCAGGTTCGTTCATGCAGAGAACAGTCACCTACAAAGCCCCCGAAATTCCCCGAAATTCCTGAGCAAAGTTCTATATGCGAAATTCTCTATGGTCTCACAAGTTGGGAATTGGTCAAAGAGATCGCGTGCCATGGACTCCGCACTCGTTCTAGCTTCAGTGGCCAGTTGACCTACCTCATCTATACTAATATTATAAAAAGGAAAGATTTGTTTGTTTGTTTGTACCGAATAAGCTCCGAAACTACTGGACCGATTTTAACCATTTCTTCACTAATAGAAAGCAAAATTATCAGGAAGTGACAAAGGCTATAATTTATTTTAAAAAAATAGAGATCCTTTAGAAAATTGCAAAAATGTAACCCAAAGTAGCAACATTTTGCCTATTAAATTCATTATTTGGCGTGCGCTGAGAAAACTATTGATGATACATAAAAATTGTGTAGTACATGATTAAAGTACTCATTATTACCTACAAAAAAGTCCAGGAGGGAATATATCTAACTATCATAGTTAAGTCACAATAGCATCTTTTGTGTTCTAAAATTTAATTAGATCGCGGGTAGAAACAAAAGTTGGTTACATTCATATCTTAGTATTAATTCTTATTCAAATAAATAGTTTTGTCATCAAGGGTGTTTATGTAGCAGTCTAATACTTTTTAATTCATTCGAATTGGACATTTAATTTCGAAGTTATAACGAGTATAAAATCGAAACTTACGTGGCTGAAACCGCGTGGTGAAACTAGTGTTACTGAACAGAAAACAAACACGCTCACAACTGTATTCCTCATGATGGAGTCCTCAGATACATACTCGGTGCGTAGATCTTTGAGAATACTTAGTAGGGGTACGACCAAAAAATTGATACAACAAAATATGGACAGGATCTTGGCATTATCTGAGACGCAGAAGGTGGAAGGTTCTATTTGCCGCGGGACAAATGTTTGTATGATTTTCAAATATTTGTCTTGATTTGTGTTTTCTATGTATAAAATAAATGTATTTAAATATTTGTAAATAATTTTATTCCAAAAACTATCGTGAACTTAACTATTCATATTGTAAAAACGGGAATTTTCACGTCTGCACTATCGGTGAAGGCACCGACCATAGTGCACGGCGCGACGCGGAAGGAGAAAGTCGCAACCATCACCCTGATGAAGACTCTCGGAATGAGTCGAAACTTAGTCGGTGCCTTCACCGATAGTGCAGTACGTGAAAATTCCCGTTTTTACAATATGAATCTTTGTAAGTGGTATATCAGTCATGTAGTTCCCATAACACAAGCTCTGCTTAGTTTGGGGTTAGATGATTCTGTACGAAAAATGTCTAGCATTATTATTATTTTCTTATTTTATTTTCATTAATTATTTCTTATTGTTGTATTGTACAATGGATCTCGTGTCTTAAAATAAAGAATTTATTATTATTATATTTATTAAACTTCAGCCAGACTCTCGTGGAATTCCGGAGATATAGGATGTCGTCGTTTCGGTCCCTCGATAGCTTACTTAGTTTGTGAAATTGCATACCTATACTTAAATATTTTAGCAATAGATTATGTATCCTATCCTATCCTAATTCTATTATAAACGCGAAAGTTTGTGAGATGAAAGAGTATATGTTTGTTACGCAAAAACTACTAAACGGATTTTGATGAAACTTAAAAGTAACATAGCTTACACATCAGAATAACACATAGGCTGCTTTTATATGGGTATCACGCGGGCGAAGCCGTGGACAGAGGCCAGTTTTTATTAAAAAGCGTCTCGTGTTTTATCTTAAGAACTTTGGTTGATACAATTCAGACTTATTTTAATTCTATGACTAAATGCCCTTTCTTAATAAATGAGTTCACCTCGTTCGACCGGCACCACACTACATAAAGTAGCATATAGAATAAAAGATCATCAAAAAAATCAAGCTGAGTTTTCTGCCGGATTCTTCTAGGTTTGATCTAGGAATCGGTGTTAATTGACTATGAAATTTAGAAATGCGTAAGCTTCCCTATTAAGTCTGTGGTTAGAATTCATAACCTGGTCTGTATTCGTTCATAACTTTATGTTCCTATATGATCCTTATGATTGACTTTGACACAGATATAGGTAACTAGCTTTTGTCCACGGCTTCGCCCATGTGTTACCCGGTTAAAAAGTAGCCTATGTGTTATTCTGATGTATAAGTTCTGATGTAAAGTTTCATCAAAATCGTTCAGTAGTTTTTGCGTGAAAGAGTAATAAACATCCACCCTCACAAACTTTCGCGTTTTTAATATTAGTAGGATAGTAGGATAGGATAACAATGCATATGCCTTCTATATAGTGTTCACATTTTATGTTCCTAATCTCGTGCTATCAGTGAAGACGTATTATTGGCTATCTGTATCTATTTAAGTATTGTTAAGGACATTGTGTTATAGCTGTTGGTTTACCGAATAAAATAAATAAATAAATTAACATAAAAAATAGCCAACAAAGATCTGAAAAACGCTGCAAATAAATAAATTATAATAGCCAGATTCTTATAAATTCAGCACACGCGCGTGTCCCATTTTAAAGAGGACACTAAAATGCCTTGTGAACACTCAATAATTTCCCATTTATTAACGAAATGCTATCATTATTCAACTACTCGTACCATCCCTAAAACTAGTTTAGCACTTTGACGCCCCTCTCATACAAACCCCTATTCTCGCATAATGTGGTCTAGGTGACCCCAGAAGATAATAAACTGCCGTGAAATAGCCAAAATACAAAGTTTCTCACATAATTCGATTAACCCGAAAGCAACTTGCGGACCTAAATTATAATTTTCGGAATTTATTATGCCCCAGGCGCATTACGGAAACAAAACCTGATGTCGACTGAAGCGTCTTGTCGACGTCGGCAGCTCACGTACGTATAATTATACGCTTGCTATACGCCTGGTTGCTGCTTCCATAAATACTGTTTACTTTGCCTTCTCCTTAATTTTAAATTAATTAATACATGCTTAGTCCTGACCCGACCCTACAATTCCCTGTATCGTGGGTATCAGGATCTATGAGAACCGTGATACCAGAACATCTAATCCCTGAACAAAGTTATTACAGAAGTTCTCTATCCATCGTTTTCCTGTCACCATTTAATGCCCCCAATCTATCGAAACCGCGTGCGTACACGAAACGTAAAAACCGATTCAGACTTAGTGAACGTCGCGTCGTTTTGGTCAGTTGTGGGTATGGTAGACGGTGGCCCTAAAGTGGGGTTTGATGATGAATATTTGAGAATAAATAGCCTGTCAAGTAGCATAGCGACACTGAACAGTTAATATAACTTTATACACAGTCACTAGAAAGCTTATAAATCACAACTTTCAGCGCTAGAGACCACGTCGCCATTTTTAACGCAAAGCGCGGCCGACAGGTCGCTTGTACTGTATACAGATTTTTCTTGATTTATTTTCCGAGACTTCAAGACTTTCATTGTTAAAATCGTGGTTTCAAGAAGCAGACGGCATCCCATCCACACCAAAGTATGTTGAACTAGCTACTGTCCACGGCTTCGCCCGCGTGGTACCCGGATAAAAAAAAGTCGATGAAACGGATCTTACCGTAAAGGCAACGGTTTATTCGTAAGAAACAAATTTCGATCGTTTTTTACTCGATTTACGTTGCAAAATTGGTCTCCATGAAAAGCCCTTATATTTTAAGGGGATAATAAATTGCCTATGTCCATTCTGAAGGTCCATTCTTTTTTAAGTTTTTTTTTAAATCGTGTGATTAGTTTTAGAGATATCCTCCTACGGCTTTATCTCTTTATGATATTATAATATGTATGTATGTATATAAGTAGTATATCAGTCATGTAGTTCCCATAATACAAGCTCTGCTTACTTTAGGGCTAGATGATGTTGTGTGAAAAATGTCCAGCATTATTATATCCAGCATTTATTTACATATACATAGTAAAGTAAAGTAAAAGTTTATTTTGACCAAAAACTATACACATTAAAAATAAGTACTTATAAGTCATAACTATAATATAACATTTATTTTTTACTTTTTAAAGTGCTGTTCATAGTACCGCCAAAAAAGTTTTGTGCTCAGCGTAATGTTGCAGATAACTGCAGCGCTGATTTTCAGCACGGACCTCGGTTGACGCTCGGACATGGCACGAACCAACTACATAGTTTCAGCACGGACCTCGGTTGACGCACGGACATGGCATGAACCAACTAAATATTAAGCACATACATTCATACATTCCTTAGCCCTAGCACTGGTTTTTTTGTGGCCTTCTGCGCTATCTCAGACAGGACAGCCATAGGAACCGACGAACTCATTTGTTCTTCCTCACTAATTCTTCTAGTGGAATTGATTTATAAGTTTCCACTGGATTGCAATTGTTAATTGCCATAAAATAGATTGAATAAACGATTGGATGCGGGCGCTGGATGGACGCCGCTGCACCTGTATTGGAAATAGTTCACTGTTTGACAGGTCACTGTTGGACAGGTCACTGTTGGACAGGTCACTGTTGGACAGGTCAGTGTTAGACAGGTCACTTGCTGAAGCTGACAGCGAACTTGCTACTTCTTATTCTATGTGCGTATATTCTAACGATATTTGGAAACATGATTAACCCACACCAATTTGTTATTCAATTTGTTATTATTTAATCTGTGTGTATGTCTGTGTGTGTGTGGTTGTGTGTGTGTGTGTGTGTGGGTGTGTGTGTGTGTGTATATATTTGTTACCGCGTATCTCCGTAACTACGAAACCGATTTTGATGAAATTTGGAATGTAGGGGGTTACCCCGACCCCTAAGGAGGTTAAAAAGGTCGGTAAAGTTTCTATGAAATAAAAAATTGTTTGATTCGCTCTATACAAATAAACTTTAAAGTAAATAATGAAACACGTACTTTTTATTTTTTCAAAACTACCCTTTGGGGTGTGCAATTGAGTTCTAAACTTTGTATAAATTGTAATCCTTGGTTCGATTCAATCAAAAGTTCGTGGACATAGTTTAAAGCTATGCGGTCATATGCTACTTTTATTAACATACCACGCGGGCGAAGCCGCGGGCAACGACTAGTACAAAATAATAGTAAAAATGGCAGCGGTCGTTCTTTTAAACGTTCGTTTTTGCCCTCTCATCCCATGTATGACCTATCCTGGTAATCGATTGATAAAGTTAAAAACGACTACGAATTCCTTTATTTTTGAACTGAAGGCGCAACCTGAACGACTCCATATAACAACCGGTATGCCCGGAATCAAGATTCATTGACAACCTTTGTAGCGAAGTGGGCGAACGCCTGCCTGAGACGCAGAAGGTTGTGGGTTCGATTCCCGCTGCGGGACAAATGTTTGTATGATTAGCAAATGTTTTTCTCGGGTCTGGGTGTTTTCTATGTATAATATGTATGTATTTACAAAAAAAATATGTATATAAGTAGTATATCAGTCATGTAGTTCCCATAATACAAGCTCTGCTTAGTTTGGGGCTAGATGATGCTGTGTGAAATATGTCCAGCATATTCATTATCCCAGATTAACCGCGTAACAATACAGAAACAGAAAAACACTATAAAATATTCATTGTTAATAAAACTACAGTATCCAGGGAATGTGTCCAATATTTTCGTAGTCGTCATTTAGTCCAACATATCGGGCAACGGGCCATTCCGTGCCGATCGAACCCGCTTTAATTCTGTCGCGTTACATGCCGCCGCCCGTTTGCCCACTACATTTTATTGGGAATATTTATGAGTGTGCGTCATCATCATCATCATCAGCATCATCTAGCCCCAAGGTAAGCAGAGCTTGTGTTATGGGAACTACATGACTGATATACTACTTACCTATATACTTTTCTTTTTGTAAATACATACATATTATCCTACTAATATTATAAACGCGAAAGTTTGTGAGGATGGCGGTTTGTTCCTCTTTCACACAAAAACTGCTGAACGGATTTTGATGTAACTTTACAGTAATATAGCTTATACATCTGAATAACACATAGGCTACTTTTATCCGGGTATCACGTGGGCGAAGCCGTAGGCAGAAGCTAGTCATATCATATATAATACCGATTTCGATGTTTGAGATTGAGACTTTACTTCGACTGTTTTTAAAAGTATATACAAAAAAATATAGTTGAAACAGCTCTCCGTTGCAAACGATCTACACATAGATACGTTATAGTTAACGTATCTATCTATAGATCGTTTGCAGATCTATAGATAGATAGATACGTTATAGTTAACGTATCTATCTATAGATCGTTTGCAGACATTCCAAAAATGCTGACTGGCAGTACTAATGCGTTGACTTAGATAAGAACTCTGGCTTCAACCAGTCACCCCGAAAGAATTTTCAATACGCGAAGGACTCCGCGGACCCGAGACATATGAGAATCGAGGCTCCTAGGTCGAGACACCTAGTGTTCTCGAAAATCTTGTCACTCGTGTGAAAGAGCCTCCAGTCTTAGCCCATTATCAAAATACCCGTTGTCGTCAGGTTACGAGCACCAAGCCACTCACCGTATTAGGAAGATTAACCAACCATCTCGTGCCCTGGCGTTCTATTGAGACATAAACTGCGGTTAGGCGGATATATGAGAATTTGTACACAGACGAGCATTCGCAGTTTCCACGAACTTTTAACTGCGAAAGCAAGGTCGACCTCAGTGGCTCAGCGGACGAGAAGACAGCTGTGATGACAGACTGTTGTGGTACCACGGTACTCGTAGTTCCTGATACCTATGACACAGGGAATGCTAGTGTGGAGTCAGGACTATATATGTGTCTTTTTTATTCAAAAAACTATCGTGAACTTGACTATTCATATTGTAAAAACGGGCGACTTTCTCCCTGATGAAGACTCTCGGTATGAGTCGAAACTTAGTCGGTGCCTTCATCGATAGTGCAGTAGCTGAAAATTCCCGTTTTTAAAATATGAATAGTCAAGTTTGTAAATACATACATCCTGTCCTACTTCTATTATAAGCGCAAAAGTATGTGAGGATGGATGTTTGTTACTCTTTCACGCAAAAACTACTGAACGGATTTTGATGAAATTTTACAGTAATATAGCTTATATATCAGAAAACACATAGGCTACTTTTTATCCGGGTACCATGTGAGCGAAGCCGTGGGCAGAAGCTAGTAATATTATAAACATGAAATTTGAAGTCCCCAAAATCTAAAGCTTATAAGTAACAGGGATGATGTAAGTACGTGTGGATTTTGTTCTTCTTTAGTGGAACAGTCTTCATAGATAGCGGGTACCACTATGCCATCAGCGCAGCTTTTAGTACTAAGTGCATTTTCATGCATCCTTATATTTTTAGCTCAACAATTTACGGTCGGAGCAAATGGTATTTGAGCCATTTGCTTACGGTAATTCGGTTATCTTGTCCGCTGGTTTACGGTAAAAATGAAAAATAATGGTGTGTAAGACTCTAGTGACAGCTGCCTTAAGGTCCGGTTGAACTGACGCGGTGGTGGCGGTGGCGGTGGCGAACAGTACATTTACGTGGACTTTGACAATCGCTTGACAACCATTTCCCTTGCATCGCACCACCAGTTGCCTCTGCCACCACCAGTCAAGCCGGGCCTTAAGGCAGTACACTCTTAATATTATCAAATAGCCAGGATTGAAGAGAAATTAAGGTGTCACGAAAAGCACAAAAGCGCTCAGTCATACCTACAGATCACCTGTCCTAGAAAGGATAAAAACAAGCACATGATTTACTCGCTACATAAGCATTCCGTATATGCCTTTGGTAGAAGAGGTACGGGACAGCTCCAACAGCATCCTGAGGGTATTCTCCGATAGATTTGACTTAACTTATCTCAGACATTGTTCTATGATCCATTTTAATAATAAACTATGTTTTTTATTCTAGTTATAATGACATTTTAACTTTCTGACAGTAATTTTGACATTCCATTCCAATTCAATAGTTTGTTTCTAAAAAAAAAAATTACATTTACTGTTCCAATTACGTATTTATTTGTTTACTTGTTGTTTTGTAGCCAAATAGTTCAAGGAATGTAATTAACTTAGAATAAGAAATTTATAACTAACATTTATTATGTTGATCCAATGTTGATTTTAATAAATAAATATGAATGAATTAACGGGTTGTAATGCGGGAGATGTGGAGAAGAATGATTTGCAGCATCCTTCTCCATCCATTATCTCCCTAACTCACTAGGGGCTGTTGCTATAGATGATGGAAATACGCGTCTTTTTTTTAATCTGTTAAAGGATATAAAACGACCAGAAAATGATGCGATTCACTATTTCGTATACCGCGGACAGTGCTCATGTGAAAGTTCCTTTAAACAGTTAACGAAACGTCAGCAGGAGAAGAATAAGGTACGTATGATAAAATAAATAAATAAAATAAAAATAGCCTTTATTCGTTGACTGTAACACAAACTTATTTATAAATGCTTACATACTAATTATATTATTATTACATGTTTTATATTAATATATTGTGATACCAGTATTATTCTCGCAGTCAGGTTGTTCTTTGACATAGGCCTCCTCCATTTTATGCTATTCCACTCGGTCTAAACTTATTTTTTGCCATCGCTTGGGTAAATCTTCTTCCCAGCTTTTTACAGGTCTGCCTCTCCTGCGCTTTCCATCTCGTGGGTACCAGACAGTTGTATCGTATGCCCATTTATTTTTCATTGACCTCAACTCCCAAACCATGGCCAAGTCCATTTTAGTCGTTACATCCGCTACTCTGGTTATATATCTTAAGTCAATAAGTCTCCTCCGGTCCTTCAATCTGACATTGAGCATGCTTCTTTCCATTCTGTTGGCAAACTTTTAATCTTTGGATGTTGGCTTTTGACAGAGCCCAGGATTGACAGCCATAATAGTCGTGTTAATATCCTAAAATGATACAAATAGAAAAATACAATCTGGGTCTCTTCAAGGTAAGAGTGAATAGGTATATTCTATATTTTTTTTCATACAAACTGACGGCCCACCTGGTGGTAATCAGTTAGCACTTTCCCGGACAAGCCCTTTCACAGAAACTCTACTACGGTCAAATGTGGAATGGAAGGTCTTTTATTGATAAAAAAACATGTATATGTTGAAGGTGGTCAGAAGTGGTCTGAGATAGGTGAGTAGTAACGAGTACCTACATAATTCAAATGCTGCGATAGCGAGGCGCGGGACATCCCTAACGACTCCGTACCTACGCTAATTCAAATTAAACGCGGCGCTCGGCCGGGAATCATTGTGGAGTAGGGGTGTCACCATTCTCATGTATGTAATTAGTATGTACAAATATAACTTTTTATTGCTAGTTGCTTTCTGTTAACTTCTATTTTTTGTTGTTGAGCCCAGGCCTACTGCAACACATATTAGTCACCTACTTATTTATTTTTTACATGATGTTAATTCCTTTTTTCAACGTATTTGCTGGAAGAAAACTCTTGTTAGGATTAAGCTCGCCTTTGTACATGTCCTATATGTAAGTCTTTTGTCTGTATTATCTGTGTGTACAATAAAGAATATTGTTCCTATGTTTTATTGTGTAACTGATGATTATGTTCTTATTTAATTTTCATTTGAAAAATTGATAATTTATATTGTGTGTATTGTGGTGGCAAATAAATGATGTCTGTCTATCTGTTGCTAGTTATTTTTTTTATTAATAACAAATTATTATTTTACCAAAACTATAGAATTACAATACAGTTGCTGTTGGTCCCCGCACTAGGTCGACTCTGTATAGCGGGAGGCCGGTTACAGATCAATCGAATTCCATAAAAAACTAACAAACACACAAAAGAAAAATGGTAATTTTCTCAAACGCTACCGCCTCACAAAATATGTTAATTAGTATTAAGTTCGCCTATTTATTTGTTTTATCTTGTTCATTAAAACATTTTATGGAAAGGTAGATTGATGTATAATCTATCTACCTTTCCCTTCCACCAAAGAGAATATTATCTAAGATCGCTCATAAGCGACTAGTGGAATGCCCGCGACTTCGTTCTCGTTTTTCTATTCAAACTTAATTTGCCCGCTGCGCCCTCCAGATGTGGAAAGTGAATGCCGGGCGAACTTAACCTACATTTAGCTAAACATTGCTCTGATCCCACAATTGACAATTGACGAACGATGTGGCGCGGTGGGCGAAGGTCCGCCTGCGACACAGGAGGTTGCGGGTTCGATTCCCGCCCTGGGACAAATGTTTGTACGATCTGCAAATATTTGTTCCGGGTGTTCTGGGTATTTTCTATGTATAATAAAAAAAATATCTATCTATGTAATGTATTGTATTAAGTGTATCAGTCATCTAGTACCCATAACACAAGCTCTGCTTAGCTTGGGGCTAGATGATGCTGTGTGGATTGTCCAGCATTATTATAAAAAAAATATTATAATTAATATTATTTACTGTACACCCAGGCTGATGTGAGCTGGCAACCCTATGGCATCCGGTACCTCGAAGACTCGCTTCCGTCAGGTCAGCTGGTCAGGTCGGCGCCGCACTAACGGGTTGATAATCCGCTAATGACGGTACAAGGGACCAATGCCCTCATGCCCTGCCCTGATACGGGAATGCTCTGACGGTACAAACTAAATTACTGCTCTTAGTGGATATCTTCATTATACTAGCTACTGCCTATTTAATGTATAACTTAAGACCTATACAAACTATGTTATGTGCATGAAAGCAAAAAATAAATTTTATGTTCTCATTTGGTAACTAAAAAAAACACGACTGTAATCCGCAAGATGGACATGCTCAGATCCATGCGCAGTATGGCCGTAAATATGCTAAGTAGCAGGTAGTCAGGGGCACGTGCCGCTAGACGTCTGAACATTACAATTGGCACAAGCCCACGTTTTGGCTACGTTCGTTCATAATTTCGTGCAACCGCTCTACCACTGATAAACGACGTGTATCGTAATTAAACATAATAAAATCCGCAAAAACAGTCCTACTTGAATTCAGGTCAGTGCTAAATCACAGTTTAAAACCCGCTAAAACCCGCTATCGGCCGAGCCGCCAGCCCGCCGCTGCTCCTCTGCCAAAACACAGCCGTTCCAACCGCTCCCGACCGGTATACAGGATGCTACTCATTTTTTGTTCCAAGAACTAAGTTTTTTTTAATACAACGTAGGTGGCAAACAAGAATACAGCCTACCTGTTGGTTACCGTAACCTATGGACGCTTGCCGACCTTGATACATAACGGGTGAAAATTCTCATGTGCCTGTAATTTTTCCAGCATCCATGTAACGGTCGATAAAAACGGTATGCGTTTTTGCGATATCTTTTATAATATTATAACGACTATATTAGGTTTGACGACCTCTGTGGCGCTGTTAGCGAAGGTCCGCCTGAGACGCAGAAGGTTGCGGGTTCGATTCCTATCACGAGACAAATGTTTTTAAGGTCTGCAAATAGTTGTCTCAGGTCTGGGTGTTTTTCTATGTATAATATGTATGTTTTTACAAAAAAAAAGTATATCAGTCATGTAGTTCCCATAATACAAGCTCTGCTTAGTTTGGGGCTAGATGATGCTGTGCGAAAAACGTTATTACGTTCTTTGCTATTCTTCTGCTGACGTTTCGTTGACCGTTTAGAGGTCCTTCCTCACGAGCAACGTCCGCGATCATGCGAGTGAGACGGGAACAGCCACAGACGGGTTGAGAAGGAAACATCAGCAAAATAATAGTAAAGTAAGTGGTATAATAATATTCTAAATGATACCAAACCACAATAATTTCAATTCAATGTTTGCAATATCTGTTTTAGCATGTTTTTATTAGGGCATACGATCTTACACACTATTGCGATATTAACGCTACAATAGAAGTGGGAAGGACGCAAAAAAGAATTGCTATAAATATCGACCGTTCCTAACGCAGCAGTTTTGATATAGATAGGTTATAAAATATTAAAGATTTTTGCATCTTTGGATTACCTGGTCTTGGATGAAAGTTACAGACGGTTGTCGAAATTTGCGTGAATGTATTGACCGCCACCGCAGCCGCCACCGCCACCGCCACTCTGTCAGTATGATTGGGCACTAAAGCGTTTTTAAGACGATGTACTAGTCGGCTTTTGTTTTGAGGAGCACTATTTTCACACCCCCTGTATGTAACTGCGTAAAAATATACATTGTTCCTGGTTTATAAAACGCAAGTTATTATGGCTGAGATGCCAAAACGACGAGAGGAAACAACGACATTTAGCCAAATTGTCAGAGGTTAAGAAACAAATTGACAAAGGGATTTTAAAACACTAGCTGCGCCTTGCGGTTTCACCCGCGTAAGTTTCGATTCCGTTGGAATATCGGGATAAAAAGTAACAGTAAAGTATTTTACTGCTACATAAGTACCCTTGATGATAAAAATATTCATTTGAATAAGAATTAATACTACAATACGAATGTAACCAACTTTTGTTTCTACCCGCGAACTAATTAAATTTTAGAACACAAAAGCTGGTATTGTGACTTAACTATGATAGTTAGATAAATTCCCTCGAGTACTTTTTTGTAGATAAAAATGAGTACTTTAATCATGGATTACATCATTTTTATGTATCATGGCATAATTTTGCTACTTTGGGTTACATTATTGCAATTTTCTTAAAGATCTTTATTTTTTTGAAAATAAATTATAGCCTATGTTACTTCCTGACAATTTAGCTTTCATTTGGAGAAAAAATGGTTAAAATCGGTCCAGTAGTTTCAGAGCCTATTCGATACAAACAAACAAAAAATATTTCCTTTTAATAATATTAGTATAGATTGCACATTGTTATCAGCCTAGAAAAATGGGCATCGTATACGAAAAGCGACGCCATAGCGCTAAGCTGCATTCGGGGCTACACAACTTTTTCACTTCATCATTTTAATGAAGATTTTTGGACATACAAATTATCACTTACAAAAGACAGAATGATAGAGTATGACATGTACTAAGTTCTGAAATATTTTAAAATCTTCAACGGCCTCAATTTGTAACTCTTTTATAAAGTCCCTCGTATCAAGGTTCGGCTGTCTTGTCATTTACATAAAACATTATCCCGGGCCGTAGCCGTCATACATTATCACACATCCAGGATTACGTGCCTCCTCTTCTCCGCCGCCGAGCCTCCTCCGCCTCCGAGGCAGCGACGCTGACGAAAAATGACGCGCTAAGCGAGATACATGAACCATGAATTATTTAACACGCGTAAAACGATAACTGGTGTTTTTACCCTGAAATTATTCCGCATTATACGGCATACATTACGTTTAATTCTCTGACTTTTGTGGTTGAAGATCTAGTAACGCTGCAATGGTTGAAATGTGAATTGGATTCTGTGAAAGTTTAAAATGTCTCGTTTGGTGTAAGATCCATTGAGCGTTCGCTGACGTCGTTTTATGGGATGATTGTAAAAATACTGCAATGGATTTGTACAAATCAATAGTGTTGAAGAAAGGTCTGGTAAGTGAGGCGTGAGAATCTTTTTTACGCTTTTTCTTCTTTCAAAAGTTTGAGGAATCACATATTTTAGTGATGCGGAAGATCTGATTACGTGCTTTATGGAGACCCAAAGAGTTTTATATTGTTTTTATGCCGTTTACTTGATATTAATGACGATCGACGATCTTATGTGGTGCAGTGGGCGCTTGTGACGCAGAAGGTTGCGGGTTCGATCCCGATGCGGGACAAATGTTTGTATGATTTGTCTCAGAATTATTTACAAAAAAAAGAGTATATCAGTCATGTAGTTTCAATAACACAAGCTCTGCTAACTTTGGGGCTACATGATGCTGTGTGATAGAGCATAAACGCGATAGAGACATGTTTATAACCTACGGCTTTTTACCCGGGTAAAAAGTAGCCTATTTGTTATCCTGATGTATAAGCTATATTACTGTAAAGTTTCATCAAAATCCGTTCAGTCGTTTTTGATTGAAAGAGTTACAAACATGTATCCATCCACACAAACTTTCGTGTTTTGGTTGAGTTGACGTCTTGATTAAATAAATAAAATAAAATAAATAAATATTTCTGGACATTTTCACACAGCATCTTCTAGTCCCAAACTAAGCAGAGCTTGTATTATGGGAACTACATGACTGATATATTACATATATACATTTTTTTGTAAATACATACATAATATACATAGAAAACACCCAGACCTGAGACAAATATTTGCAGATACAAACATTTGTCCCGTGGCGGGAATTGAACACGCAACCTTCTGCGTCTCAGGCGGACCTTCGCCCACTGCGCCACAGGTGTCGTCACAGATTATGGTCACATTATGGCTTGCGTGTCTATTTGTCACAATTCTACCAAAAAGCGAGATGGATGCCTGTCTTAAACATCTTTGAGATAGTTTTTCATTAAAAACTTTCACCAGTGAATAATAGGAGTGAAGTTTATTGCAGACGGTATAAGATTCTTAAAACTCATCCTCAGATAAGTAGTTCTCATAAACTACAACTCCAATGAGAGTGTTGGAATGAGAAGGGATATGCAACTGCAAAATCTATACCCACTGCTTATTAATAAACGTTGAATATCTAATTAAATCCGCAAAGTTCCCGCCTGCCCTCCGCCCCGCGTGTGGCCAGCCCGTCGGAATCAGTGCGGATACCACACAGTGGGATATTTGAGAAATTGCTATATATATTAAATTTATATGTGTCCCAAAAACATTATATTCATTATATTTTGCCTCTAATCGGCTATGCATTGACCAATTACGTCACGAATCGAGTAAAATCGAGTCCGAATTTATTTAGCACTTTTTATTTTCGTTTAACAAATGTGAATTAAATGAAAATAAATGTTATTTCGAATGTTATTACATATTTCTTCCCATAATTAAAGTAAATTGTTCACTTGCCATCGACAGAACTACGTAACAGAACTGAGAATAGTTGAGATTGAAGCCAGGTGTAAAGCATAGTCTTATAAGTCACAGGAGTACTGGATTTTTTTTCACATTATTTCTGCCGACAGAACTACTCAACAGAACAGGTGGGAATAGACGGTTTTTACGATGTGACTCCAATATTACTTGTCTCTTCACACGTAAATTTTACCTTCCTATCACATAGATTAACTTATTCAATTAAAAATGTTCATTCATTCATTTATTACCATTACAAAAAATTAAGCATAAAATTAGAAAAACGGCCGTCCATTTCTTTATCGCTAGAAGCGCTCCTCATTTTAAATAATCTGCGGTAGACTATAAATAGCTGGTAAATCGATTTAAGGCTGAAAAGGACGAAGTGCTGTTTCATACTCTCACAGAGTAGAACCAAATAAAAGCTTCGATAGACAGACATAAATTACTATGGCATATCATTTATTAAATTCGCCTATGTACATTACTTTTTAGTTGTGCAATAAAGAATTTTCTATCAATGTATCCATGGTGAAAATGTATAACGATTCTAGGTTAGTTTAGCACCACTATAACCAACATGATCGATAGATACAAACCTAATCGGTATGCAGATCCGTGAGTTTATCGAGTAGGGGGTAGTCGGGGGCACGTCCGAACATGCTATTTGGAGGCAAATGCCCCCGTTTTGCTTATGTAGTTAACATTCCGCAAGACGGTTCCATTATTATATTCTCTGTCTTCAAAGTACAATTTATTTTTAGTTTTTTAAGACTGTTCTAATCCACTCTCAGTTTTTATTTTCAATTGAGATTTTTTATTTATTTTACTTAATTATCCTCCTTTGCCCTCCGGCCCTCTGGCCAGGTGGATGACGATCTGCGAAACACTGCAGCCAGATGCTGGATGCGGCGAGCTGAAGACAGGGCGCTATGCCGCTCATTAGGGGAGGCCTATGTCCAGCAGTGGACTAATATAGGCTGATGATGATGATGATGATCCTCCTTTGAGTATCTTCAAAGATCGCGCAATTACAAGTAATTAACTTAATTACATTAATTTTATTAAGAACATAATAACAGTTAAAATAATAGTAGGTATAATACATTGAAATAGGTACATTTCAATTCAATATAATTAAAGTAAAATATTAATATCAAAACAGATTTTATAAATTCAGCTTGTTTCTTAAATTTAAAAACCATCCTAGAACCTACCCGTTTAACCTTCTCAGGATTTACAAAAACTATTGACAAGATACAATACTAAATTATATACTTACTTTACACAATTAAAGTTAAAATTATTCATAAATTAAATATAGACCGGATTATCCTAAAACAATTTACATAATGGTAACCCTTGAACGAGTCAGAAACTGGCCAATTTCAACAGTATGCGATAATGAGCGGTGAAACACCACAATCGTTCATTTACGAATGTAATTTAATCTGTGGCAAAAACTATTAACCAGTTAGTTGGCAATTTTTCTTCGCTGTGATAATTCGTTTATACCAACTTCTAAAATTGTGGTTAGCAATTTAGAATGCCTACGGTTTCGGCGTGGTAATAAGTAATAAAAAGTAACTCTTACCATTAATGCAGCGTTCGTAAGAAACGTAAAAGCTTGTTCGTAAGAAACGACAAAGCTCGGCCGTTTCGTCATCGATTGACTTTGCAAAATTGGTCACCACGAAACTCCCTTTTATTTTAACGGGATAATACAGCCTATTCACACAACTTCCAGAATGAGGTCAAGAGAAGGATCCAGCTGAGCTGGGCAGCGTTCGGAAAACTACGTCGAATCTTCTCGTCACCCATACCACAATACCTGAAGACTAAAGTCTTCAACCAGTGCGTCCTACCCGCGATGACCTATGGTGCCGAGACGTGGACGCCAGCAGTTCAAGGTCGCACAGCGAGCTATGGAACGAGCTATGCTCGGGGTTTCTCTGAAGGATAAAATCCTTAATGAGATTATCCGACAGAGAACGAGAGTCATCGACATAGCTCAGAGGATTAGTAAGAAGTGGCAATGGGCTGGTCATATATGCCGAAGAATCGACAATCGTTGGGGTAAATGAGTTCTTGAGTGGAGACCGCGTCTGGGCAAACGTAGTGTGGGGCGCCCCCCGGCTAGGTGGAGCGATTACTTAAGAAATGCAGCGGGCAGTAAGTGGATGATAAGAGCCGAACATGGGGCTCAGTGGCGCGTATTGGGAGAGGCCTATGTCCAGCAGTGGACTGATGTGGGCTGATCATGATGACAGCCTATGTCCACCCTGAAGGTCCATTCTAAACAGTGATGACATTTTCGATCGGTACAACTAACAAACTCACCTACCTCTTTATAATATAGTGTAGATACTGTGGGCTGTCTTCCAATATTTTCGGATACTTCTCGAAAGAGTGATAAATGCGCACACGAATGACTGATGGCCTATTTTCCACCATATTACCATAAACGGGTAAAGCCTACCGCATCTGTTATATAAAGAAACTATGTAGATCGTAAAGGGTTGAATGGTTTTGCGGGAATATTTCCACCTCACTATAGTGTTATACACCCCTTAGAAAGCCAGCGAGTGTGAAATAGGCCTTCCCAGGAATAGCTGCAAATTCTATAGACAGCATTAATGGCGTGGCGGTTGTGAAGTGCTGAAGATGTGGCTTGGATTCCTGCTGTTGGTCCCGGGTCTGGGTGTGTAGTAGCATTGTACTCGTAGTTCCTGAAACCCACGACACCGGAATCGTTTTGTCAGTTTATTATTAGTGTTTTCTGACTTTAGCGATCAGTTTATAATTATGTAGGTAGCGACTGCTGTGTGTTGTATAATTAGGTCCTTTTAGTAAATATTATTAAGAGTTGCTTCTTAGTGTGGGCATGGTAATGAAATAATAAGTTTTACGGGTCTTTATCGCGTTTACTTTTTTTTATTATTTTCCCGACGTTTCGACAGTACTGCAACAGCCAAGGGGGTCCCGTGGCCTGCAAAACTAAATATTCCCGAAAACTTAACCATGTTTTAGCATCTCTAGTGAGCATCCTAGTAGCCTGTGTTAGTAAATCCGTGACCTAACTGGAACCGTCCGACCTTGAGCCTACTCAATTTACACAGATACAATACAAAAAAAAATGGTAGATCGCATTCGTGGCAGCTACTGAAAATTGATTACAGGTCTGCCTTGAACAAATGAAACAAATTATAAACAGATAACAAAACGCATTGCTTTTTTATGAAAAATAAAGTTCGTAAATTAACATAAAAATTGGGGAGGGTCTGTGTCTATGCTTTAATAGTTGCGTTGCCTAGCTTGCTTTTGCTTTCTGGACTCTCTAGTTTAAGCCGCTTGCCTAGTATAGATACATGCCTGACCTACTTCGTCTCTTCAAGATGGGTAGGCCGCGAATGGTCTTAGGGGAGTGTAGCGCAACAGTCGCCGATCCCTAAGACAAGTCTGGTGGGAATCCTTCACGTGGTTGCTCCCTGTTTTTGGTCTACTTCACTTGGAAATAGACGTAACAAAAACCACCAGACGAACGCTGCCTGGAATGGTGAGGTCATGTTCCGGCGGGTTCATCATTGTGTGATAAACAGAATGGTGGATAGCAATGACCTCCTGCGTGTTTGTGCCGTGCGCAGGAACCCGTACCGGAGGATGAAGGAGTCCTGGTGATTGAGATCGTAGCGAGCCGGTGGTTGTGCTTGCTACCATCAACACATCTCTTTGGTCTGGATTTCTCTTCACACGGGCGGTCGTAAGCTAGCCACTTACGATCAATCGGCTGTGACGCCCCGTCTGAGGGTCGTTGGCGAGGGTCCTCACCTGGGGGGTAGGCAGGCGGCGAGGCGCGGGACCTGGGGTGAGCTTGCGGCTTCCTCTTTGGTCACGGGCAGCCCCAGCATCCTTCGCAACGTTCAGTCTCGTCTATTTTACAGGATGGGGGCCCTAAGTTCATGTAGTAACTCTGGCGATCGCGTGCGGAGCACGCGACGTCCCCGACTGAGGACTCCGTGGCGGGTGGATAACTACATGAATGATCTCTAAACTTTTCCCCACCATGGCTTCTAAAAGAACGACCAACCCCACACAGGCCACCCCGGTGGCATCTTCAAGTACTGCTGCGGCTTCGGCCGCGCATGCTCTTACCACCCCTCGAGCGTCTTCAAACGCGAAAAACGCAAACCCAACCGCATCTTTGAACGCGCTAGGCTTCCGCAAGGCTGCGTCTCTGACAATGCCGAGCGGAAACCCAGCTGCTTCCCTGAGCGCGATAGGCTCCATTACTGCGTCCACGTCAGCGCCACCAATGGCTGCGACCAAAGACACGGAAATAGAGCTGTCCGCTCTTAAGACTGCTATACCCGCGCAACAGACAGAGCCAATCTGGACTTTAGTCTCTCCGCGCAAAAAAAATAGGAACAACAAGCGCCAGAAGGCCAAGGCGGACACTCAGGCAAGGGCACAGGCAAGACAAAAGGCTGCTGACGGGGGACGGCAACTCCACCACGGAGCCAAGTCACCGACCCCAGTAAGCTCGACCTCTGGTCAGGCCGAACAGGTCCAGGCGCAGGTGGTGCCCGAGGCAACACCAGCGACAAGCGAAAGTAGCCAGACTCGCCGCAAATCCAAGCCTAGAGGGAAACGCGCAGGCAGACTGGCAGCTAAAACCCAGAGAAACACCGCGGCACATCCCAACATGCCGTCTCAACCCGTCACCAAACGGTCCCGGCCCGAAGATACAACCACGCCTACTGGAGACAGCAAACGTGTGAAATCGGGGACCAACAAACACAAAGGGTCGGTCAGCTATGCAGCGGCGTTCAGGGCCAACGAGCTGTGCGTGGCAGTCATGACCGAACCCTTCAACGACCTCACGGCTGAGCAAGTCACGAACATCCGAACTTGTCTGGAGACGAAGCACGAGGACGAACTTCTCGACCCGGCAACGTCGTCCCAAACATCCAAAGTCCGGTTCCGTGGCAAGGCGCACTATAGCGAGGGAGTCCTCAAGTTGTGGTGTGAGGACGACGTCGCGCTAGTGTGGCTCCGCTGCGCGGTGGACAACGTTACATCGCCAATCGCCGGGACTAAGCTTGTGGTCAGACCTCAAGCTGAAATCCAACGGCGCATCCTCTGTGGTCTGTTCATCCCCGAACCCAACAAGGATATCGACAGGCTGCGAAGGATTTTGGCGATGCAAAACCAGTTTGTCAATGTCAACTCTTGGTCACTAGTCAGAGCGGAAAAACAGACGGAGCGGGAATCACCTGGTGTCCACCTGCTCCTTCGTGTTCCAGAGTCTGATGTCAACAAACTCAAACAACAGGAGCGCCGCCTTTACTGGCGTATGGGTAACATTTACATCCGAATCCTGGAGGAGGATTCTGGACCAACCCAGGCGAAAGGCGACGCTCAACCCAAACCCACCCCTCAAAAACCCAACGTTGGCGAAAGAACATCAGAGCGCCAACTAGAAAACATAGAGATGGAAACTGATCCCCCATCCACACCCAAACCCGAGGACGAGGAGTGCTTTCTGGACGTCGAGGGGAGTGAGGTCAGCGACAGCTGCCTCAACTCCTCTCCGATCCGACACTCCTAAACCGTTCCCCATTATCCAAACCAACCTCCAGCACAGCCTCACAGCGACGGCTTCTCTGCGCAGAGCGCTGGAGGAAAACCCCCAGACCATAGCCCTAATCCAAGAGCCGTGGATTAGGAAGGGCAGAATCTGTGGTCTAAGCAACACCAGTGGAAAACTCCTCCTCGACACCACCGTAAGCAACCCTAGAACCTGCATTATCACTCCCAAACACCTACAGACACTATTAATTAACGAATTCTGTTCCAGAGACCTAACTGCTGTTAGGCTCACTACTGGACCTAAAGAGATACCCCAAGACGTAGTCCTAGCATCCGTCTACCTGCCAGGCGACGAGGACATACCTACAGCAGAGGTGGTATCCCTAGTCGAGTACTGTGAGCGGGAGAAATTGGAACTCGTTATCTGCACCGACTCCAACGCGCACCACAACCTTTGGAGCAGCGACAAGACAAACATCCGAGGAGAAGAACTGGTAAATTATCTTTTTACTACTAATCTCACAATACTTAACAGAGGCTCAGAACCAACATTTGTAACCTCTCGAGCCCATACCATCATTGACCTAACAATAACTACAGAGAAGGTGTCCCACTCTATCACCGACTGGCACGTCTCTGACGAGGCGTCATGCTCGGACCATAGATGGATTAGATTCAATCTCTGCATGAACCTACCGACACCGCAACCTAGGCGCGCCCCACGCAAGACAGACAGGACAAAATTTGTAAAGATGGTCCGATCAGCTCTTGAGTCTGAGAATGTGCCATCAAACAACGTAAGTGTAGAAGACATCGAACACTACGTGAACAAACTCACCCACATCTTAACCCACAGCTATGAACAATCGTGCCCTCTCGTCATGCCCCCGGTGGGACCAAAGCGACACTGGTGGGGCCCCGAACTGCAGAGATTACGTCGCAAAGTAAGGAGTCTGTTCAACAGAGCAATAAACACTCGCCAAATCAAGGATTGGGAAAACTACCAATCCACTAAAGCAACTTACAAAAAACGTATAAGAACTAGGAAGCTGGAATGCTGGAAACGCTTCTGTACAAGCATAGAAAGCACCAGCCATGCAGCACGAACGAAAGGCATACTATCAAGCGAACCTGAGCGTACACTTGGATGTCTCAAGAAACCAGACAACACCTATACAAAATCTGATGCAGAAACAAGCGAACTGCTGCTAGAAACACACTTCCCAGGGTGTCAGATTACAGACAATCACGAATGGGACATGCGCACCGAACGAACATCCAGTAGCCAAGACTGGATCGTAGCCCATGACCTCATCGATCAGGAAAAGGTTTTATGGGCCATCAACAGCTTCCTTCCCTTCAAATCAGCAGGACTAGACGGGATATTCCCGGGTCTACTTAGATGGAGTGGCGACCTACTGGCTGACTATCTTGTTAACATCTTCAGAGGCTGCGTTGCCCATCGCTACATACCTCGCAAATGGAGGGAAGTGAAGGTAGTATTTATCCCAAAACCAGGAAGGAGCGACTACACACTGGCGAAATCCTTTCGACCAATAAGTCTCACTTCGTTCCTTCTCAAAACACTAGAAAGGCTATGTGACCTGGAAATAAGAGGGCGCACTCTATTGCGCAAGCCCCTACATCCACATCAACATGCCTACAGTCAGAACAAATCAACTGAATCAGCACTTCATAGCGTGGTAACACGAATAGGAGACGGATTAACCAACAAGTTACCGACTCTGGGTGCCTTCATCGACATAGAAGGCGCCTTTGACAAAACATCCTTCAACAGCATAAGCCTGGCACTAGAACGCTATGGCGTAGCCCCAACGCTAGCAGAATGGATAAACAATATGCTCAGATACAGAGCTATACAATTCACTGTTAACACAACAACCAGAGGTATAGTGGTCAGAGGCTGCCCACAGGGTGGCGTTCTTTCACCACTGCTATGGAACATAGTTGTAGACGAACTCATCCAGAAACTGAATGGTCGAGGACTGTATACAGTGGGATATGCAGATGACCTTGCTATCCTAACGACTGGACATTTCGAGAACGTACTATGTGACCTCATGAAATCAGCTTTTAAAACAATCGAAAACTGGTGCACAAGTCATGGGTTATCGGTCAACCCCACAAAAACGGAACTCATAATGTTCACCCACAAACGGAGCCTAGGAAACTTAAGACTCCCGAAGCTATTCAACACCGAAATAAAACTAACTAACGAAGTCAAGTATCTAGGGATCATCCTAGATAACAAACTGTTATGGAATAAACATCTTGACTACAAAATACAGCGAGCCTGCACAACCTTCTTTCAATGTAGCAGAATGCTTGGGAAAACATGGGGACTTTCCCCGAAAATAACCATGTGGCTCTACACGGCCGTGATAAGACCAATACTCACTTACGGAGCAATCGTATGGTGGACCAGAACCGAATTAAGTACCGTAATCGCCAAGCTTCAACGATTTCAAAGACTCGCATGCTCCGCCATTACAGGCTGCATGAGAACAACCCCGACGGCCGCACTTGAGATCATTCTAGGCCTAGCCCCGCTTGACCTCTACATACAGCAGGAGGCAACTATGGCCGCTTTGAGGCTCCAACACCAGGGCCTATGGGGCAACCCTAGAAGCCTGCATGCGGCTATCCTGGATCGTGCAATTACACATGAGCCTCTATTAGCTGCCCCATGTGACAAGACCTCCAAACAACGAATATTCCAAAAACACTACTACATACAACTATACGAGGAACTAAGAGATCAATCAGGAATCAATGAAGTCCGTGTCTACACCGATGGCTCAAAAACCAAACAAGGAACGGGCGCTGGAGTACACTCGATGGATCTCAACATCAACATTTCAATGACACTAGGCACACACAGCTCCATCTTCCAATGTGAATGTGTGGCCATCACCGAGGCCGCAACCGCGATATACAGGAGAGAAATCGAAGACTACAACATACGCATACTCTCCGACAGCACAGCAACACTAAGAGCTCTGGAAAGCCACAGCTGTAACTCCAAACTCGTCTACGAGTGCCACCTAGCCCTAGAGAAAATCTCGGCGAAAAACAAAGTGACTCTACAATGGATTAAGGGACATAGTGGATCACTTGGCAATGATGCTGCAGACGAATTGGCCAGAAGAGGATCAGGAACACTCACAGAAGGTCCCGCCCCACTCCTCCCTCTGCCATTCTCTCAGCTGCGCACGTGGATGCGACACCGCACCATAAACCAACACAATGAACGATGGGGACAGGCCACGGACTGCAGACAGTCAAGAGCAGCTCTACCTGCCATCTTACCACGACTGACGCGTCGCCTACAAAGTCTCAAAAGATCAGACCTCCGGATCATCGTGGGGACTCTAACCGGTCACTGCCCCTTGAACAAACACTTCTACAACATCGGAGCCACAGACAGCCCACTCTGCAGAGGATGTCTAACCGAAGAGGAATCAGCTGCCCACGTAATCCTGGAATGCGTGGGCGTAGCAACTCACCGCGCAAAAATCCTTGGCAACCCAAGGTCACTCCGCGAAGCCTGTGAAGACCCCAGGAAACTTCTGTGCTTCTGGGCGGAGTTGGGCTGGCTAACCCACTAGCCAAAACTCCCACGCACAATGAACCAACTAAAGAGTTTAAATGCGGAAAAGGGAGTCCACACACATACATACATACATAACATAAAAATTAAATGCTTAGAAATAGTTTGGCACGCTGTTTATCTGTGCACGTCGTATTTCGACGGTTCAACATTATCAGGGGCCTGTGCTGGGTTCCATAGTGGGCTAGAGGGGTCATCAGTAGTTTTGTCAGCTTCGTCTCGATTTTTTAAATACACTAGCTTCTGCCCACGGCTTCGCCCGTGTGGTATCCGGATCAAAAGTAGCCTATGTGTTATTCTGATGTATAAGCTATATTACTGTAAAGTTTCATCAAAATCCGTTCAGTAGTTTTTGCGTGAAAGAGTAACAAACATCCATCCTCACAAACTTTTGCGTCTATAATATTAGTAGGATATCTGACATTCTTGATTGTCAGTGGCACTTCCGAGGGAGCTTGCTGTGCAGTAGCGGCGTGCCTGCCCTCTCATCTTGCCTCCACATGTCATCATCTTCTTCCTCTCTCCTCTATCAGCCGGCATTTCAATATTCAACAAACTATTTGGAAAACGGTCTCCGGGGTCTCTGGTTACTATCGATGTACTGCAGGGATCAATTCTTGGATTATTTTTGTTCTTAGTATACATTCATGATCTACCCCACCTTGTAAGGGACGATCATGAGGTTGTATTGTTTGCAGATGACACGTCACTTTTATTTAAATTAAAGCAACGACAAAACCGATTTTGACGATGTAAACAATGCAATCTCTAAAGTTGTAAAATGATTCAACGTTAACAACCTCCTACTTAATGAAAAGAATACACTTTGTATTAGATTTATACTACCCAATGTGAACAGTTGGCTCTTGTGGACACCACCGTATTCTTAGGTATCACCCTAGATAATAAGCTTCAATGGGGTCCTCATATTGATAAGTTATCGAAGAGACTTAGTTCTGCGGCATATGCAGTCAAAAAGATCCGTCTTTATACAGACATTGACACAGCTAGATTAGTTTACTTCAGCTACTTCCACAGCATTTATGAAAATCTGATGTATGTTCACAAAAATATTAATTTCTTTAAGAAAAAAAGCGATAATCACAATGTTAATACTAGAAATAAAGATAAACTCACTGTTGCCACTTGTACACTCCATAAAGTTAGTAAATCGTTTAAAGGGCACGGTGTACGCTTTCATAACAAACTCCCAAGAGATATACAAAAATTATCAATTAACAAATTTAAAAACGTAATTAAACAAAAGCTTTATAAAAAGGCATACTATAAAATATCTGATTATTTAGATGACAAAAACTCTTGGGATTCAAAATGCTCCAACTCGAACCTATGGTTTTGTAAAAGGATCATTAAAAAGAATAACCAACCAGCCTTGTTTTCTTGCCTTTCTTTCCTGGCTTGGTCGCGGAGAAACAGGCACCTAGATAAAAACCGACGTTTCAAAGTGGTCCTTGTGATCTTATTGAATAAATGAATTTTGACTTTGACATTGACTTTCATTGACACATTCTACACTCCTGTATTTTAAATCTCATTATTTCTTTCCTCGTAATAAAAAAAACAATTTGTACTATTTCATCCAGTAACCGAGTTTTAGCAGTAATAAAATAAAAACTAACACATTCACGTCTGTAATCCCCTTGATGGAGATTCTCGCAACCATAGTCAGAACGCATATCTGTGAGGATACGTAGGGGGTAGTCTGAGACACGCCCAAACATTAGGTATACCTATCAAATATAAAACTTGCTTTGCAAGTATCTATTTGCATTCCACGGGACAGGTTGTAGGCCTATCTACGTTTATTGGAACACTAACCGATAGTGCATTCCTCCAAGCTTTTGGTTCTAGGGCAAGTCGGTTTCCTCATGATGTTTTCCTTCACCGTTTTAACATAATTATAAATGTACAGTAATATCTGGAAGCCTTTCACCGCACTTATTGTTTCTGCTCCAACCGGGTGAGTTGTCTAATCTAAACCCGGCTGTAATCCGGATCATCCCCGGTCTACGTGTCCGTAATACTGCATTCGGATGAGAGGTCACGCTAAGGTGTGCTTTATTAGCAAACTGATAATATTGACGGGATAAACAAGTAAAGAGTTGATTTTCGGTTTGACTATTTCTACCCCTTTCAATATTTTGATTTATATTTTTTTTTATTTCAAATACAAATAAATTTATTTACGCAAAAAATAAACAATAAAATAAAATTATAGTTGCTATTTGTAACTAGGATTATTAGATTAGACATCAGACATGCATTGATACTTATATTCATTAGCATAATCAAAAGCACAGATTAAAAAACTTTTGCTCTTACCTGAAAAGACTAGTGTGAGTAAACTAGAATGGAAATTCGCAGTAGTGCCAAATCGGTATCGTTCATTGACGACCTTGGTGTAGCAAGTCTGCGACAAAATAGATGCTGGTTTGATTCCCGCTGCGGGACAAATGTTGGCTTGTCCTGCAGGTATTTGGTCCTGGTCAAGGTCAAAAAAATGAAATCAAATCTATGTGGGGTCAGGACTAGGTGGGTGCACACATAAAAAAAAGATTCATCAATTATTTTGAAAAGTTTACTTTCCTTTTTCTTTTAATCGCTTTTTACATAGGCATTTTTATAAATTCATTTTATACATTAAAAAATTTTATACATAACAAAACAAAAATATTAAAAAAAATATATAAATGGTTGGTTTTTATTCTTAATGTTGTTTTTTTAACAAGGAAACAATTCGTTATAAATGTGTTTTCAACATATCTCAAAAAATATCTGTTATTATGTGTCTGTTTATTTATTTACTAGCTTCTACCCACGGCTTCGCCCCCGTGGTACCCAAATAAAAGTAGCCTGTTTGTTATACTGATGTACAAGCTATATTACTGTAAAGTTTCATCAAAATCCGTTCAGTAGTTTTTGCGTGAAAGAGTAACAAACATCCATCCTCACAAACTTTCGCGTTAATAATATACCTAGTAGTAGGATTGGTATTACCTACGTATCTAATCTCTTTGTCACTGCTTCGACACTGATTGCAGTGTTAAAGCCAACCTGAAACACAGCGCGCTTCCGTGTTTCGCAGGATACGCTCTTTTGTGCTTCTGATGGCGTACTTGAACGTTTCGTCGTGAACGTCAAGATGGCGGGACCACCGCTCTTTTTATTGAATTTCTTGCCATCTTGTTGTCGTTTATATAAACGTACTGACTGCACTGAGGTTTAGCTCATCATAATTATTGTTAACCATCTAGACTATGCCCCCTCGGGACAGGCACTGACCCGGCGTCTCCGCTTGCCACTCCGCCGTGATTGGAATCCATTGACAGGCAATATCGCGAGCGTGATCAATGATACTCTCAGCTGCTCCGGCCCTTGACATTGCTAATTAGCATTTACTGGGAAATGGTACGTATGTAATAATGCAGCAGCTTCTTAAACATATTAAAAATTAATAACATAGAATTTAATAGGAAACTTTTCAATTGGCTTTGCAACAGATGTTTTTATTCAATCTCAATAATAAGCTTGCATGACATGTTAATGGTAAGACTAAGTATTTCAATTCTAGTAAATTTTATATAGTTCAAAATGTGACATATTTAATAATCTATAAATTTTATTGTAACTAGCTATTTACCTACTTATATGTAAAAATTTGCAAATCAAAATGACGAATATAGAGGAGCTGACTATACCTATGTTATTATATTAATGTACCTATATTCTTGCAAATCAATATTATTCATTCATATATAGCAAATTCGCTAACCAAATAAATTGATGCAATACCAACTTTATTATACACAACTTATATAAATTAAGTAAAATAAATAATGCTAGACATTTTCAAAAAGCATTATCTAGCCCCAAATCCCAAAATAAGCAGAGCTTAGTGTTATGGGACCCACATGACTGTTATACTACTTATATACTTTTATTTGTGAATACATATACTCGTATATTATACATATAACACACCCATCCGGAGATATTTTGGTCATACTCAATCTGGGCTTCGTGCGGAGCTGATGGTCAAACTTTCTAGGCACATACTATTTTTAGAAATAAAGTATGTTTTATTTATCTTGTGTTGTTTGTTAGAATTACTGTTTGTTCATGGCACGCTATACGCTGAGGATCCGACCAATCACTCGCAGTAACTCCATAATGTAATTTAATGATCAGTACTGCAGATGCTCCGGTATCCTCATCTAAGCTAACTTGGAAATGCATGATCACAGTATACGGTACGCATTAATACAGAGAGGTTGCTCACACTCCGCTCCAGTGTTAGCGTTGAGCGGCGCTAGCTGCCAGGGTATTCATCATCATCCACAGACTGTAGAAGTGTTGAGGATAGAAGGCTGGTAGGTAGGTAGTCTCTACAACTAAACTCATTTTTATGGTGATGCTGTTTTGATGGGCTTAAAATTATGTGCGTTTATGGCTGGTAAATAGAATTGAACAACTGAAAAAAAGAGATAATCCTTAGAACCATGCTCTCAAAACCGACAATCGTTGACGAATAATAACGTGAGAAGCCAATGGCTCCTGAAATACAGTTTCTACTAGTTCAGGAGCCTATGGATTCATATACAATTTCTAACATATTATGTCAAATAAATATACTTTTTCATTTTTTTTTACTTTTACGTAACGAACTTATGAAACAAATAGTCCAGGGTTTGGACAATTTTGATTTATCGTAAGAATACAAAGTACAAAGACAAAGGTGACGATTGTGAAACAAGAGAAAATAGCACAGACTTAAAAATATCACGTCTCATGTTATTTTGTGTCCAATTTTCAACACGAACCGAACAACACAGTGTACGAAAGACTGATCTTTAACGAACAAATGATTTAAAATACTTCATCGTACTACACCGATAAAACAAATAAAAGATTAACAAAATCTCATCTAATAACGATTTGATATATCAGTTGAGATTGTTCAAGACGGTTCATGGCTCTCTTGGAGGGCTGAAGTGCAGCAGTGGACTTGTCCTGACTGATGATTATAATGAACCGCATTAAATACGTCACAACAAACCGTCAACCTCATTTAAGTGTACACATCATCATATTCTTGTCCTTGTCCCACATTACGTGGGGTCGGCACAACATGTTTTCTTCTTCCACTCTCCTCTATCAGCCGTCATCTCAGTACTCACTCCTTTCTTAACCATGTCATCCTTCACACAATTTATTTATCTTGGCCTACCTCGTCTTATTTCCGTCCACATTCATATTTAACACTCTTCTCGTAATGTGACCATCGTCCCTCCTCATGACGTGTCCTCGTGTGTTTGAGTGCAATATAAACATCGAAATACCAATTGCAGGGGCCTAACCACCATGTCTTATAGCGATTCAGTCCAGCTAAAGTCAAAGTTAAAGCCAAAATTCATTTTGTTCATTAAATCACAAGGAACACTTTGAAACGTCGGTTTTATCTACTGCCTGTTCCTCCGCGACCAAGCCAAGAAAGAAAGGCAAGAAAACAAGGCTGGTTATTCTTTTTAATGATCCTTTTACAAAACAATAGGTATCTACATTTTTTATGGAGTTGGAGCATTTTCAATCCCAAGAGATCTAAAAAATCCGACATTTTACAGTAGGCATCTCGCCGCTTTGCGACTGAGGACGCTATGTCATTGTTATAGTGTTGTCATTTGCAAAGCGGAATTTGACATCTTTGCCTGAATTGAAATTAGGATCCAGAAACAGATTTGCACATCCTACTTCCTACTTATATTATAAACGTGAAAGTTTGTTAGGAAGTTTGTTACTCTTTCACGCAAAAACAACTAAACGGATTGTGATGAAACTTTGTATTAATATAACTTATACATCAGAATAACACATAGGCTACTTTTAATCCGGGTACCACGCGGGCGAAGCCGTGGGCAGAAGCTAGTAGTCTTATATCGCTATCGCTACCTCCTATGGATGGAGCCCCGCCCTAAAGTTAGCGAGCGGATTGATTGCTCTACGTCCGAGTTTAACCTGCTTTGCGGGATATTACGCGGTGCATTATCTATATGTATGTACTATTTCATTACAGTTACATAACAGTGGCATGTCAAACTGTACATAAATTTTTACCCTTATTTTAAATACTCATATTTTATAGAAGATGAATTTTCAACCGATGAGGAGGAGTTTCTCCATTGGTCTGTATTTTTTATTCGTATGTGTAGGTATGTTACGCGATATATTCGCCTATTGTGAACCGATTTGAATGATTTTATTAATGTGGTCAAACTTTATAAAATTTATATATTATGTGTATTTATAAAAAAAATGTATACAAGTAGTATATCAGTCATGTAGTTCCCATAACACAAGCTCTGCTTACTTTGGGGCTAGATGATGCTGTGTGAAAAATGACCAGAATAATTTATTATTATATACATTTTATGAAAAAAATCACACCTAAGGGTAAAAAATAAGGGATTAAATTTCATATTGTACTCTTATCAACTTACCGTTATTTGAAGTCGATTTTATTTTTTCCTGAAACAAAATGAAAGATAGATAGATAAATCTTTTGATACCTCATATACTATGTATTTATTTATGTCGTCAGTGAGTAAATAAGAGGGAGCCTGTGTAACTAAATAATTAGTACCAAGTAAAGTAAGTAAAGTACAATGTATGTATAGATATGTGTCTATTAGCTGCATAAAAAAAATACTTGTGAAACTGGTATGTCTGGGAGAGCCTTCAAGCTTTTTAATCAGAAGTAATTTACAGTTCCAAATTACAAAATGAAAACTCACCCTGATACCAAGGACTTCCATTTGTTACCCTCATATGTCTTATTTACTTTCTTCAGGTAAACTCTTGAGATAAAAAACAATGAATCGTTTCACTGCTTTAAATTCTGTCTCCACACCAGTCAAAAAACGGCTCAACAACCAGCACTCTGTTTATGGAGAAGAACTAAAACAAAATTGTGGAACTGACCGTAATTGACCGCCATTGACCAATCATGCTCATTCAATGGTGTAGTACGTTATTTTCACTTTCACAAATAAGTGCTGAAGAAAGCACCCTATATTAGTCTTTATCTGTGAATCCTACTAATATTATAAATGCGAAAGTTTATATGCTTGTTACTAAATATCTGCGTAACAGCTGAACTGATTTTGATTAAATTTGGAGCAGGTATAGTTGTGAGCTGGAATCACGCACCTGCTACTTTTTATCCGGGTACCATGCAACTACGTGAGCGAAGCCGTGGGCAGAATCTAGTAGACTAAAATGTATAAAGTTTGCTAAAGTTATAAGCAACGTGTTGAATTTAGTTCGTCTGTAGAGTTACATACATAAATTAAGTCTGTTTCCTGGAGGGGTAGGCAGAGATCACGGATTTCCACTTGCTACGATCTTAGCATACCTCCTTAACTAACTTCTTTTACCAGCTGATAAAATTACACTGTAAAATGAAAAAATAAATAAACACGTTACCCAACAAATACGTCGTCCTTACCCCACACTAAGATCTCTGTATCATTCATCATCAAGAACTACGAGCACCATTGTACCACAATATTCACACCTGGAACAAATATCAGCAGAACGTGCACACATTTGTCCCGCACCTCAGCCGGCTACTCATCCTCCGTGCCACTGAAGCTGACCACAAAAACTGTAGTCCTTTATTGTTAAGTGTCGACAATAAATCAGCTCTAAGTTCCGCCCTCGAAAGGGATAAGGACGGCCCTATTCAGTATTCAATTACCTACCTATCTTAATCAATATGAAGTGAGTAATCTAACCCTCAAGTGGATATCTTTAATTAGTTGAATTGGAGTTGGAGTTGGCGGAATTCAGCAGTTTCACGCCGGAACTCGCTTGGAGGGGCTAGGGGTGTAGCCAGGGCAGGGGTGTAGCCAGGGGGAGGGGTGCCCCAAATCGAGGGTTTAACATGAAAATGTAATTCCTTTTCAACTTGAAACAAGTTCTTAACATTATTTGTTTTACACAGAAATTTAAAAAGTTAAGCAGAGTATGTACCTCTACAAAGTCGAGATTAACACTAAAATTAGTTTTTTGTGTTAACCTCTCTCTAATCAAAGAGTCTTCTAGAAAACCTTTGATTAGAAAAAGGTGATGAAGTTGGTAGATGTATAAAGACAGGAAAGAAGACACTTAATATCATTAATTGAACATAGGGACTGGGCAAAACGCTTTGATCGCGTGTTAGAACACGACAATTAGAATTGCCTAATGGCGACATCTAGTTCTATCACCGTTAAACTTATTAACACTTACACAAATAAACAAATATAATTATTTTACTGCAAAGACAGATAGATTCTTTTGAAAATGTTCAGGTTCTTTCTTATAGAGCAGTATCCTCAGAATGAACGTTGCATTTTTGTTAATGATTTAGGAAATAATGTAAGTATATTACATATAAAAAAAAGTTTATGTTAACACTTTAAAAACTCACGCAATCCTACTTGTCTTTTCTACTCGTAGATACCAGACATATAATATTTTAAAATAAAGCCCCAGAAGGCCAGATCCTGGCAACACTCCTGGCTGGTTTGGAGTTTCTGCATGCGGTGATTAAGTTTGCCAACCTAATCGCATTTCGCAAGTTATATGAGTTCACTTCATAATGCTTGAAATACTAACGCTCTATGTATGACTTTTATTAGAAAAGTCGGCGGACGAGGAGCCAGCTGAGGCGCAATAATTGTGGGTTCGATTCCTGCTGCAAGACAAATGTTTGCATGTTCTGTATTTATCATGGATATCTATTCAGGGTATGGTTGTTGTGGAAAGATAACATTCGTACTTCCTGGTACCCACGACACAGGGACTCCTCATGTGAAGTTAACGCTATGTAAGTGACTAGATGTTTTTATTTGAGTACCAAAAAACGGTTACTTAAGACTCGATAACAGCGGCTGATTTGATCTCGAAATCTCAAAAGGCGTGAATATGGAAGCCCTAAAATAACTTACTGATTTCAGCCTTTTGGGGTTGAGACTCTAGATCCGTCGGGAACCCCTTGGTTCGAGGGAAAGCGACATTATTACAGAGCGTCTGTTTGAAGCGACACGAGATCTGAGAGCTGGCTTTTATCTGTGTCAACGCATTAGGATTGCCAATCAACGAGGCTATACAGCCAGCAATTCGGGGATGCTTCCATCTGGTACGTATTCTGGATTATTTGAGCTATCTATAGATCGTTGGAGACAGTATTTAGATGGCTCAACTGTTTTATATAGACATTATACCCGTTTATTCATAATCAGGTCGCCAACTTTAGTCCTGTCCTTTTCTAACAAATAGAGGATATAATATGTTCTTAGGCAAGAATGGTAACAAAAACAAAAAATACAGGTACAAAATAAATAAAAAACACACTTTACAAATAGGTATACATATTTTATTCCAAAAAATATCATGAATTTTATTATTCATATTGTAAAAACGGGAATTTTCACGCACGACGCGACGCGTAGAGCGTCGTGATCACTCACTCTGAGGAAGACTCTCGGAATGAGTCGAAACTTAGTCGGTGCCGTCACAAATAGTGTGGTAGGTGAAAATTCCCGTTTTTACAATAGATATACCTACATATTCTTACTTTTGGCAGTATTATAGGGTTTACGGGGGGAGTGGAAAATAGTTGAAATCCGATATTTCGCGCTCGTTTCGGAGATAAAGCCGCTTTTTAATGAGTTTACTTCACTTACAAATCCTATTTCGAGGGACTAAGCGGGTAGGGTGGGGAGGTAGAAGGAAATTGTAATGACTCTTGCACACGACGTAACCAGTGTGGCTTGTCGCGACCTGACACCGATCACAACGCTACTCGATAATTTCACACAACAAGCAAGATATCTGAATTATTCCCCTGGCGAGATATCTTATCATGGCAGTCATGATAAGATATCTCGCCTGTACATTTGCATGAGGCTGCTTGTGTGTTTATATGTTCGTCTGTTATCTCCGAACCGGATTATCGGATTGTGAGTGATTTTTTAAAATGATTTGTAGATGAAGATCTACAAAAAAATGAAAAAAAATGAAAATAAATGAATATTTTAGATGGGTATTATCACCACAAGTGATGCTGCGATAGACAACAGAAAAGACATCTAGTATTTAAATTGTTTCAAAAAATTACTTGTTTAATTTACTGATTAGCGCATCGCATACTAGCACAAAGTGCCGATTGCGGCACCGGTGGTAATTGTTTTAACTTAGTTTAAACACAATTTCGGTAGCTCACAAAGTGGGAAAAATATATAATATGACTTTATTTCGCAACAACACTTTACTACATAACAATACATTATAATTATTGACTTTAATCTCTACAAGAATAATAATCACGTGTACCTAAGCTACGTTGTTTGTGACAACGGCATGCCGCGTCGCTTTTGGCATCGTGTGCTAGTTTAGCCGTCCGCAGTGAAATAGCGAAGAGACAAGACAAGACTTCTGAAATGTCCAAATATACAAGACACGGCCGTTTACATCTCTGAAACATTCTGAAACAATCGTATTGGATAAAAGCTGTTTAACGGGTGATTACGGAAACTAAGGAAATTGTGTAATCTTTCAGCAGACAAATGATTTGAAGCAGAAAGTAATTAGTAATTTTAAGAAGTGGAAGAGTTCCTTGTGAATGTGCTCGTCCGGGGACGTACTTACGAGTACTTCATCATAATCATTCATCATTGTACTACTACCTCCATCCTAAGGTTGTCTGCAAGAAATCGTTTTTAGCTATAAGAGCGTCCATTGTACATTGCTTTTGTTTATTGTTTATGTTTCTGTGTTATCTACTGTAAAATAGTGTTATGCACAATAAAGATTTTATTTATCTATCTACTACCATAAGTACCTATTTCTGAAGGATATGGGTGCCGGTGAAATTACAGGGCATGAGACTTTTCACCTGTTATGTCTCAGGGTTGACAACGCGCGAGTGATAGCTCTGTTTTTGCAAGCCTCTATAAGTTACGATAACCGCTTACTTACAAACAGGTGGGCCGTAAACTTTTTGCAACTTTAATTTTATCGTGCACTAATAAATTTTCCACCTGCATAAAATTATGTGCGCGTTAATACGTGCTCCAAATGGTGAAGGAAATCATCGTTAGAAAACTGGCATGCCCTAGAACCAAACATTCGAAGGCAATTACTTAGTGTTCCAATAAGCGGCGATGTGCCAAATGTAATGTTTGGACGTCTCTGACTACTACCCTCATGGATCTACTCACTAAGTATGTATATACGACAACCTCTGTGGTGCAGTGGGCGAAGGTCCGCCTGAGACGCAGAAGATTGCGGGTTCTTTTCCCGCTGCGGGACAAATGTTTGTATGATCTTTATTCATTTGTCTCGGGTCTGGGTGTTTTCTATATATAACATGTATGTATTTACAAAAAAATATATAAGTATGTAGTATATCAGTCATGTAGTTCCCATAACACAAGCTCTTCTTACTTTGGGGCTAGGTGATGCTGTGTGAAAAATGTCCAGCATGTTTTTTTTTATTTATTATTATTTATATGAGAATGCCCATCATGGGGATTACAGTATTTAGCATGTTTGTTTTATAAAATTCATTAGTTTATTTTCAGTAAGCTAATATCCATGGAAAAGTATGTTTATTTTAAAAACGTATATTTATAATAAATTTCTTTAAAAAGCACCCTACTTCGTTTTTATCCGCTTAATAATTCGATGCAAAAGTCAAAAGTCCCACCATACTTCCCCCCAATTCAGCAAGTTTGCCGTCTGAAGAGATTTAATATACTAATTAGATGCCCACTGTCATCCATGTTTTAATGAAATGAGATGGCGTACATCTCATTTCATTAAAACATGGATAGCAAACAGAATCCAGAGCAAAACGTTTTAATTAGCACAGCTGACCCATTTTCAAGGGACGAATATGAAATGCAGCTATGTCAGGTAAAGCAAGGAGATTGCAGAGCAGTCATGTAGTTCCCTTAATAAAAGCTCTTCTTAGTTTAGCTACACGATGCTGTGTAAAAAAAATCAAAAAAAAACAATACAGAGCGATCCGAAAAGAACTACTTGAAAGTATTGCAACACAAAAAAACCTTACAAAATTAAATAGTAGTTTACTGATCATCATCTCAGCCCGGAATCACCCACCGATGGGTAAGGCCTTCTTTCTCTTCTGCCAGCCTTCTCTGTCCTATGCATCTTTTTTTTGTCCAAGCGTTTTTTGCGACTGTTATGATGTAATCAAATACTAGGTGAAATCAGATATCTGATAATTTCATTATCAAGCAAAAAATACACTGTCAGTCGAACTCTGTGTGACTAAACTTTTATTTATAAATTACTAGCTTCTGTATTCGCCCGCGTATTACCCGGGTACCGGGAACTTTTATCCGGATAAAAATTAGCCTTTGTTTTATTCTGATGTATAAACTATACTACTGTAAAATTTAATTAACATCAGTTCAGTAGTTTTTTGCGTGAATGAGTAACAAACATCCATCTCCACAAACGCGTGTTTAATATTAGTAGGACTAGGTTTCTGCCCACGGCTTCGCCCGTGTGGTACCCGGATAAGAGGTAGCCTATGTGTACAAGCTATATTACTGTAAAGTTTCATCAAAATCCGTTCAGTAGTTTTTACGTGAGAGAGTAACAAACATCCATCCTCACAAACTTTCGCGTGTTTAATATTAGTAGTAGGACACAATTGTGTCTAACATATACAATGTTAGGTCATCATAAAATTACAGGTACAGGACACTTTTCACCTGTTATGTCTTAGGGTCCGCAACGCGCGAACGAGGTCTCTGGTCTTGCAAGTGTTCATAGGTTACGGTAACCAGTTACCAACAGTCGCACCGTATGCTTGTTTCTTACTTAAGTTGTATACAAAAAAAAACATCTTGATCTCTGTTGATGATCCTGTAGAATTCCACCTAGGCATGGGCCTCGCTAAAGAGTGTCATGACGAACGATCTTTGGGTACTACCATCCACTAACTTTCCTCTTGGGTCTATCTCGAATAGGGGCTTATCTACACCGCAAATTCCGTCATCCGATTATCGTAGTCAGAATGGCGACTTCTATGGATTTTTTATTGTATCGGTTCTTTATCCATTCCCAAACCACAGTAATCTTCACAGTATGGAATTTTCGATAAATAACCCGCAGGATATTCACAACCAACAATAAATATTAATAACTAGAAACCAAACTATAAAGCACAGAATCCGACCTTTGCATAAACCCCTCTTACGTACAGACTATCGCCGGATCGAAGCTAGCCGAGCGACTACATACATTTTAATGTAAAGAGCGGATACCTTCAGGTTCTAGGACTTTGCTAGTCAGGACATAGTGTAATACAATCAGTGGGATATGTCGAGCTCTACGCGAACTAGATCTTCTTAGATGGACTTCAATGGGATAAGTTGCAGTACGTGCGTTCTGCTACGCGGCGAAAAATACCTAAACCTAGCAATTTCTCACTAGAAATAATGTATGGATATCTATCAACGGAGTCAATGGAATCTAGAAAGCTGAAATTTTTAACATAGATTTATTTTATAACGTAATCAGAAAGAAAGTGTTAAGAAAGGATTTTTGGAAATTCACACTTTAAGGGCGGGAAATGGAGGTTTGAACTTTGTATGAAACATATCTTTGTTCTTTGAAGTTAGAAACATGAAAATTTTAATTACGAATACAATACAAAATTCAAATTATATAATGACGTGTTTCAGATTTGGATTTTTACATTTTAAGGGGGAAAATTGGGGGTGAAAGTTTGTATCCCCCATACAAACTTTCACCCCCCATTTCCTCCCTCGAATTTTTTAAAGGTAAAAACTTGAAAATTGGAATTATAGCTACTCATAAATAAATAATAATGACAGGGTTTTTGAATTTTCATATTTAAAGGAGGGCAAATGCGGATAAAAGTGTTTATAGGAGTTTAGTTTTATTTTTTTTAATGGTTCCCCGCGTTTAAATCCGCTGGCAACAGCTAGTGTGAAGTAAAACTGTCTAAGACGAGTCGAGACACGCTATGTGTGGGTCCCGAAGTTACCTTACGAGTATTTATTGGGAGTCCGTCAAACTAGTTTGCAACCCCCACCAAATACTCCGAGGTCACAAGATTTAAAAAATTGAGAGGAGGATGGCAGACAGATTGACTTTAATAAACTAGGTATATGGGTTTAGTTTTCACCACTTCGAAACACTAATAAGGACCCAGTAAATGTTTTCCAATGTGACGCAGTACGACAAATTCATGTGTTCACAACGCTTTCATTGCAGCGAGTCGTCACGCAATAAAATACGTACCGTTACCAAAATTGATTTTATTCTACACTAGCTTCTGCCCACGGCTTCGCCCGTGCGGTACACGGATAAAAAGTAGCCTGTGTTATTCTGATGTATAAGCTATATTACTGTAAAGTTTCATCAAGATCCATTCAGTAGTTTTTGCGTGAAAGAGGAACAAACATCCATCCTCACAAACTTTCGTGTTTATAATATTAGAAGACTATTTTTTTATCATGAAACTGTCTGCCATTTCTTCAGGATGGCCGTAAATAAGTCGTTGCAATATCATTAATTTTTACAAAAACCGCTGACATGCATTACCGTCATTGATTGCAGTGTCCCCTAGTGATTTTAGGCGAAAACATTTATCTAAGACATACAAATTAATTGCAAGTGTCCGTTCGAAGATAAATGGTAACAGATAAATAAACAAACATTCATCAAACGTCACGGGTAAAAACCAATCTTAGTGAACACTGAATCGTATTCTGATGATCAGTTAGAGTGAAAAATAAAGATTCCCTACTGGTTTCCATCCACTATGTCCACAGCTAGCACAGAGGTAGGCTTGTAGGTACATATCATCTACACGCGTACCTACTTATTCAATTTGTGCCTGACAAATTGTACGTCTGAATGTTGTATCACTTTAGCGGACATTTTAGTACGCTTTATTGTTTTCTGTTTATTCCGCTAAATATAGTGAAAAATACGTTTGGATATTAGGCATTTCAATAAAATATGAGTGTCTTTTAACACGGGCTACGATATTTTATTCTATGTAGTGTAGCGCGGGAATAAAATTTTCTCGAGGATTCTTCGTGAGAGCCGAAACACGTGTCGATTTCTTGGTGAGATTTTTGCATACATAATGAGTGTCATTGAACATTTTAATGGCAATACCCAGCTCACAAAATGTACAGATCTTTAAACTTCCAAATTCGCCAAATAAAATGCATTACATGAACTGAAAATAAATATGAATTTATAATAATGTTGGGTTTAAGTATCCGATTGAAATTTATATGCCACATCAATACTCATGAATATTTTAATGCTTTTTTCATCTTCTTATTTTTAGGAATAAATGAATTTTGATTTTTAGCTATTCATTCACTCCTCATATATCAAACTTCAGTCTTTCTTTTCAGCCACTTTTTACCTAAAGGTATCTGAATGCGTTAACTGTTTTAATAAAAAATAAAAAAATATCATGAAAGGTTGTCTGGAAGGTACCTAAGTAAATATTTGTAAATATGTAAATTGTAAATTTTCTGGTGAAATAAAAAAGATTTATTGATTAAATAGGTATAATATACAACAAATGTAACTTCAACGAAGGGATTGAGATTGTACATTTAGTTTTGTAAAGTATTTTTGTAGTTTTATTGGGGTGTACAATAGAGTATTTTTATTGATTCATGAATTTTTAGATAGGTACCTTCTTATTTATACCTACTTAAAATTATAGGTAAATAAGAATATGATGATTATACATAGTGGTATATTATGTGGGGACCATCAGAAGGATAAAACTTTACCCTTTAAATAAACTATTTGTATATGTGGAAAATTTTATTTATACAAAATAATACTAGAAATAAAAATATTTGTGGGGTCTGGGTGCTTTCTATATATAATATGTATGTATTTATATTAAAAAAGTATATAAGTAGTAAGTATATCAGTCATGTAATTTTTTTTTTTTAAATCAAAAATATATTTATTTTGGTCAAAAACAACATACAAAAACTTGAAAGAACGGTAATATCCACAGAAGTTTGAAAACTGTGTCCCATAATACAAGCTCTACTTAGTTTGGGTTTGATGATACTGTGTGAAAAATGTCCAGCATTATTTATTTATTTACTTTTAAAATTGAATAATTATTAATAAACTATCTACATTGCCTATATTAAAAAAGGAAAAGAAGAGAATACTCAACGATCAGAACAATTGCTTGTAGTAGGTAGACTAATATTTGCAAAAACACGTGGAATATTTGTTTCGTCTTTCAAGCTCGGATGTTCCGCGCCGGAGCGGGCGCAATCTCGTAGAGGTGAAAAAGGCCTTTGATGTTTAAAAATTGACGGCATTTCCGTGAAACGGTGCGAATCCTTTGTGGGGCTCAACAATCAATTTCACAACCAGATATTACAATCAGAGACTACAACTAGTGGTGGGTCCTCAGCACGTTTGCCACCACTTTTGTAGCTACACACTTTCTCGAAACGAGGCCTCGCTCTTTTCGTTTGGATGAGCTAGCACACCTGCACACAAACACAGTTGCACAATCGTGCGAGGCGCGAGCCGAGCCGTGAGGAAAGATTGTGTTGGCTCGCACAATGCGCCTCGCACATAGCACTCCACTCCATTACCACACCACACAACACGCACAGTGCACACTGTCTTCCCAAGACTGCCTCACTCAACTACGTTCAGAAACTGCCTCGCTGCCTCGCCTCAATTGTGGAACCCAGTGTGCTGGCTCAGTTGTAAAACTGAGCCCCTCGCACGATCCTCGATTTCAAACAGTGTGCTACCCATGACTATCTACAACCATCCTCAAAACAATGGTCGAACACCCGATTGGTTCAACCTTGACACTTCTGCGTCTGGTTGAATGGAAGTAAAAACAATAGACCATGAACCAGATGCGACAATGAAGGATATGCCTTCTCATTTATAGACCGATGACATCAAGCCGGTGGATGGAGGTTGCCCAAGATCGTTCGTCATGGCACTCTTTGGGGTAAACAGCAGCGGGACGATAACGATACTCTAATTATATCCAAATGTTTCTTCTCACTTGAAATAGACAGTCTATGTATGGATACATGTAGGTATGTATGTAAGAGTCTATTGAATGTGTAGTTCAGTATTAAAAAAAAAGTTATAAATCTATAAAGTAGGAATTTATAGATTTATACCTATTGTTCTTCTGAATTGGACAAATTATCTAAACTTGTACCTACCTATGTCTTACTATCTTTCAGTAATGATTTCTTTTTTAATGGGTAAGGTATACTTCAAGAGTGGTCCTATATAATGATGTGGGATGACATATGGGACTTTCTTGAAAAAAAAATGTCTTGTCTGATTCAGATTCTAATATATTTTTTTGTATAAAATTGCTTATACTCGGAAATGAACATTCAAATTAGTAACAAACAAAACCAAAACAAACACACTCACTACTGTAATCCCCATGATGGAGACCCTCAGATCCATACTCAGTACGCAGATCTGTGAGGATACCATGCAGGGGGTAGTCAGAGATGCGACATTATTGTTCGGCACATTTCCGCGTTTTACATAATAATTAGCATTCTACGCGGCTGGTTACAGCCCCATCGCCGGTTATTGGAACACTAACTAATAGCACATGCCTTCGAACAGACATGGTTCTAGGGCATGCCGGTTTCCTCATGATGTTTTCCGTCACCGTTTCGAGCGCAAACCAGTAAGTACTACATATTGTTCAATTAAAGTAGCAACACTGGGAGTCCTTCTGCAAAGTGCTCTTCATTACACTCAACATGGCGGGAAAATTAGCCGAGTCGTGATTGCGGAATATATCTACAAGAACAGAACATAATATGGTTTATTTGACAAAACAACAAAGTACAAGCTAAACAAATACAAAATAAATAGACACTTTATAGACAACACTAAAATAATAGAAAAAAAATATTTTTGTGCGAAATCAGTCTCATGCGTGCCGCGTGGACCAAACTAGTCTAAAACTGAACAAATCTTACAACATCAAAGTCAATTTCAATCGGTTTTTATTCATTGAAATCACTAGGACCTTATAAGAATCGTCAGATTAAAAACATCTTAATTTTAAATTCAAAAGTGATATTTTCCTTTTGCGCGACCAAGCCTATAAGAATCAAGGTTTATTTTTATGATCCGTTATTCAGCTAAAGTGTGGTGCCAATCGAACATCCACTATTCAATGTAGACAATATTCTACTTAATGAAAAGAAAACAAAATGTATTAGATTCATACTACCCAATGTTATATAAGTATCAAAAACAATGAACAGTTGGCTCTTGTGGACACCACCGTATTCTCTAAGTTATTCTAAGTTATCGAAGAGACTTAGTTCTGCGGCATATGCAGTCAAAAAGATCCGTCTTTATACAGACGTAGACACAGCTAGACTAGTTTACTTCAGCTACTTCCACAGCGTTATGTCGTACGGTATACTGCTGTGGGGGAGTGCTGCTGATATCAATACCGTTTTTTTGCTGCAGAAGAGGGCTGTTCGAGCAATTTATAAAATGGGTCCCAGAGAATCACTTCGCGACAAGTTTAAAGAAATAAATATAATGACATTCCATCTAATTTGTTGCTATTAATTTGTTTAAGAAAAAAGCGATAATCACAATGTTAATACTAGAAATAAAGATAAACTCGCTGTTGCCACTTGTACACTCCATAAAGTTGGTAAATCATTTAAAGGGCACGGTGTACGCTTTCATAACAAACTCCCAAGAGATATATAAAAATTGTCAATTAACAAATTTAAAAACGTTATTAAACAAAAGCTTTATAAAAAGGCATACTATAAAATATCTGATTATTTAGATGACAAAAACTCTTGGGATTGAAAATGCTCCAACTCGAACCTATTATTTTGTAAAAGGATCATAAAAAAGAATAACCAGCCATGTTTTCTTGCCTTTCTTTCCTGGCTTGGTCGCGGAGGAACAGGCAGTACATAAAAACCGACGTTTCAAAGTGATTCTTGTGATTTTATTGAATAAATGAATTTTGAATTGACTTTGACTAATAAAATAATGATGAACATAAAGATTTATTAAAAAACGCACGTTTTCAAAAACTCATAAGTAGGTTTACCTTGACACTGTCACGGTTAAATATATATTACATACATAAAGTCACGCCTGTTTCCCGGAGGGGTAGGCAGAGACCAAGGATTTCCATCGAAGATCCTGGCATACCTCTTTCGCTTCATTCATCCTCATCACATTCTTCATACAGGCTCGGTGGTTTAGTGTACTTCTGAGCTGGCCTTTTTCTAAAATGTCTCCAATTTGGTCAGAGTACGTTCGCCTTGTATACTTGTTTTGTTAATCTACTTTCGTCCATCCTTTCTATATGCCCAAACAATCTCACGTACCTTTCTCAACTCTCGTTACTAATATAAAAATATATTAATTCTCTTCATTCTGATAACGTATAACTTCTTAGAAACGTAACCACGATCCGATTATATATGAAGGATGAGTCCCAAGTGGCAGTTACTTCTGAAAGAATAACCTTCAAATAATACCACAGAATAATACCCACTCAATCACGCGACATCGCTCGTCGCAGGCGACAAACCACGTGACGTGACAAATCGCGGAGGGCACTGAGTACTGAGTAATCTAGGTGGGAATTGGAAATATAGCTTAAAGAGAACAGCGCATTCGTCAACGCTGCCTAACATTGACGACACATACGGTTGAATTCATAGTCGGGGGTTGAAAAGTCCCCCAAAATCCATAATTCAGCATTTCCCTTATGGCTGGGTACATAAAGGTTAAATTCGCACTTGAATTTGTTCTTAGCGCCTGAACAGTCCCCTAGGGGAGCCTATTTAACTATGAATTCGGGCCTTAGAGGGCGCGTTTAGTGGACGATAAGTCATTACTTGTCTATGATTTGATCTGAATTTTAGTCAGAATTGGCAGGTGCTGTTTCATCTACATAGCCCATCAACTTTTTTTTTTTAAATAAGGAATATATTTATTTATACAACTATGTACAAGTAACTAAATACAAAACATCCAGATGAAACAGCTAGCTATCTGTAGACCGTTGCAAATGATCTATAGATAGCTTAGTTGAGATCACTACCAGACGGAAGCATTCCCAAAATAATCATTTTATAGCATCCACACTATAATATAATGTACCTCTTAGCATTGGGTCAGGGCCCACTAATGCCTCTCAAAGGTCCCCAGACCTGAGATAGCGATTGAATGAGTGAAATAATAATAATAATAAGCTTTTATATCAGGCAACAACATCAAAAATGATATGCCCATAATATAAATGCCGTAGATAGTTCTTTATTCTTTACTAACTACTGCCCACGCCTTTGCCCGCCTTTTATCCGGTTAAAAAGTAGCCGATGTAAAATACCATGCTTTTACAGTTAAGGCAGCGCTCGTAAGAAATGTATTCGCTCGACGGTTTTTTGTCGACTTACGTTGCAAAATTGATATCCACGAAAAATACTTTTATTTTAACGGGATAGTATACAGCATGTGTCCACCTAAAAGATAATTGTAAATATTAAATTAAATTACATTCATTTATTAAACCAGACAGATTTTTGGTCAATCTTTTGTTAGAGAGCTGTCTTAATATCTATGTTAAAATACCTAAATGACCTTTACTCGTGTCCTGATCAAGCTGTCTCAGGCGACTTTCTACTTGACCAGGACCCGGATAAAGGCCTTCATTACTGGCAAGTCATACCGATCTGGAATGAGCTGCAGGATGCTGTTGGAACTGCCCCGCACTCTCCTGAGCATTGAGGCAGTTTTAATGGCGTGGAAACCATCGACCCGTGCCTCCGCAAACATAGTGGATGTACTGCAGAAGCACGGCAGTCCCATCAACATACTAAAACCATTATTAAATTGGACGCGCAGAGCATTTAGCGATTTCTGAGTATAGCTAAACCACAGGCTGCTCGTGTAGAAAGATCGGCAGTAGGCTTTGAAGAGAGTTATTTTCATTTGCCTACTGCAACGAGCAAACCGACGGTCCAGCTTGGTGGAAGAATTCTTGTAATCGGATCCTCCTACATATAAACTTAACCAAATTATATTATTAGTGTAGATTGTACACAAAAACGAATAGAGATGATATGACACGCAGGGTTGCTGCCAGCAACGATAAGGCCAGGGCTCCGTGGCGCGCCCTGAGAGATACCTACTCGTATGTGTTGTAGGAGTAGAGGGGGACGGCGATAGGTGGGTGACGATGACCGACCATCTCCTATTCACCTAAGGTAGGCTTGCCATCCATCCTGGTTTCCCCGCATTTGTTCTAGTTTAGAGGGCGTCCGGGCGGATTTTTTTTTAGTCTGTGTTTTAGTCTGCTAACATCTACCGAAAATACTTAAAAAACACTGCTGATATGTCCGGGTTTAATGCTCCAAAATCCAGGGTTTCACACTATACATATAAGTAGTATATCAATCGTGTAGTTCCCATAATACAAGCTCTGCTTACTTTGGGACTAGATGATGCTGTGTGAAAAATGACCAGCATTAGGTAATCATTTATTTTTTCATTTTAACCTTTATTTGGTGACTTTTGCAATGAGCCAGTGATGCTCTGGAGGGCTGTGTCGGCAGGGGGTGGGGGGTGGGAGGGTAATCCTGATGCATGTCCATCATATGTCGCTCGACGTGACGACGCTCAGCCCCCGGCTCCTAATGTGACTTTATGGACCGCGATGGAGTTTGTTGTTACTTTTCGTGCTCCTAATTTTAACGCGCTTTCTTCATGAAATTCGTGGTATTCAATCTTCATATTTTGTGGTGTTAATGGGATTTCTTTGATTAGTTACAAATCATTTGTCTGTGCATCTCCAAAGATAAACAAAGTTTGCTGTCTAAGTTTTTGCCTATTCATGAAAGCTCATTATTATGAAATCTCAGAATCGTCGTTTTGTAAACTTACAAAGTATTATTAGTTAAAAGTTGAAAAAGTCAAATTCAATAGAAGAACAACTGTTTCAAATCTTTATACCTCTAAATGAGTAAGCATGTAAATCCTACTTATATCCTACTAATATTATAAACGTGAAAGTTTGTGAGGATGTTTGTTATTCTTTCATGCAAAAACTACTGAACGGATTTTTATGAAACTTTTCAGTAATATAGCTTATACATCAGAATATGTCTGAGTGTCGGCGACGCGCGAGTTTCTGGTATAATTATTGCAAGCGTCCATAGTTTACTGTAACAGGTTACTACTTAAATTGTCTATACAAACAAAAAAGGTGGTCTTTTAAAACAACATTTAGTAAAACAACAATCCCGTGGTCACTATGTCATGTTCCACTCAACAACGCGGCTCTGTCTCGCTGCGGCCGAGTTGTGGAATCCTCGCGTCACTCTGTCCGCGTGGTTTAGCCGCTGCCGCTGGCATGTTGCTAATGACAGCTGGTGATTTGCTCAAATTCACTGTATATATTTGTTCTTTTTTTAACTTCTAATGTTTGTATGTTAGTTTGTTTGTTTAGGTCAAATATTGCAAGCTGAATTAGAAGCACTTTCTATTATCCTACGGAGTTGAATTTTTACATGTTGGTTCAGTTCCGATGAAAATGCATTTTATGGTAAGCATGACCTGAATCGATCCAGGATTAGTTTCAGATAAAGGACCTCTTCAACGTACAACAGCAGAGACACGAAATTTTTTTGTACGCATTTCATTATGATAGCTGGTTTTAAGTTTTACCATAACATAATTGCAATTCAGGGTTAAAAGATTGTTTTTGAAAAGGTTTTTCTACTATTCATTTCGTTTACTTAATTTTCTGAACCAAAATCAAACCGTCTCAAGGACTGTTCACTTAAACTAATGAACTTTTCATAAGGCCGAAACGGATTTACATACTCATATTAATTTATTTAAACTTTAGGAACATATAGAACACTGGCTTACGTCAATAAAATTATGAGAAAACCTACATTGTGTGTTTGCTAAAGGGTGCTAGGAACAGCGAACAGACAAGTATCTTACTTACGTATAGTTAGTATGTTCATACCATGAATAAGGCAACATTTTAAATTATTTATGCATTTAAAGTATACATATATAAAAGGGATCTACCCAATTAAAAAAATAATTAAATAGTTGCAACATTTCATTTTTTTTACAACAAAAGCCACTTAAATAGATATAAAATTAAGAATATTTAGTTTTAACATAAAACTATGTTTTAGAAAGTCATGTTACGAAAAAATATATAAGTTCAAGTAGATTTTGTAGTTATTTAATATAGTTAAGGTTACGATCTTAAATAGTTAAGATCTTAAAATTAACTTACCAAGGTTAGGTATGTACTGCGACTTTCAGTAAATTATACATAACTAGCTTCTGCCCACGGCTTTGCCCGAGTGGTACCCAGATAAAAAGCAGCCGATGTATGTACCTCTTACCTTTAAGGTAGCGTTCGTAAGAAACAAATTCGCTTGGCCGTTTTGCCTTCGACTTACTTTGCAAAATTTTAGTCTACGTAAAGCCCTTTTATTTCATTCTTAATATTGGTAAAAAAAAACAGATAAGTAGATTCGGAGATCACCTATCTCTTACACCCAAACAAATTTTACCGCTTTATAATATAACTAGCTTCAGACCACGGCTTCGCCCGCGTGGTATCCGAATAAAAAGTAGCCTATGTGCTATTCTAATGTAGAGGTATAAGCTATATTACTGTAAAGTTTCATCAAAATCCGTTCAGTAGTTTTTGCGTGAAAGAGGAACAAACATCCTCACAAACTTTCACGTTTATAATATTGGTAGGATAGGAAGTGTAGATTGACTAGTGCAACCCCCGTGACTTTATGCCGCTGCATCCCCCAGAAATGTAATTTCAGAAAATCCTTTTCTTAGTGTCTAGGGACACACTTTCTGGAACATACCCTTCACATTTCAAGTTGACAGTCAGTCAGTATGTCCCGCAACGATTATTGATTTCCTTTTTATCTTAACAATCACGAAACCAAAAGTACCACAAGATGCACATAGCCAACCTACAATTTATGTATATAATGTTCTCGTAAATAGCATTGTCACCTGCATCGCCTCTCGTAAAGCGAAACTTTACGTTACAGTCTGCTCTTAGGTGCGGGTTCAGTTCCACAGTTCCGACACTAAAAGTAAAGTCTTATGTTCGCGTAAAAGTTAAGCGGCTTACACACCGAGGTAGCACTCTTAACGATGTTGCATAAAATAATATTGCTTTTAAATGTACTGGGTTTTAATAAAGTTACTCACGAAAAGAAGTAGTGGAGAGCAATTTCCACTCTAGAAAGTAATGTGTGAATTAACACGTGCTCAAAATGATAAGAAGAAATAACGTAAGGAAATCGGCCGTAGAACCAAAAATACGAAGTCATATGTCATCAGTTAGTGTTCCAATAAGTGGTGATGGCCTTGCCACCTGTCACGTAGAATCCTACTAATCCTACTAATATTATAAACGTGAAAGTTTGTGAGGATGTTTGTTCCTCTTTCACGCAAAAACTACTGAACGGATTTTGATGAAACTTTACAGTAATATAGCTAATACATCAGAATAACACATAGGCTACTTTTTATCCGGGTACCACACGAGCCAAGCCGTGGGCTGAGGCTAGTGCTAACTAATTGCAAACCCCACTGGCCGGTCCTAGTCAATAATTATCATCCGCCGCGGGGCAAATGTTTGTATGGTCTGCAAATATTCTGGTCTGGGTTTCTTCTACGTACAATATGTATGAATTTCCAAAAAAAAAAAAACAAGTATATCAGTCATGTTCCCATAATACAAGCTCTGCTTAGTTTGGAAGTGATGATGCCGTGTTAAAATGTCCAGCATTATTATTATCATATATGTTATGATTTTTTCCGGAAATATTAAAATATCTGTACGCCTACAGATATTTTAAATCAACTTTAAAAAAAAAGTAAAACGACCAAGCCTAGAGTGATGCGTAGTGGCAAGTTGTCAGTGAAGCGAATAAAACTCGTACAAGAGTCGTTAAATTACCTAACTACTAAAAATAAACCTAAAAAACTCTACAACCCTACCGAAACTCTATCACCCTACCAAAACTCTATCACCCTACCAAAACTCTATCACCCTACCAAAACTCTATCACCCTACCAAAACTCTATCACACTACCAAAACTCTATCACCCTACCAAAACTCTATCACACTACCAAAACTCTATCACCCTACCAAAACTTTAGTGTTAAGAAACTTTCAGGTTCATTCCTGAACAGTAATGATGTCACAATGGATACTATTTAACGATCTTACAACAAACACACTATAGGTAGCCATATTCAATATTATTTCGCCAAATTGATAACTCAATTTCGGTTCACCTTCAACTATTTAACCGAAGTTCGAGTGGAAACATCAAATAGGTCGGTGCTCCCTAGCTCGCTAAGTGTATAGAGATGTAGAATAAAAGCGCTTTCAGCAATATAACGCGCTGAAACAAGTTAATGAATAGGTACAGCTTGAACGGGAGCAATTATGTGAAACGTCTTATCTACATCATTAATTTTAATATAGTATCTATACTATAATAAGAATGTAACAGGTCAAATTCTGTACATTGAAGATATTTTGAAATTTTTTTTGGATGGCACTCTATAATTTATACTGAAGCCAAAAACATTTTTTTTTTTCGTTTTTGTCTGTCTGTCTGTCAGAATCTGGGCCGCGCATAGCGCCGAAACTACTGAACGAATTCAAATGAAACTTGGCATGATTAGAGTTCATAGTACGAGGTAAGACATAGGACACTCACACAGACAGCACGGTTCCCTAAAAAGAGGGGATCAAATTCAAAATGTGTACTTAGTTGTTAATCATTACGCGCAGTCCGATTTCATTCATTATTTTTGTGTTAGACAGGAGGTACTTTATAGATTGATGGCAATCGCGAACGAAGTCGCGGGTACAGCTAGTTATTTATCAATCTATATAAATGTTATAAAGTTTTTAAGTTTGTAAGTTTTGATGTAGGAGGTAATATCCGAAACAACTAGTCAGATAACAAAAAATCTTTCCTAATATTTAATATGGACCATAAGGTTGGACATGGCCTATATATTATTTCGTTAAAATAAAAGGGCTTTTCGTGGAGACCAATATTGCAACGAACGAGTTCACATTGTTCGACCCCACGATAGCTGAAACATCAAAATAAAAACCAAGCAGAGTTTATTGCCTGACTAACTTCTGCCCACGGCTTCGCCCGCGTGATAACCGGATAAAAGTAGCCTATTCTGATGTATAAGCTATATTTCTGTAAAGTTTCATCAAAATCCGTTCAGTAGTTTTGGCGTGAAAGAGTAACAAACATCCATCCTCACAAACTTTCGCGTTTATAATATTACTAGTAGGATTATTCTAGGCTCAGTCGCGCGCGAGAAAAAATAACGTTAATTTTATTCACGTAGTTGTCGTTTCTATATGATCTTTGTGATGTTCAATGAATAAAAACCTATATATCGACTTTGACTTTAGCGTTGTGGGTTGAAAACGAATAGATGCGATGCTACTGTGGTGTCTGTAAAAATGTCGAGGTGAATACGGCGTGATTGGTAAAGAAGCAATTTGCTAATTAGTACGTGAGTGAATGGATGTGGATGGATGGAGAGGGTTGAACCGCGTTCGATCTGATTGGGAGGTGAAAAATGTGGGGACGCGTAATTTGGACGAGCTTCGGAGCGAAAAAGTCGATGACGACGTGGTTTGGGTAAGGTATGGGTTTGGATAAGGTATGTCGTTTATACATAGTCACTCACAAATCCCAGATTAAAATGTCAACGAGTAGATGTCCTCTAAAGTAAAGCTTAGTTTATTTTTAGGTCTTTAGTTAGGTCGGTTAATGAATCACGTGTTACGTCGGCCACCGTTGGCAGCGTGCGATCGACTCTCTAATTCCAATTGATGTTTATAAATAAATCAATAATAATAAATAAATAAACACCATACATAGTCCTGACCCGGCACTAGGATTTTCTGTGTCGTTGGTATCAGAAACTACGAGTACCGTGGTACCACAACACCCAACCCCGGAACGAATATCTGCAGACATACAATTATTTGTACCGCAGCGGGAATCGAACTTATGGATATCGATAATTAAGGATTTTTTGCATTTTTCTATGCATGAGATATATAAAAAATATGATTTTTGAAGACAACCAAGATTCCTTATTATTTATGAAAAAGTTGTAGTTGTTTTTTTAAATAGGTTGAGAGGTCATGATAGATAGTCTAAAATTTACAAATGAGGAATTCGTGACCCAACCGAATCAGGATCTGACCGCCAAGTCGAGCATCATTTTGTTAGTTACAAGTTTTAACCAACCGTTAGAATTAAATTATCCTATCAATAAGCCTAAAATAAAATAATTCATTCTACCTACCTACATCTCCATTATATGTAGGTAGGGTACTTAGATTACTTACTAAGCTCTAAAACAAAAGTATCAGTCTTTTTGAAGTAAAAGTTACTCAAAAGTCAAAAGTAACTTCTCATTCAGAAACACAATCAAAGCGGATAGTAGATACTAAAGCTTTCTTGCTCGGAGTTGCAGCGGCGAAGTTATGGAGTTGTAAGAACCAGACAAAAGCTGACCGCGCTTTTTGGTTCAACCTAACTACTTAAACAATATTTAAGTTTCCGATTCAAATGAGACTGTTGTTTATTTTCGCTGAAAAGCTGCATTTAGTCATAACTTGTGGATTTTATAAGATTTATATCCCGATATGATAAGTGACTCAACTCAACGCATTAGCATTGCCATTCAACGTGGCAATGCTGCCAGCAATTTCTGGTAGTGATCTGGATGAGTTGATTTATCTTGAGAATAAAAAAAAATATTAATGTCTTCATTACTTAAATAGTTAGAAACAGACTCACAAACTCACAAAAATCAAGGCAAATATCCCATTTTCAGATATATAATGTTCTGAGTCATGACATGACTGATTAGAATGTTACGACTGGGTAGGTAATTGTCTAGAAGATAAGTAGTTTATCTGTATTTTTAACCGACTTTAAAAAAGGAGGAGGTTTTCAATTAAGGTTCTCAATTTTTATATGTTACGCGATATCTTCTCCAATTATTATTATGAACAGATTTTAATGATTCTCTTTTTAATGGGTAGGGTTATACGTCAAGAGTGGTCCCATATAATTTAGTTTTATTAAAAAATGGTACCCATAATGTTAAAACAATGGGAAATGAAATCTAATATTGGGCATTTTACCAACTTCCCGTTATTTGAAGTCGGTTTGTATTCTAAAAAATAATAATTTCAAGAATGGAGTAAATTGAAAACCAACCATATGTGGAATACCTGTAACAACTCTCCCTACAAACCGACTAGTATGCTATTTACATCGAAGGGGCCAGCCCACGCAGCTCAAAGCACATTTTACATCTGTTCCCGGATCCAATGTATCTCGTTTATTTCAGAGTTGTGAGCGCTAATCTGCCGCAGCCATTTATCATTGTTTTTGCAGCGGTTCTTTATAGGCGCAGTTGTCGCGGTCGGCCCTTCGCGCTTTCCAAACAAATCTATAGCAAATCTGTGTTTTCAGACCCTGTTTCCAACATTATCACTGAAAAGTAGATTTTATCTGGATATTTATTTATGTCGGTCACCGTCGGCTGTATCATCTCTTCCGATCAGGAGAGATTATGGCCAAATGAAGGTATATTCTTGATAAAAAAATGTGCATTAACACATGTTATTGAGCGTGGCCAGATCTTTTCATACTACGCTGTCGTTATTATTCCACAGCGTTCTTCCATTTTACGTTGATATTCTGTTTGAAACTCCATTATTTTGCGTACCACCTAGGTATAGATTTATTATATAAATAACAGCCATTTTATAGCATGTATATAATGATATTATAAAGTTTTTATTAATTACGTTTCTAAATTTTTTAATTTACAGTTGATTTTCTGTTTGAAACTCCATTATCGTGCGTACCACCTAGGTATAGATTTATTATCTAAATAAACAGATATTTCATAGTATGCATTTTTATAAAGTTTTTGTTAATAAAAGCGTAAACCTTACCCTTTAAACGATTTACTAACTTTATGGAGTGTACAAGTGGCAACAGCGAGTTTATCTTATTTCGAGTATTAACATTGTGATTATCGCTATTTTTCTTAAACTAATTAATATTGTTCAATCAAAACTGTTGCCTAGATACTTAGTGGTAAATAAATATAATTATATTATGTATTTATAGTGTCGGATTCGAACCCAGTACATTTAGAAAGGTAGGGTGAAGCTAGCTTCTGCCCACGGCTTCGCCCGTATGGTACCCGGATAAAATGTAGCCTATGTGTTATTCTGATGTATAAGCTATATTACTGTAAAGTTTCATTAAAATCCTTCAGTAGTTTTTGCGTGAAAGAATAACAAACATTCTCACAAACTTTCACGTTTATAATATTAGTAGGATGTATTGATAGTGTCAGATTCGAACCCAGTACATTTAGAAAGGTAGGGTGAAGCTAGTTGCCAACTGGCAACGACCTTTTTATCGCGGCTCGCAATAATCCACAAAGCACCCTCTGGCTTTAAATTTTTCTTCATTATCTCAAACTCACGATCAATTTGGACTCTATAATTAAAAGCTCCGCTCGTTCTACCATCATTTCGGACATTGCAATAAAGTGTTTGATGCTCATTCTGTCTGTCCGTAATTCGGTTCCCTTGTAATATAACGTTTAAGAGAGCCCCCAGCTTTCATGGGCTGTAAACTAACTTTGTAGAACGAAGTAAATGAAAAATGTCTGATATTGATTGAATACTTTCAAGGTATATTATACTATTACGATGACCTCGGTGGCGCGGTGGACGTGCAGCCGGCGATGCAAGAGGTGCTGCTTCTTTTCCCGCAAATGTTTGTGTGCTCTGCAGATGTTTGTTCCGGGTGTGGGTATTGTGGTACCACGGTACTCGTAGTTCCTGATACCCACGACACAGGATAACGTAGTCTTAATACAATACATTACATAGATAGATATTTTCTTATTATACATAGAAGATACCCAGAACACCTGGAACAAATATTTGCAGATCGTACAAACATTTGTCCCAGGCCGGGAATCGAACCCGCAACCTCCTGTGTCGCAGGCGGACCTTCACCCACCGCGCCACATCGATCATCAAGTATATGGGTTATATGAGATTTTTATAACATGGATTAGATTATTTTTCATACATCTAAAGGGGCAAACACGCATACAGCCCACCCACTATGATGTATAAATAATTAGTCTCTCACTGTTTTCTACGCCATTTTTACTGGTCCAGCAAACCCGCGTACAGAGCTGATGTGTGGCATCCGCTTTCGTCTACAGCGCGGACAAGCCGCCATTACACGAGCACCAGAACCGGCTTCATGAAACAACGGCTAAGACATTAATTATTACATTATCTAGTTTACCTTCTTTAACAGCGGTTCAACAATTTATATTTTAATCCTCAATGAAGCCACGCACTAATGAAAGGATAAACTGATTTGCCTGCCGGAACTATAAACTGATTTGCCTGCCGGAACTATAAACTGATTTGCCCGCCGGGACTATAAACTGATTTGCCCGCCGAAACTATAAACTGATTTGCCTGCCGGAACTATAAACTGATTTACCTGCCGAAACTATAAACTGATTTGCCCGCCGGAACTATAAACTGATTTGCCCGCCGGAACTATAAACTGATTTGCCCGCTGGAACTATAAACTGATTTGCCCGCCGGAACTATAAACTGATTTGCCTGCCGGAACTATAAACCGATTTGCCTGCCGGAACTATAAACTGATTTGCCTGCCGGAACTATAAACTGATTTGCCTGCCGGAACTATAAACCGATTTGCCTGCCGGAACTATAAACTGATTTGCCTGCCGGTACTATAAACTGATTTGCCTGCCGGAACTATAAACTGATTTGCCTGCCGGAACTATAAACTGATTTGCCTGCCGGAACTATAAACCGATTTGCCTGCCGGAACTATAAACTGATTTGCCTGCCGGAACTATAAACTGATTTGCCTGCCGGAACTATAAACTGATTTGCCTGCCGGAACTATAAACTGATTTGCCTGCCGGTACTATAAACTAATTTGCCTGCCGGTACTATAAACTGATTTGCCTGCCGGTACTATAAACTGATTTGCCTGCCGGTACCAAAAGCTTGGGGAATTGCGGTAGCTTTTGGTGTTTTTTGTTTGTGTTTTTGTCTCCAAAATAGTAAAATAAATTGTAATTACGAATATAGATAGATAGATAAAAAACATTTATTCGTTGCTACAGACACACACCAATATACATTTTATTGTCAGTAAGTTTGTGTTTGTGTGTGTTGCAGCACAAATAAAAGGCCATGGCTCAGTGAAAAATTTTTGTTTAAAAGCAAAAACACTGATTTTCAGCCAAAAACCTGTTGAGAGCAAGCAGAACGAGTTGCAAGTGTACCTAGCTACAGTTAGTTAGTTAGTTAGTTAGTTAGTTAGTTAGTGTTTAATTTAATTTCACAATCGTTTTGTAAGATTTCCAAGAATCCTTCTAACAATATGAATTTCAAAGTTTAGATCTGAAGATGTTTGTGGCTACTAATCTCCGTAACGACTGGACCGATTTGTATGAAATTTGGAAGAGTGGATCTTCTGAAAAAGGGCTCGTTCGGGAAATTAATGAATAAAAACTTTATTTGTTTATAGAGGTATACAGGTACATCCGTTCTTATGCTACGTTATTAGGTATCACTGCATTCGACTAAATTTTGCAAATATTAGGTATCTACTTACTCAGAAGAAATTCATATTAAATTAAATCGATATATAAAATTTCATGCATTACAATATAAAATAAAAATGACAGAAAATCATATCAGATTCATCTATGTTATAAAAACGTCTGTTACAGAGCCATCTACATATAATCGTATTATGGTCTTTTAGTGTTCTAAATTCATTTTAATTCAACTTTAATTGTCATTAAATAAACGTTTCTGTCACACATTTTTAATCAATATCTGGGCATTACTAACTTATAAACTATTTTCCTTTTGGTTATGGCCTTTTCATCTTTCTCAAATAGATTTATATTGTAAATAGATATAAGGAAGGGACTGTAAGTATTTTGTGTTTTATAAATATTGGTCTACATGATTCGGTTCATTTTAAAGCAAACATTGAGCGAATACACTTTTTTTGCGCTTTAAAAGCTCTCTGTGAGTCCGTTCAGTTTCCCCATAGTATAACCCCATATCATAGAACGGAACACGCATGGCTAAAATGCTACCACCATGCCTATATCTGCCGCCAAGCAGTAATGTTCTGATTGCTGTGTTTCTGTTTGAGGGTATGGTTGCCGGTGAAATTACAAATGAGATCTTTCATCTTGATATCTCAGGTAGACAACGCGTGAGTGATCTCAGGGTGTCTAGACAAATCCCACTTTCTGTTGGCGTTAACGCCTGAAAGATTGAATTGTATGGAAATGTCACGTGACAGCTGCCAAGTTTTACCTCGACAATTTTGCGTTAGCGTGAATGGAAAACTAAGCGTGAGGTATCTGTCTAGAGTCCTGTGATGCATATTTTTTCTGATCTGCATTTAGTACCGCCGCGCGTAGTTAGTTAATTGACTGCAGCAACGTTGCTCAGAATATACAATATGCAGAATATACAATATGCAGATTACATTGTCGTACGGAGTTAGCTTAATAACTACCTATTTTATTTTTTGCGTCCGAGATGCAAACTCAAATAAATGTTCGTTATTTTAGGATGTAAAACATTTCTATTTTACATTTCTTTAAAATTCTACAAATCTATTGTATCTACTCGTATAAATAGGTTTGAATAATTTTTAACTGTTTTTAAGCATAATACATTTATTCATACAACTATTTACAAGTAGGTATATACAGAAAATACAGATGAAACAACTAGCCATCTAAAGACCGTAGGTTACAAACGATCTATAGATAGCTCAACTGATCCAGATCACTACCAGACGGAAGCGTTCCCAAAATACTGGCTGCATTGCCACGCTGAATGGCAATGCTAATGCGTTGACCCAGATAAGAGCCAGCCCTCTGGTCACGCGTCACTTTTTGGTACTTTATACCTATAAATAAATAATACTGGACATTTCCACACAGCATCATCTAGCCCCAAAGTAAGCAGAGCTTATGTTATGGGAACAACTACTTATATACATATTTTTTTGTAAATACATACATATTATATATAGAAAATATCCAGACCCGAGACAAATGAATGCAGATCATACAAACATTTGTCCCGCAGCGGGAATCGAACCCGCAACCTTCTGCGTCTCAGGCGGGCCTTCGCCTACTGCGCTACTTGCAAAAAACACTTTTAAACAATAATAAAATATCTCGGGATTTATTCCAATAACTATTAGAATATTCATATTGTAAAAACGGGAATTTTCACGTACCACACTATTGGTGAAGGCACCGACTAAGTTTCGACTCTTTCCGAGAGTCTTCATCAGGTTGAGTGATCGCGACGTTCTCACTCCGCGTCACGTCGTTCACTACGCGCTGCCGCTCGTTGCTCACGGTTCAAATCGATTAATGTCGAAACCAGTTTTTCAATTCGCAAAACGAGCATCGCCATTTAACGTGTCAATGCTGCTTGCGTTCTGGGCATGTGAAGACCAACTGGTGAAGCTCTATCAAACAATTTTTAAAGAAGCATCACCCAACATATAAATTCTCTGTTATCCTACTATTATTATAAACGCGAAAGTTTGTGAGGATGGATGTTTGTTACTCTTACTCGTATGCAAAAACTACTGAACGGATTTTGATAAAACTTTACAGTAATATAGCTTATACATCAGAATAACACATAGGCTACTTTTTATCCGGGTACCGCGCGGGCAAAGCCGTGGGCAGAAGCTAGTTCTCTGTAATTGCATACTCTGCTCCCATCAATCAGAATCAAAATAATCAACCAACGAAATAAATCGAACCGACAAACGTGACTAATAATGACTCGACTGAAAACGGCAAACAAATAAAGGAACCTATACACACAACCACTAAAGGAACCCACACATTGAGGGCACGGGTTCATCTCGGCCGATGTAACTGAGCTGATTGGATTAGATCCTGAGTAAAGTCTCAGTGCCCTTAATAGAGTCCTGGCGATAAAATGCAAAAATTCCAGCCAATCGGGACAATTGTAGGGAATTCGTGACGTCAGGATATAGGGATGCGACCACGAGTCTTGAAAGAGATTGACGTATTACGTACCTACTTGAATATATTGGTAGAGTATCTTGTATGTATTGTAACTTTGAAATATTATCATGCATTGAAGTTCACAATAATGTATTAAAAAATAACGACTTCGGTGGCGCAGCAGGTGAGCTGGCTGTGACACAAGGGGTGCCGGTTCGACCGCCGTTGCGGGACAAAGATTTCCTTGATTTCTAGATATTAGTTCGGGGCTCACGACACTTACCTACCCTCTTATCGCTCGCGAAATAAGCAAGTATTGACGACCTCACTTTTGACAACCTCTGTGGTGCAGTGGGCGAAGGCCCGCCTGAGACGCAGAAGGTTTTTAAAACTAATTTATAACTAATTACATGCAACCTATTGGGCAAGGAAATATTATCATTAAAAATTTATAGTAAGTAGGTATACAAGCAAGCAAAGTTGAGTTAAGTTGGTACCTAGTTAAATAATGGGCAAAATGCAGGTAGATTTAGGTAATGCGCATCAAAACTATCCAAAACTTGACAAACTAGGAATTAACTGAATTAGATGATTCATATTGTAAAAACGGGAATTTTCACGTACTGCACTATCGGTGAAGGCACCGACTAAGTTTCGACTCATTCCGAGAGTCTTCATCAGGGTGAGTGGTTGCGACTTTCTCCTTCCGCGTCGTTTTTGGAATAAAATTGAATTAAATGATTTAATTTCCCAGTAGTGTTATCTTCTCATATAAACTGTGACCTTTTGACGTACTAGAAATAATTTGTCGAGTTTGTAAGTTTTACACTGACTTTTATCGCGTTTACCTTTTAATATAACTACTATTTGTGACACGTATAAAAAAAACAAGTTTTTTACTGATCTCGACATTTTGAAAAATACTAATCTAATATATTATCGATTTTCAAGACCGTTGATCGACTAGATGGCCATCACTAGCGGCTGGCGTATCTACAGAGTAGAGTTCAATAACTAAATCAATCGGTTGCGAACGCGGCGCATCTTTCCCATCACCGCAAAGTATATGTCGATAAACAGTCTCTCAACTAATACTTGCAAAGTTACGGGCAAATGCAAATGTATGAATTTGCACTATCTCACATCACAACTATTTCAATTTATATATTTGCAAAACATGGGTACAAGCAGTAGATAATACAGTTTTAGTAAGTCCAGGCATAATTTAATATAAGAATAAAGTATAAGTCTAAGTCTAAAGAGTCATGCATTCGATTATACAACCAGGCTAGCTTATGTCACAATATTTTATGTAATAATAAAAAAAATGTATATAATTATAAAATGTAAAATTCTTAAAATTATCTAAAATTTGTCAAAAAGACAAAAGCTACAATTAAATTAAAATACACTCACGACTATAATCATGGGGTAGTCAGAGGCACGTAAATTTTGGCATATGCCCGCGTTTTGCAAGTAGTTAGCATTTCACGTGACAAGCCAATCTACGCTTATTGGAACACTAACTGATGTACCATCAGTGTCTGCAAATGCCTTCGAATTTTTGGTTCTAGGACATGCCGGTTTGCGCACGTCTACCTACGTTATTTTCGAGTAGTAAAATCCATTGTTGCACGGCCGGGCTCGAACTAACGTCCTTCAGATTGGAAGTTGGGGTTTCACCCATCAGCCTAACACGGCCCCAGCTACAAGCTTTAGTAAAAATATAATGTTAAAAATAAATGTGTAGTACACAGACTAAATACACGCAAACATTAAGACCTTTTGTACGTTTCTATTGAGAAACTTATTGTGGCAAAAGTGTGGAAATTCAATCCAACGCAGTTCAGACTGACTTCAAGAAAAATCACTGTTTCTGATATTGAAACAAATGAAGTTGTTACACTGACAATGCACATCTGTACTGTGGCACACTGCCGCGCGTCACATGCCGACCTTATATTGGAATAAATCACTGTTCTGATTCCATGCCCTATTTAAATATTTGTGATTTTATGCGGAAACTCGGAAATAAATATTGATGCTTTGTTCAATACTAGAGGTAATGACTAAAAATTACACATGTGCAAATTGTTCTGAATTGAAGTTTTTTAGGCTTTTTTAGGCTTGCTCAGTTCTAGCGTATCATGATGTTGATGATGTTTTCTCAATATTTGAAAGATTTAATTTCCTCTAGCTTGTTGCTTGTGTCATAATCACAAAACGTCATATAGCGAAGGTTCGGATAAATGAAAAGAGAAAAAAACGCGCTTACGTAACGGAGATTCTCACATTCTTACTGTGTGGTGTCATGTCCATCTATAACTTATATTTTTGGTTCATATCCGCGTATTAGTTAGCATTCCACGTGGCAAGTTGCAAGCCATCGCCGCTTATTGGAACACTAACATATGTCACACGCCTTCGCTTTTTTGGTTTTAGGGCATTCCGGTTTCCTCACTTTGTTTTCTTTCACCGATTTGAGTACGTTTTAATGCGCACATATTTTTTTTAGTATAATCTATTGGTCCATTGGACTGCGTTCGAACTCACAACCTCTGGTTCGGAAGTCAACACGGCCCTAACGATGTTTTATTTTTGAAATATAATCTTAGAAAAAAAACATTTATTTCAGACCTAAAGTTGATCCATAGAATATACACATTTAAATAACATACAATATTTGTATGTAACTGAAAGCGACATACACTGCTGCATTAGCGTTTCTTGGCGATCGTTGGATGTAAGCGTACGTTGCCGCGAAATTTCTAGAATATTCACTGTAATACATAGTTAATTTTATTTTCTCGCAATCGAAGTGAAGCGTAGATTATTTAACTCGGGACTAAAACCCATTCCTAATCGATTATAGTCAGCATATGTTGAAAGAACTTAAAATGAATGGTGAATCTCTATTCTTTTGTTACGTTAGTGTAAAGAGAGCGATATATAAAATTAAGTTTAGTTGGTGTACAAGAGAATCGACGAAATTGTGTGAGCGAATAATTCGGATGATGGCCTCCTTGACCCGCAGATAGTACTCGTCTCTGGGTAAATGTGCTCGTAGCGGGGTGCCCACAATCAGGGCTGATGAGAACGGCCGCCTCCCGCCGCCGCCGCCGCCGCCGCCGCCGCCGCTCACTGACTACGCCCGCCAACACAGAATAATATAGTAACGACAGATGCTTGTAGCTGCCGGGCAGAGAACCTGCATCTCACCTATTTTTTTTTTATAATGCTGGTTATTTTTCACACAAACTGAATATCAACCAGAATTTAAAATATTTTTCAAAATTTTAGTTAGGTTTAATGTACTATTGTTGTAAGTAGGTATCTCATGCTCGTCTGCACTTAGCTTAAGAAAATACTTAAGCACAATCTTAGTAGCTGATTTCTATGACATAAAATAAGTATAGATATACCTTAACCCTGGCCTAAGTTAGAGCAGATTAGGCAACATTTCTCGATACCCCAAATAAAAAGCTTAAATTCAAATTCCGTAAAATATATAGTCCATAATAGACTGTCTGTGACGTACGTGGTATCACCATTATCATCAAAACATTTCATAATTTCCTGATCGTTTGCAATATACCATATGCAGTTCCAAACCAAGCTGCCAGCCAGCGCTCCGACCTACCACTTGAAGAGGGATTTACTTACTTTTCGGCGTCACTTTCGGCGTTCGCCGAAGGCCTGCGTACAAATACCATTGCTAGTCAATAATTAATCGGGAGAAAGTTTGACTGCATTATCTATGGTAATATTCACATCGATATACATTCGGTGTATGTACCAATGTCACACATAAACTATTATAAAAAAGACCATATAAGTCCAAAAGTCCAATAAAATAGTTAACTCTCTTTCAAAAGGGTTTATTTCAACAAACACATTTTATGTCCGTCAACGCTGAGCTCCAAATATTTCTCCGCTCCATGACTCAGGTCACAAAACTCCATCCTAGTGTTTGGTATTTTTGTATTATAGTTTTTTTTTAAAGTAAGTAATTCGACTTTTTGTTTTTGTGTTCAACTGAAATTCGGCGTCGTTTTCGGCGAACAGTCGTCATACTTTCAACAAGAGGGCTTCGGTCGGCACTTAACTAACACAAGTTAGTTCGCTCGGTTAAGTAACACATGTGCTCGCTTGCTCAGAGCCGGCTACTTACGCAAGTTAATCGATACTTGGAGCTTAACGACTATTTAACTTGCTTTTGCTGTGAGTTTTCGACGCTTTGATAACAACAGATAGATTTAAAGATATTATTGCGAATATAAGGCGTGCTTTACCATTCTCTTGCTGGCATTTTTGATTTATTATATTTTTTGCAATTAAAATGATACCAAACCACGATAATTTCGATTCTATAGCAATACATTGTTTCGGGTGAATTTAGGAAGTTGCTTTGGATCGTTTTATATGATAATTGTTTGAAAGTGTGTTTCTTGGCGATAAAAAATCCATTAGTATTTTTATCGGCATGTTTCGTAGAGTAATAAAAACCAATATTGATTTGAACAAAACGTTTTGTCTCGTATTAGTATTTGTTGTTTCTAAACCAATTAGAAAACTCAGTGATCTCCTTATATTTTTTTATTGTACACAGAAACATAAAACAAAATATTTGATGAGGCATTTACAAAGGCGAGCTTAACTTTAAAAAAAGTTTTCTTCCAGCAAACCTTTGAGGAGAGAGAGAAGTGATGAAGTTGGTAGGTGTACATAGACATGAAAGAAGAAACTAAATATTATTATACTAATATATTTAAATAAACCTCATAACTATACATACCTACTTGAAACCTTATAAATACATATACATCGAAAATGCTGAGGTTTTTCCATGTGACAAGGTTAATTAAAAAGGGCGTTTTGAAAATATAAAATTTTAAAAGGTCCTTAACCAACAGTTGGGCTGTATGCTGGTGTGCCAAGGAGGTGGTATACAAAAATAAAAAAAGTGGTACTAGGTATTTTAAACACTAATTAACAGTCACATGATACCCATAGTATCAGAAACTACGGGTGCCATGGTATCACAACAAACATACCCGAAACAAATATCTGCAGAGCATGCAAACATTTGTCTCGCAGCGGGAATCGAACCCGCGTCTCGCCCGGCTTCTTACCCGCATATTTATCTATTCTCCTGTAAAAAATTATATGAATTTGTTGTATTTGTATATAAATATAAATAAAGGATCTGAATAGATCCCCTGAAGACCCTACAGCAAAGTGAGATAAACACTGATAAGTTTACGTGAAGCCCAACTCTTCTTGTTAGTGCACTCTAGTCTAATCATAGCAAAGGAGTACGTAGAGGCAGTCCCAGCCGCGGCATCACACTAGTTTCTCTATGTTTGGTAACCGAGGCACGGACCGGGCGCACATTCAGCCGCGAAGATAAGGACCTTTATTGCGCACGCGACGGAAACGACAGCTTAATTCTACGTGAAAATAGGCGAGTCGACTTACAGCAACTTTATTTACTTAACTTATGCATTAAGCTGCGAGTGGGGACGGTATTTTGTGTACAAATTAATGTTTTGGGGTTCATTGTTTGCTTTAATGAGCTTATTGCCATTAGTTTTAATAGCTTTGTGTTCGGAGCGAGGAGCACGGAGACTGTGATGATCATACGAGTATACTAGAGACGACGTCGATAGATTTCAGAAGTGGGTTTTGGCGCAAGGTAGTGGGCGATTAGTGGGTTGTGACGTTTTATTCTCACTGCGGGACAAATTTTTGTATGTTCTGCATATATTTGTTGTGTTACCATGGGTTCATTTGCACTAAACTTTGCTCCTATGCCTGGTTACAAGTTTTTATAGAAAAATTTAAAAAAAGTTTTACTTTAGCTTTAGGAGTTTAGTTTAGCAGTCGAGCTAAAATCCGATGGAGGGTGCTATGAAGGTACCCCAATTATTCATACTAATTAATTAATTATTTATTTTAAATTACAATCACACTTTCTTAACTGTAAGGGACAATAAAAACGAAAATTTAATCATACGATCTATTGTTATTAGTTTATATTTATTTATATTATTTTTATCTTCTTGTTTCAGATACCCACGACATAGGAGCGTTGAATCAGGACAAATAATGTATGTGTCTGTTCGGTGCTTATATATTTATACTGTGCCCATTTATTTTATTATAGTATTATGTTACTCGAAAATTTGTGACAACGAAAGTACACATGAAATTATATATGAGTAAACTCTTTTTAGGGCTGCCTTACCTCAGCCTAGTCAGGCCATTGACCTAAAGGGTGATCCAGAAAAAACCAAAAAAACTAGTTACTGATGTCTCAAAGCTTTATCGAAAAGAAAGTTGTAGGTATCCCAAGCCAAACTCATTGTATCAAAATTCATAACCAAACCAAAATACCGAGGACCTCATAAAGGTTGCCAGATAACATTTCCCTCTCACATTCACAATTACACACGGAAAACACACACACACACACACATAAACACACCCGAACATATTTATATTAGCTTTTTTAGTTAACTTTATTACTTATATTTCCTTATTTACTTTATAAGTTGTTCCATAACTTTGATTGGAACTCTCAATCCTTTGTAACGGAGGAGGGCGTTGGTGTCTGCGACACAGTTTTTATACTTCTGCAGACATCATCGTTTTTCAATAGAATTCGTATGCCATCGTTTCTGTTCCTCAATAAATATATTTGAATTTGAATTTTGAATTTGAATTTGAAAAAATCTTGTCAAACAAAAGTTCAATTTACTTAGTACGTATTTATCAACATGAGTTATACCAGCCACAAACCATTAGATGATGGACGCCATCTATACCAATCCACAGATAACGAATATAAGGAAGTGACGTTTCAGTCACATCCAATTTGCTGCTTTATAAATTGTTTGTTTCGCGACGAATAATTAACAGAATGCAGGGTGTTAGAGCAGAAGTCAAAGAAACAGCAGGATTGAGGGTCCTGAAATGATTTTTCATATCGTTTATTCATACTGATATGTAAATCAGCTTAGGTCTTACATCAAAGTAAAGCCCTGACCGAGCGCTGCAAGTTTTAGTCAATAATAAAAAGATAACACATTGGAAAGATACAATATTTATAATTAGAAATGTAAAATATTAAATATATATTTTATGGTTTTATCATTTCGGGATCATTTCTTCACTTTCATGGGCAGAATCTAATTAATTATGGACTTTATACGTATTATGGACACCCTGTATTAAAAATTAGATTAGGATACAAGAATAGATATGAAAACAAAATCAATACACGCGCACAACTGCCACCAGCATGATGGAGATCCTCGGATGCATAATTCAGTACTCAGTAAGCAGATCTGTGAGCATACCAAGTAGGTGTAGTCAGAGACACGTCCAAACATCATATTACATGGTATATGTTCGCGTTTCGCAAAGTAATTAACATAAATAAAATATATATAACCAAGACAAAAAAAAATCTATGTATGTAAGTATAATATGTGACGACCGATGTGGCGCGGTGGGCGAAGGTCCGCCTGCTACACAGGAGGTTGCGGGTTCGATTCCCGCCCTGGGACAAATATTTGTACGATCTGCAAATATTTGTTCCGGGTGTTCTGGGTATTTTCTATGTATACTAAAAAAAAATATCTATCTATGTAATGTATCGTATTAAGTATATCAGTCATCTAGTACCCATAACACAAGCTCTGCTTAGCTTGGGGCTAGATGATGCTGTGTGGATTGTCCAGCATTATTTATTATTTATTTTATTTATTAATATGAAGGATGAATGTCGTTTGTCGATTTTTCAAAATGTACAAAAGGAAAAAAACTCATACGATAATTTCCACCCAACAACCCTTCAACCCACACCTCGGGTAATTCTCATGAATCAGCGCGGCATACCATAAATAATAAACAAGTTCCCATTTATACTCGTCACCCAAACAATGATTCAACTTCATACCGGAAGTGAGGGCCCAAAAGGCGTGCTCAATGGACCGTGAGCCATAACTGTCACATCCAATGAGCTGGTTTATTGGCTCATGGCTCGTTGGCGAGTCCTGACCAAATTAGCCCCGCCAATTCCCGGGGTTAAATACGCCGTGATTAAGACGGCTCAGGACGTCACGTGGTTTAGTGTGAAGCAACGTGAAATTGGTCAATATAAGTTAATTTTTATTTTATTTTATAAGCGACGCCTGACCATAGATCGAGCTCTTGTTTGAGTCAACGATTTAGCATCGCCATTCAGCGTGGCATTTTGGGAGCGTTCCTGTCTGGTAGTGAGCTGGTTCAGTTGAGCTATTTACAGATCGTTTGCAACGGTATTTATACTACTATAAATACCGTTGCATTTACCCTACTCATTTATAAAAACAATATTTCGTTTTATAATCCTTTAACAAGAATTTGTCGACAGTACAATGAGTTGTCGAAGGCTAATTTGGAATTGGATATTTATAACTAAATTATGTAAATTTACACTTAAAGACATCCTCCATTGTAACGCGGAATTTGATGCTCATACAAAGTAGCGTCTTGATCCCTAAGGTCCATTAAATAGGTAGATAGTAGATAGGTTATTGTGTTCCTAGTTGTCTTATATCTGTTTTTGTCTTAAATACCTTAGTAGGTAAATGAAGTAAAGTTACTTTACTTAATTTACATAGTTTTTATTCAGTATTTTTTATGAATCTGGGCCCTGACCATGAGGTCTTACAGCGATTCAGTTCAGGCAAAGATGTCACTTCCTGCTTTGCGATTGAAGACGCTATGGCGTTGTAAAAGGTTTGTCATTTGCATAGCGGGATTTGACATCTTTGCCTTAATTGAATCGCAATAAGACTTGGTGGTTAGGCCTCTGGTCTTCAAACATACTACACAGTTGTTTGTCTGCTCAACATTGTTACTCATTTATCGTTGTTGGTGTGCGCACATAAGTTATGTATTCTAGATATTGTATTTTTAATGTTTGTAACGTGTAACGTGTGCTTAAATAAATAAATAAAATAAAATAAAGCTATTTTCATTTGTATTTTATATACCTACTTGTAGATAGTTGTATTGTGTTAATTGCAGCGCCCCTCAGTGAATTGTGGCGATAAACCTAATAAAGAACCATCCTGTAAGACAGGAACAAATCGATTGTTTAAAAACGAGTTGTTTCAAGGATAAATGCTAACGGACAAACAAACACTCTCTTAAAACAAGCTCCTTATATCGCAGGTAAAATATTCACATATTTCATATAGCTCAGACCTATGCCAGTGAACTTAGCAGATCATTTCCCAGCAGATCCAAAATAAAGATGAGTTCTTCTCGCATGCGGATGAGTTCTATAGTCCCTGATACTTTTAAAGGATACTTCTAGCGATTACCCCTGAATAAAAGATGTTTAAAAAAATGATCTGCTAACTTCCGGAACAGATCATTTCCCAGCAAGTAAAAAAAAGTGTTCTAGCGATTACGCCTGAAAAAAAGTTAATTGAAAAAAAATCTGTCAACTAATCGTAGCACATCATTTTACAGCAGATCAAACAAAAAGTGGGTCCATAGCACCATGTATGCAAAGTATAGTACGTTGATGTCTTTTGTAAGCTGTTTTTTGCGTAGCACCAGCGTAGCACCAGCGTAGCACCAGCGTAGCACCAGCGTAGCACCAGCGTAGCACAAGCGGAGCATAAACCGTAGCGCTTCGATGTATTTAGTAAGAGAGTTCATAGCAAGATCGCACATTTTTTATACATCACAAACATAACTTAAACGGAGAGTACACATATCTCTAAAGCTAAAAGTCTGAATTTAAAAAAGAAAAAAAATATTTAAAAATGGTACTGGTGGTATGTAGACGACGTGTTTGCCATAATACATAAAGATAACATCACACCGTTACTTACACATTTGAACACCAGACACCCTAAAATCAGTTTCACTGTGGAGCGTGAACAAAACAAAACTCTGCCTTTTCTAGATGTGTTGGTCAAGCGAGAAACTTCAGGACGCTTCTCACATTCGATATACCGCAAACCAACACATACAGACAGATACCTTAGAGCTGACTCTCACCACCATCCAGCACACCTCGCCTCTGTACCACGCACTCTAATAAATAGAGCTCTTAGGTTGTGTGACCCACAATACGTGGATGCTGAACTGTCACATGTGAAAGAGGTGTTAGAGAGAAACGGCTATGGTTGGAGACAAAGTTTTCGGATCGCAAACACGTCTATGAGGTCACGCAAGGCATCGGTAGAGAGAGCTGTAGCATATTTACCATTTGTTAAAGGAATAACAGATAAAATCGGGCACGTCTTACGTCGAAAGTACAGCATAAAAACGATATTCCGACCCCTGACACAATTGAGACAATTGCTACGTTCTCCCAAGGACAGAGACCCATTAGGTGTCCCCGGTGTCTACAAGATTCCTTGTGACTGCGGTAAATGCTACATCGGCGAGACAAAACGCAACATTTCTACAAGGCTCACCGAACACATACGCGCTGTGAAGAACTTAGATATCAATAGTTCCGCCATAGCAGAGCATTCGCTGGTCACTGGTACGACGCACTATATCCGTTTTGATAAAGCCCGGGTCTTGGCAAGAGAAAAGTTTTTCGTTCCTCGCAAGATCCGCGAAGCTATCGAGATAGGTCGTCTACCAAACTTTAACAGAGACCGTGGATGGGCTTTACCCCCCGCCTGGAAGTCATGCCTGTATGGACTGAATGATAACGGGGGAGTCGAATCTGACATTGCCACAGTGAGCGTAGCCTGTCTGGCTCCTCCAGGAATAGGTTATTGCATCGACGTGAGCAGTAGCGTAGACGATGTAGCACCCCTACCACCAGTAGTTACTACAACGCTACGAACACAATCACCCCCTCCACTCGCGCGCCTTTATAACCGCGCACAACGTGCGGCAGCGCGTAGTGCACGGCGCGACGCGGAAGGAGAAAGTCGCAACCACTCACCCTGATGAAGACTCTCGGAATGAGTCGAAACTTAGTCGGTGCCTTCACCGATAGTGCAGTACGTGAAAATTCCCGTTTTTACAATATGAATTTAAAAATGTCTTATACAAATATTTTATTTTATTTATTTATTTTATATACAAATATTATATTATATTATTCCAAAAACTATCGTGAACTTGACTATTCATATTGTAAAAACGGGAATTTTCACGTACCGCACTATCGGTGAAGGCACCGACTAAGTTTCGACTCATTCCGAGAGTCTTCATCAGAGTAAGTTATGAAGCACGTTAAGCACGTTCGTTATGAAGAAAACAACAGATAGAGATCATATTCTCACGACTCGCAAGACGATCTTTTATGTCTCTAGCCAATCATTTGAAAATGATTGCGGCCAACGAACTTAAAACCGCAGTTACGCATTCGTCGTTCGCTCACGAATGCTGACTAATCTGCTGCGCTAATCTGTGATGGAATATTCATACATTTTCCGCCACAGATTACTAAGCAGTCGACCAACATGTGCGCGAATGCCGAATGTGTAAATGCAGTGTAAAGAATTGCCCTTTATCATCATCTACGAACAAAAGGCAACTGCTTATAAATAAGAGCCAAATCTCTCGAGTGTGTGAAAACCAAGTGTGTCTAGTCAGGCCCTCAGACATACTCCTAAACGTATTAGTTCTTAGAAGTGGTCAACCCCTCACAGAAACCTCGTGAAGTGGAGGCGTCATGGAGGGAGAGGGCGCGCAGCCTCTCTCAAACAGACAACACAAGTTCTACAAATCGTACAATTTTCAACAAATCCTTTTTTTGGCAGAATAATAAAATTATGCATTCCATAAATTTTGCATAGACAGGTTGTCTATTGTCGGTGGCGCATTAAGTGGCTGAGACGTAAGAGGTGCGGTTTCGATTCCCTCTGCAGCACAAATGTTCTGCAGATATTTGTTCTGGGTCTGAAAGTTGTGGTGCCATGGTGGCACATGGTCAGCATTGGTGGCGGTTGGAAGTTTATTTATACATTATTTTTTCAAGAATATAGATTGAATCTAAACATCTTTGTATAAATAAAACATTTTTTTTTTCATTAATAATTATTTCTGATGTTTAAAATATTAATAAAGATAGTTATGTCTATTTATCCACACATTAATCTAATAGTAGTTGCACTTAACTTTCTACTAAATTCACAACTTAAAGTACTCCTCCGACCATTCTCAAAATCACAAAGAATCCTGTCCTCCTCCTCCTCCATCCAAAGTTTGACCGTTTTTAAGCGATAACACCGCCCATTGCGTTCCAAAAGTATAAAACAAAATTAAGAGAGTATAATTTGATAGTAACTACCAATGAAAAATAGTTTTACCGTTTTTTAATGATAGATAGATAAAAACATTTATTCGTTGCTACAGACACACACCAATTTACATTTTATTGCCAGTAAGTTTATGTTTGTGTGTGATGCAGCACAACAAAAAGGCCATGGCTCAGTGAAAATAACACTGATTTTCAGCCAAAAACCTGTTGAGAGCAAACAGAACGAGCTGCAAGTGTACCTAGCTACGAATGATCGTAGTTGTGTTGCGAGTAGCGTTCATACATTTAAAAGGGAAGAATCAAACTGATAAAACAACTAATGAGAAAATATGCACAAGTAATGAGGCATCTACGAATCTACGGTACCCTAGAATAGCGTGTCTGTAGGTATCACACGTCTTGGGTACTTTATTATACTGTCTATTCAGTAAAGTTATTCTATGACTGGCTCCTCAATTCGCATGTTCTCCTCGAACGAGTCATATCAGCGCAATATTCTGTTCATTGAAAATATACCAACATTAGCAAATGCTTCCGAAAACTAATCATAAAACCAGTATCGCATTGGTTCTATCATTTAGCTTTATTTTTGCTGTAATATTTACCTTCCCACATCAATCCCGGAACAGAAACAGTTTCGATAAACCGAATATTCCGTAATTATCGGAGGGAAATGCATCGGGCATTCCGGCACATTATAACTGGAGATATTAGTCATGCATTTCAGAGCAACATTGTTTTGGTAGAACGCTCGCATTGTATTCATTGAAATCATAATCATCTATTCGAATTCAATCATACTATTATATCTAGCTATCCTATCATACTATATTTTCCTAATATTTTATCGTATCCTAGAAAAGATGTTATATATACAAAAAGTATGAATGTTTGGATTGGTGCCTCATACTTTTTATGAATGTTTGTTTGGGCGCGTCTATATTATTATTTTTATCTATTTATACAGGTCCACGCGTTCGAAGCCATGGGCAAACGCAACTCAAAGTTGAACAAGGTGAAATCATTCATGGAGAAACTTTGTTTTAAAGAATTAAATAAGATCGTATAAAATGTGTAGTTGAAAAAAACACGCTTTTATCATGCACTAAAATTTAAATCAAAAATCCACTATCCACCTCCTGGCTCCATCATCAGACCCTCGAGTTTGGGCTCAATTAATTTACTATAACTGAAGAATTCCACTATCTACCTCCGGGCTCCATCATCAGATCAGCTCCAAGATACCAAATTATAGTATTAGGTATTATCCGAACTACATATATACAAAGATTTATTTCGATACGACTTAGAAGTAGGTAATTGACTACATTGTTTGTTGATTTGATTACATTGTTTGTTATTTAGTTAGTTTAAAAAGTATCAATCCTTGGCACCAATACTTGGTGAATTTAGCCGATTCGATTAACTTTCTCCCGAAGATTGTACGTAAAAGTTCACATTTAAACTTCAGTACAAGAAGATATTCGTAAGTGATCACTTTGGAATTCCCAACGCAAATGTCTTGGAAAATCAAATTTGGTATTTTTATTAGCGTTATTCGATATTGAACGATAAAAAACGTTTCTGACATCTTATTCGGTAAGTTCGAGTAGTATCGACCCGAAGCAATAACTTGGATTGGATAAGTAAATAGAAAATGCTTTATTGCAAGAACATTATTAGGTAAGTAGGTATATAGGCGAAGTAAGCATTTTATTCCCGCTAATATTTGTGGTCATTTTCATGTCGAGAAACAATTTATATCTGGGTGTTTTCTATGTATATTATGTATGTATTTACAATAAAAATAATTATATAAGTAGTATATCAGTCATGTAGTTCCCATAATACAAGCTCTGCTTAGTTTGGGGCTAGATGATGCTGTGTGAATATGTCCAGCATTATTATTATTATTATTATAAAACGGAGAATTTGTATATAATCTACACAAGTATAAATCTATGAAAAGTGGAATACAATTTTGTTGAAAACCAAAATGTTTGATGGCTTTTTACTTCATTCATAAGACCGCCCAGATATCTGGCATTTCTTAATTCTGATCTTAGTAAGAGTAGGTATATATTTATCACGATGTTTGCCGAAAACAAAACAGATATTGTAAATCAATCTTCTAAGCTTTTGTAAGATATTATTGGATACACGATATAAGATATTATTCGATTGATAACCTCAGTCGCGGCTACCTTACCTACCTTAGTTGGTAAATAAATTAATGCTTAACTTATAAAAAACTAAAAACTGCTTTAGATCAGTGAACTGCAGGATATGGTGAAACTACAAAGTATCATACTTTGTTGTTTAAATGCGAGGATTAAATGCACCTTTAACGCACACTTAAATTTTAAGTAATCAGTATCAGTATAATCAGTAGGCTTTCACTACTTTATTTCATGACGACTTACCCAAAATGATTAAAATGGAGTAGGTAACTTGTTCTCGAAATTTTGAGAAATTCACCAAGATTCAAACAACAATGTGTTTATTGTGACAGTACCACCATCCCATCCTACTATTATTATAAACGCGAAAGTTTGTGAGGATGGATGTTTGTTACTCTTCCACGCAAAAACTACGGAACGAATTTTGATCAAACTTTACAATAATATAGCTTATACATCGGAATAAGGCATAGGCTACTTTTTATCTGGGTACCACACGGTTAAAACCGTGGGTAGAGGCTGTAGACTATAATTAAATAATTATTTGAATTAATACTTTCAAAAACCGGTACTGCTCTGGTTAAATTTGGTTATGTTGCGGCGCTGGATTTAAGTTTAATTTGTCTGAAAGAGATATAATTAGATACTTAGTTGAAATAATTGAGTGGTGGCTTGGTGCGGTTTACTTACTTACCGATATTTACTTAATGATAATCCAGTTATTATTAAACAACATAATTTTCTTTCGAACTACAGCACAAGGCCACTTGGTATGTACTAAAATAATAAAATAAAAGAAACAGAGTAAAAAAAAAACGGAAATCAAAACATTTATTTTGCATGAATATAGGTCAGCACATGTATTAATGTGTTAAATTTTATAGGCTCTTATAATATATTCTACCATCTGACTAAATGGTGTACAAATGTCAATAGATAAATTAACCAGGGAATAATATAAATACATTTATTCATACAACTATTAACCTACAAGCAAACAAAAAATACGGTGGATAATTTAAATACTAGATTATAAAATATTATAATAATTATTATTAAATTTAATGTAAAATTTTCTTTATAAAATATGTTTATGCCAAACTGTTTAAATATGCATTTTGTGTTAATCTGTAATTGGAATTACATATATACTAGATCCTAAAATAGAAACTATAAGCAATTATTCATGTAAATTCTGTTGATGTTCCTAACCAAATAAATAACACGTTGGACGTGTTAATACGCTGTAAACCCGTTATAAGTAACCGGATTTCGCTATTTCCGAACCCTAAAAACCTAAACACAACAGTTTTATTGAAATAATTTCCAAAACCTTTAAATTCAGCAGCGTTTGAAATCGAACGCTCAAAAATTCCCGAATCTAATTCCAAGTATCGACCATCCATCGTTCACATTCCGGAACCGGTCCCGGACGGGGGATGTGACGTCACCAAATAAAATAAACGTTCAACCAATACTTATAAAGTCCTATTTGGTAAAGTAATATCCAAATAGTGTGATGCCGGTCTGTGGAGGGGAAGATGCTCAACCTTTATCATCTTACAAATAGATATTGGTGAAATTGGGTACAATGTAAGAAAACACGTGAATAACCAGAATGGAAAAAATCCTTATCCTAGTGTTGTGGAATGCGAACTACTTACAAACCGCATTTTGCTCCACGATTCAGTTTAGGGTCTGCAGCGTGTCTTTTACCAAGTATTATATTATATAAAAATTATTATTTTTAGTTAACTTGTATCGTCTCACTGCTGGGCTAATGTTTCCCACAGATTCTTCCATTGATTCCGGTCTCTGGCAGTCTCCCACCGCTCTCTCTCATATGAGAACAGATCATCTCGCCGATAGCTTCTCAGCCCCGTCTTTGTCTTCCGTCCTCGGGCACCCAACGAGTCACGATATGCGCATACTTATTGGTATACATCCGAGTAACGTGGCCCGCCCACTCCCACTTAAGCTTAGCTGTTTTGCTCCCCACGTCGTCAATGCCAGTTATTGAGCGGTAGTATAGTATTCAGCACTCTATCGAGAATTCTGCATTTCATTGCCCTCTGACAAATCTTGAGCCTGTACTTCTGCATCTCATGACTCAGTGAGTCATGTGTGCGCGTCATAGGTCAGGTAAAACAGGCAGGACATGTCGATGAGTTGACGCTTTAGTGCAATTGGTAAGTCGCCTTTCATGTGTTCCTTCATAAATATAATACTATATTACTAATAAAAGTAATATAGTATTTGACTGCTTTGTACATTTTTGCATAAATGTAGATAGGTAATTAAGTGAATAATGATGGCTCCATGTTTCGCGGTAACAAAGCCAAGCCACGACCATCATTCACGAACTTAATCTGTTTCTCACCTTATTTTTGTAGCGAAATTATTATTTTCTCAGTCCATTTTTGTTATGATCCGTCGGCCCCGTGTTGGGCGCCACAGCCTGATCGCGGCCATAATTTTTCATAAGACAGAATATAAAAAATATTATCGCCCCAATTCTAGCGAGGCTAGCCAGGATCGCTATATTAAACGGTAAGCCAGCCGCTGCCGACCCTGAGGTAACTAAGTTGAGGTATTTTTCACAGATATTATTTCGACCCCAAAATAAGCCAAATAATGTCTTAGTTGTTCAGGCAGTTCGGGGTTTGCATTTAAACCATGTATTATATTAAATACTAAGTCGTAAAGATGAAATTCATACTACTGAAGGGATGAAGTTAGTACCCAACCTTTGACATTGATTATTGAGCTACCTGCTTCGTGATATTGACATTTTGTATAATTATTGACATTTAATTTTATTTTGTATACATTCCTACCTATTCACCTGTTTTATATTTAAATTGCATGTGTGTAATTGTAAAATAATACCTACCCGCAACGCCCTGACAGGGCCGATGTACCTACCTACCTACTTGCAGCTACACTAGACCTAAGCTTAACCATTGTATGTAGGACATAAAGCATGAATAAATGAAATTATGAAATTATGAAAATTAGTAGATAGATATTATGATATCCTCCTTCCTTAGCTGTGACCAGACTCAAGTGGCTCCCTTTGCCATCATTATTGTTGCACATAAATACATTTTTTTTTAAACCTCTCGTCTTGTATCACGTAATGCAGCGCCCCCTAGTGACGTGCGGCGTTAAAACCTATTTCGGAACTTTTCTTGAAGTATTAGTAGTAGATAATAGATAGGGTACCTACGCGAAAATCCCAGTTTTACAATATGAACATTAAATTTCAGTAATTCCGATAGCGAATACCGAATTCTGTGTCAAAATGGGATCTCGTTTAAGTGGCCGGTGCGTTAAAAATAAAGGGACTAAAGAAAAACCAATTTTCAAACAAAAAGCTTTCGGAATTCACGTGAAACGTCGGAACGGTAGATTTCCACTGATCACCTGTGTGAGCAGCTCCAGGTGAAGTAAGGAATCTTACTTCACCTGTACCCTAAGAGTGAACTTAGAAGTGATTAGGTACTTCATACTCTATGAGTGTACAAACACGCTCACAACTGTATCCCCCATGCTGGACATCCTTACATACATACAAATCTAATAAAATCTACATTTTTATTTCATGCAATTATCCATATTTTTTAGTAAGTAGTATAATTAAAATTAATACAATTATAAACTTAAAGTTAATTTAAGTGATACACATGAATCAATCACATACTCGGTGCGTAGATACTAAATAGTGGGTAGTCAGAGGTAGGTCCAAACATTACGTTTGCCTTCATGATGCACGTGAGTGAACAAATAGGACAAAATTGAGATATTTTTTATATACATTTATTTTACCGAAAATATAGTAACAATAGAGTTATTGTTGGTCCCCCCCGCAGTAGGTCGAGCCTGTATCGCGGGAGCCCGGTTAAAGCATACATCGATTTCCATAAAAAACATAAACAGGGCAAAACACAAAATAGAGATAAAATAAATACATTAAAGATAAAACAGAAACTGACGGGGTCTTAAATAACAGATATTATGGGCCTTGCACACTTCCGCAGGAATTTTGTGTGTGTTTGTGTGTGTGTGTGTGTGTGTGTGTATATGTGGTTTGTGTAAAGAGTTTGTGTGAAAATGAAATCTGAATGAAGTTTTTTCGTCTGCTGAGATATAACTGTTTCCGCTCGTAAGCTCCACTTTTTTCAATTCAATTAGAATATCAAGTATACATTCCGTTCAATTCAATTTGTTTATTTATAAAGTTTACAGACAATTTTTATTACGTAACCGATGTAAATATCTTACTTAAAACTTAGCCTACTTACCTACCTAGTAGTGTACCTAGGCATGTGACCTTATCTATTATTATATTAATATTACTGTTAATTAAACTGTAAACTTTAACAATGTATATACAAGAATCATTCGTCTATTCCCACCTGTTCTGTTGAGTACTTCTATCGGCAGAACTATTGGGAATTTTTTCCCATTAGTTCTGCCGACAGAAGCACTCAACAGAACAGGTGGGGATAGAAGGAATCATTGGGTTCTGTGGAAGAGCAACGACGCCCTGCCGTCATACAGTGAAAACTAGTGCGGACGGTACTAGGGAGGGTAACTTGACTGTGCATTGCATGCCGTCTTGTTACAGACATACTAACATACATACATATATCATTATTTTATTTTATTTTTAATTTATTTTTTATGTATTATTTGACATTCATAATTACGATTTTGTTATTAGTATTATCTCATTTTAAATAAATATTGAGTGAACTTGCAGCGCCCTTACAGGGTCCATGTACTCCCCTACAGCTACTTTGATGTAACACCTAAGCTGATGTACATTTGAGCATGACTATATGAATATGAATACCTCAGCATAAGTATATAATTTTACGAGTGTATATTATACTGTTTCCTATTCATATGGTAAAATAATAACGTGAACTTACTATAGTATATTGTTAGATAGATAGTAAATTTGTGAACATCATTTTTTTTCTAAATTAATATTTACTTTACTTTACTTTAAAAGGTATCCAAGGAACTTGTATAGTAGTTAATTTGGCACCTGCCATGGTGGCCGATGGAAATCTACCCGGAATCCCAATCGGAGCCAAGAATGAAAGTTTTTCCGTTTGTCTTCTTTATCGAATCGATTACAGAGACACCCCTGAATAGGTATTTGGGTACCTACCTCCTCCTCTTAGATTCATTTACTTTTTATTGGGCAAATTGTAATAAACAATGAAGATAAAGAATAGCTAGCGATCGATCTCACAATGTACTTGCTGTTATTAAAAAATAAATATGAATCCCTGTGTCTTGGGTATCAGAAACTATGAGCACCGTTTACCATAGCCACCGTGTTACATCCAGACGCGGGATAAATATTTGCAGAACATGTAAACATTTGTCCCGCAGCAGGAATCGAACCCGCATCTCTTGCGTCGCAACTGGCAACTCACCCACCGCGCCACCGAGGACGTTATAACAAAATAGTTAAGGCACTAGCTGGCAGATTCTGCAGAAGCACCTAGTGCTTTATTAATTTTTAATCCCCATGCTATACAAATTTATTAGGTACAAGCTTCAGCCCACGGCTTCGCCCGCGTTGTACCCGGATAAAAAGTGGTCTATGCGTTATTTCTGATGTTTAAGCTATATTACTGTAAATTTTCATCAAAATCTGTTCAGTAGTTTTTGCATGAATAAGTCAAACATCCATCCTCACAAACTTTTGCGTTTATAATGTTAGTAGGATAGGATTTGTGGATCTAAGTTATCTGAATAAAATATATTTTAATTTAATATTTGACTTAAGTTTTAATGTGGATGAAGTCACTTTAACCGATAAAGACTAAGTAGTACCAAGAGCTTCTTGTGAAAGGGCTCGTCCGGGGAAGTACCTACTACCACCATAACTATATCTACCGCCAAGCAGCAGCTCGCATTGCCGGGTTCTGGTTTGAAAGGTCTGGATGAAGGGGAAATTACAGGCACATAGAGATTTCACCCGTTATGTCTCAGGGTCCGCAACGCGCACCTCTGGTGTACCTCTGGTGCTGTAAGCGTCCATAGGTATCCGCTTATCAACAGATGATCCGCTTTTCAACAGATGATCCGCTTATCAACAGATGATCCGCTTATCAACAGATGATCCGCTTTTCAACAGATGATCCGCTTATCAACAGATGATTCGCTTATCAACAGATGATCCGCTTATCAACAGATGATCCGTACGCTTGTTTGCCACATAGGTTGTATACAAAAAGGTTTTTATTCCATTTTCCATTTAGATAGATAGATTGATAAATCATTTATTTGCAACTTCTTATTAATTAATTATATAACTAAGATGATTGGACTGCTGATGAGATAATAGCCACAAATTGTGATGGGAGTCAGCATAAAGCGCCGCAGACCTGGTGAAGGCAAATAGCGGGCTGATCTTCCGTCCTCTCCCAATATCAGTAGCAGATAGCATCGATATGAAACTAACAGTTTCTTATCCAGGTACTTATATAAGCTTAAAGAATTATAGTTCAATACATTCATTTACTCATTTTTACAAACTTAGTTAGAAGTATGTAAATAAACTTTTTATTTTACAAATAAAATTTATTGAAAAAGAAGTTTCATTTCTAATAACCCTTCTTTCGGTGAGGTGGTGGGTGGTTGTCAATCTTTCAAATTCACATAGTTATTAGTGAATTGTGTTCTGGTATTTCGTCATGAAATTCATTCATAGTGTGGCAATTTCATTGTTATTTTAAGCTTTATTGAAAATGCATTCCATTCCAAGCTTTTGCAGATTGATGTTGACATGCTGACACAATTCAATCAATCAATAAGCCAATCACTGGGTACTTCATGTAAATATGCCTAGTTATGGTTTTATAGTCTGTGCAATAGGAACAAAAATTGTTAGGAATTGAACAAAGAAATTCAATTGTTTCTAATATTTTGAATATTTTCCATGGACAAAAAGGGTAAAATGACAGACAACGACACGGTCGATCGCATGTAAAAAATATGTTGCTAACACCCGCAATAAATCAAGAGACACGAATTACAGTTAATCTCAGGATTCTGCACAAATCGGCGAGCACGGCACGACGGGCGCGCAGGACCGGCCGCAGGATAGGGCTCCACCACTCCACCAAATCATTTCTCTAAAACAAATACACACTTAAATAAAGCTTTCAATACAAGTGGCCCACCTGTTGGTAAGCGGTTATCGTAACCTATAGACGCTTTTAGCACCAGAGATATCACTCGCGCATTGCTGAAGCTGAGACACTTTTTTTTTATACGTCTACGAGTATAATGGCAAACAATCATACGGCCCACCTATTGGTAAGCGGTTACCATAAATGTATTTGTTGCAAGCTTTCAACATTACACCAGAATTATCACTCACACGTTGCCGAACTGTGACATAACGGGTGAAAAGTCTCATATGCCTGTAAATTCACCCTCATCCATACTCTTCAAAACAGGACACAGCAATGCGAGCATTACTGCTTGGCGGCAGGAATAGGTATAGTGCTAGTACTTCCCCGGATGAGCTCATCCACTTGGAGCTCTTACTACTTCTAAAAAGTTTCTATTCACAAATACATTTATTTAGATCCCAGAAAAGATTACTAGATAATGTTATTTAGCCGGAGATCTATTGTCATGGCACTCTTTTAAGAAAGCCAGTGTGCAAAAGTTATAGATACTTAGTATTATACTTTACTTAATAATGCAAGCCTACTATTTATGAACATCCTATTTATAATTTAAGCCCACTTTCCGACCCTCAATCCCACCCTGCACATTTCCAAAGTACAGAAAGCTATGAAATTAATGAAAAAGAAAGACAAATAGAAGCAGAGCTGCAAAAATGTAATTTCAATTCAGACTTGAGTAGGAAATAGTGGAGAATTATTGTGCTAGGAAGGATTGAGGTACAGTCAGCCGGAGTTGCTTATGAAGTAGCAGGCTTTTTGGGAATAAATTTTTGGCGATGAAAAAATCTAAAACAACTCTTTTAATCAACACACCTTTTTACAAGAGTCTGTAAATGTTATCCCGTAAGAGGTTATCTGTTTGTTTGTCTGTTAACATTTATGTCCTTCTTCGATCAATTTTGTAAAAGAGTACTTTTTTTAACTTGGTTTAAAAACTAATATTGTTAAGATAATAAGATCTTTAGAATGTCAGTTTTTGAGTCCGCAAGCTTCTTGAGAAATAACAGGGAAAACGTAGTTATACAAGCCTGCAAATTACTGCAGTTATTTGTACATTGAAGGATTATTTGTACAAGATTGACTATATTTTTGTATCTGTGCTTTGTGTGTATCAAATTGCTGTATTGCACAGACTATATACATTATTGTGAAGAGTAAAATAACCATGTCGAGTGTACCTGAAGAGCTGTCGTTGAAGAGATCTGAGCGGAATGTTTTCTGTTAAACATGTAGACCCATTTTATTATACAATTTCGTTTATTCGTTTCGTTCCCTTTAATTTGAACAAAATTATGCATAAGTATTTTAGTGTTTCACCGCACGGGATTGCGATGACGGGGATGCGATTTAGTCTCTACACTGAAGTAATCCTGATTTCTGTAACTGTTACAAGTAATGTTCAATTAGTAATTAGGTATAGCTTTCTAAAACTCATCTCAAAATGATTTGGGGTCGTTTAAATAGTTATAGCAAAACAGTGTTTTGTTTCCCATATGTACTGTTGAATTTCAAAATTACACATTTTACCATACCATTTCACAATGTATGTATGTAACAATGTAAGTATGTACAAAGAAACTAAGCAGCGTTTAGTGCGTCAGCTGCTTAAACATTCTTATAAGTAAGTCCCTGAGAGTCTGACAACCATTTCGCTTTGATCGCCATTACCACCGCCACTGCCACCGCCGCGCCACCGCATCTGTTTGACCGGGCCTTTATACGAGACCGTTTCCCAGCAGTGACGCGAGTTAAGTCGGCAAAAAAGTTGTCGAATTCATAGAACACGCTAAACGAATTGGTTTTCTATTACGAAAATTGTAAATCTTTCTCCTCCTCGGCAGTTTACAAAAAAAAACAAATAAATAAGTAAATGTACTCATTCTCTGTAAGCAAAACTGTCAACTAACAATGTGGTGTGCTATTGTACAACTTGTAGACAACTGCATATTACATATATATGCAGTTGTCTACAAGTTTCCTACATAGCAGCTGTTTCATCGCTCGTATCGTAACTATCCCTCAAAAATAACTGCAGAGAGATCGTTGGACCCATTCACTCGTCTGGAGCTTCGTTCTCTCGAGTTGCTCTAGATTAGCGGTTTCAATGGAAGAAAGCGAATTTTAGCCATCCCAATTTTCTTAACGACTGAAGCAGAGATATTATAAACTAGGCTGAAGCAAAACAGGTTTATTATAAGTTAAAAACCTGTGTGTTTGTCTGTGGGCCTATCTCGAGGCATCGTAGCTTTTTGATTTGAACCATAGGTGTAAGCACCACACTGCAATACCAAATGAAATATAAAAATGAACCGGTTGTTCAAGTTATTTCGAATCTTGTAGTTATTTTTAGGGTTCCGTATATCAAAAGGAAAAAAAATTGGAACCCTTATAGGATCACTTCGATGTCCGTCCGTCCGTCTGTCTGTCTGTCAAGACCTTTCTTTCAGGAACGCGTGGAGGTATCAAGTTGAAATTAATAACAAATACGTAGGTCTACGGTCCCTTAGAACTCTCAAAAAATCAAGCTTCTAATTCTACATAATAAAAAATACGGTCATTTATGCGAGATATTTTGACACTTGCGATTAAATAAAAACCTAAGGAGTACTTCCTTTTGACCTGTAATCATGAAATTTGGCAGCAAACAAGGTCTTGCAGCACAAGTTCTCAAGGAAAAAAATCCAAAACATTGTTAATTTGTAGTTTTATCACACAATAAAATATTTTTTTTTGCGATAGCAAATTTAGAAATAGAAATAGAAAATATTTTGCTTACTCTTGCAGTCGTCCGGTTTCTTTTATTTTATATATAAATAAAACTAGTGACCGTTTGCAGATCTCTAACGCAGCTCATGTTTACGTTAAAAGCGTCACTCGACCTACTTGCATAAAGTTTAATTTTATATTTTTCAATTACGGCTAATTGGACACTTCATCTCTTACTTAGCTAGAGCTTCCAGTTATTTTAAAATTGCAGTTTTTTCATAAACTACTTATGACCTTAATATAATGACCTGGAACAGTGACATAACTTGGTTAATTGGTAAAGGTATCTTATATAACCGGCCTCCCGCGATACGTCTAGCCCTCGTGCGGGGACCACCAGAATGGTAAAATTGTAACATACTTAGTGGTAAATAAATATATTTGTATTGTATTTATTTTCAACAATATTCGATACATAAAAAATCGTATAATATATCCATTGTTAGTTGTTCGACGAGTGTCAGTTAACAATATTTTTACGATGATAAATAAATATTGAAATAAGCAATACCTAAAGCACGTAAATGAAAACATTAGGAACATCACCGAGCAAAGGGTAAATTGTTTACGGCAGTTGGCAACACAAATAAACAACAATCAACTATTTAAGGGTTTACTGCCTCAGTAATCAACTTTAGAGTCTCACTTAAACAGAGGTAAATCAACCTTAAGTGGAATTTTAGGGTTTTCAGGAATTAATTAGCTGAAAGTTTTCAAAAGTGAAGAAAGTAGATAGATAGATAGATAGATAAACTCTTTATTGCACACCAAAGCAAAATATAAAAAGACACAGGAATTCACAATAATATAAGGTACAATGGGCGGTCTTATCGCTAAAAGCGATCTCTTCCAGACAACCTTTGGATGGGCAGGATAAAATAGAATCAAAAGACGGCGGTGTACGAGTACCTAAACCTACAACATATATATATATAAATACCTACATAAATTACAAATATATATACATATCCTATATAATATACATACAAATAATAATAATAATGTGAGATAATAATATGTAATAATATATAAAACTATTTACTAGCAGCTCTGAGACATAGAAAGGAAATGGTTGTATACCATAACTTTAAAAATGGCAAGTGACTTTGATGATCTAATAGAGAAAGGTAGGGCGTTCCATAGTCGTACAGCTTGCACCGTAAAGGAGTTACCATAAAATTGCGAACTATGGACAGGAGTATGAAGCTGTAGAGTTTCGGAAGAGCGAAGGTTTCGATCATGCGCGTGGTGTAAAAATTCAAAACGCTCCTTAAGATAACATGGTGAGGAAGGATTAAAAAGAACTCTATAAAGCAGGGAAAGAATATGTGCATTCCGGCGAAGGCGGATGGGAAGCCACTTGAGTTTTGCGCGAAATTCTGAAATATGGTCATATATACTAACGTAAGCCAAATATGAACCGGATACAAAGATTTTGAAGGCGCTCAAGTTTGTTTAACTGGGCTTCGGTGAGGTCGAGGTAGCTGGCGTCAGCATAGTCTAATATAGGGAGTAGAAGGGATTGTGCAAGCATAACTTTGGTACTGGTTGGCAAAAAGTTACGAAGTCTTCGCAGCGAAGCAGAAGACGCAAACATCTTGCGACTGATCTCGGCAATGCACGGCTCCCATGTCAACTTGGAATCCATAATAATACCCAGGTTCTTCACCGATTTGCTGATAGGTATCGGCGTGCCGTCAAAAAGTACTCGCGGAAGTTGTGCGAAATCTAGCCTGGGTATCATTTTGTGACTACCAATGACAATAACTTGTGTCTTTTTGGGGTTTACTGTGAGGCCAAAAGATTTACTCCAGTCACAAATTAGGTCCAAATCAGAATTAATTAAGTTGATTGCTCCGTACATGTTTTCAATTGTTACCTATCCACACATTTTAAAGTATTTACATTTACCTTATCAGTTTTATTCCAAAAAATATCGTGATCGAGTTTTATTCCAAAACTATCGTGATCATTAATATTTTAAAACGAGATTTGTTCACGTATCGGTGAAAGCAACGACTTAAATTCACGTAATTTTTAAGTTGACATTTTATATTATTATAATCTATGTGATTTCAATTAACAAAAACCTATTGATTTTGACTATGGCCACAATGCGCTCTCCCTAATGGAAACTCTCGGAATTAGTCAAAACTTAGTCAATGCCTTCACCGATAGTACGGAACACGAAAATTCTTGTTTTCCAATATTTATACCTCATTATTCTTTCATGTTTAACTACTATGGACTTCTCTGGATTCAAAAGTGCTACGTGGAAAATCCTCTACTCCCCGTTGACTTTTTACTACGCCCTAGAAGCCTCTAGTATACCAGTGCAAACTCACCATCTTAGTTTCATATTTTCGTGGTCCTAAGAAAAGCTGATATCCTCATGAAATTAACCTTCGTGCTCTCGTGAGCCTACCATCATAATTAATCATAATTTCTGACTTTCAGTTCTCAATTCCCTAGGCTCATGTGTTTGTGTATTTGCCTAAGAACCTCCATAATTTAATAATCATGTTCCGCGGTATACATCTATTCTCGTACAGAGACATGCAGTATCTGCGGTCGCATGTTCGCTTCGAGACCGCGACACACGGAATTAATTTGATAACCCCGAGCGGTCCCGCTGTAAGGCGGCGCGGCGGCGGTGGCAGCGGGGCGGCAGCGGCCGTGTGTGCTCGGCTTCGAGAGGGGCTTGTTTGAATATTCAGAAAACTCACTGTATACTCAAGGATGGAAATAAAAGATAATTTACACACGATTTGTTCGGTTTATTGCTGCATAAGAATCTTATTTAATGAAGTTAAAGTATAGCCTTTCATCATATAGGCAAAAAAGTCGTTCGCAATAAAAGTTTGAGAAAGAGGGTAGATCGATTCCTCTACCACTAACATCCACACGCAAAGAATTCAGTTTCTCTCGTGATCATGGCACATGCAACTGTGCCGAAATATAGACAAACATTCAAACTCACAAATCATGTGAAATACCTATCCCGTTTTTAGGAAAAAATATGTTCGTGACCAACCATGATAGTTCATATTATTTAAGTAGGCAAACAGTTCACAAAAACTTACCAAAATAGTATGTCAAACTCAGTAGAAGCTTTAACATATAATTAAGCCACACAGTGCAATACAACGCATTTATATTGTCTTAAGCGGTGGCGGTGGCAGTGGCTGTGGCGGTCAATATATTAACGTGAACTTTGACAACCACTTAAAAACTATTCCCATTGATCGTTAACGCCACCGCTTCTGCCACTTTGACCCAACTTTTACAAACAGTTGAAAATAATTTCTTTGCTTTTTTCGTTGCCTGTTTCTGAATAGTGTGAGGCGTGGTTCGGTGTCCCTTGCGCCACACTCCAACAAACTGATGCCGTTGTGTGGAAAAGAGCATTTTTTGGCGCATTTAATAAGTGCTCGCAGGCCCAGAGTGGGATTTAATTCCGCGCTGTCACTTCCAGCCGGCAGCCGGCAGCCGGCAGCCGCAATCACACTAAATAGAATATTTGTTTAGTGTCTCTTGTTTTGGCTTACATACTAGCGAAGCTACTCCGAATTCTATGTTTTTGACGTTTGAAAAAATCTAAGTTTTGCCGTTTTAACTATTTCAAAAAAGTTTCTGATAGACAGATAGATACGATAGACGCTTAGATTCCGATTCAAGTTCAGATTCAATTATTGACCATAGCATTATAACATTGGCATATATCACATGGGTATGCAATAATATTCTTATGGCGTAGATATTGATGAAAATGTCCAGCATTATTTATTTATTTATTGATATCTACTTACTTGAACTGGCAATAGAATAAAATTAGAATTAGAATGATTTACTTATGAATAAGGTTACGAAGCTACGTTTAGTACTGAGCGCTTCCATGCTTCGTTAAAATGTCGCTCCAGTCTTATTGTTGGTCTTTCGGTTGGCACAAAAACTCAGGCTCGCAAAGATACGCACTTTAAAGCAAAGCTAAATATCTCTTAACAGGCTTTTTATATTATCTACAGTAAAAAGCCTCTATTTTAAACTTTGTATCGACATGTCGGTCACAGTTTCATCACGCTCAGAATTTCATCAACGTTTCGACCTAACGCTATACAAAAGGCTTCGTGGGAAGGTTCCGTGAATTGAGCTTTGACTGATCGCGGTATTCAGGCGAGATCGATCGGAGGCAGTCGACAGAGCGGTGTGGAGCCAATGTAGACCTTTCACTTTGTAGGTAAGCTCCTTGGAAACGAGCGGAAATCTGCCTAATGGACAACTCGCCTCCTTTTCAGCCCAGACGAAGCTATAGGTAGATAGATGGATAGGAAACGTAGCACCTACCGCCAATCTCAACAAATTAGGTTTGCTGCTAGAAAATGATTTAGCATGCAGTCCGCCTTTTGACACTTTTTATAAAATGTGCAATTAAGTTCACTAATAAAAAATACTGTATAAAACACTTTTCTTTACATATGACATCCTACTATCCTACTACTATTATAAGCGCGAAAGTTTGTGAGGATGGATGTTTGTTACTCCTTCACGCAAAAACTATTGAACGGATTTTGATGAAACTTTACAGTTATATAGCTTATACGTAAGAATAACACATAGGCATTTAGCTTTCATCCTTTTCTTACCACGCGGGCGAAGCCGTTGGCAGAAGCTAGTAATACATAATATGTTGCTTACAAATTCAAACAGAGCAATTTACAAGCTAATCTGTTGGGATTACAATGTGCAGTCTTATCTTTAATAGCGATAGATCAATAGATACTTATACAAATTTGAGCCTACCTAAATTGTTTTTTCGTCTCGAAATGCAATGATATTTTCAACACGAACGGAAAAGCAGTTTTCGAGATTTATGTACGAACGTAGGTACCAACGTTGCTCGTTAAATGATGGTGATATAAAGACAAGTTCTTTCAACACCATACTCAGTAAGTTATATTAAAATATAAAGTGCAACATTACATGACGTGACACTTTAAAAATCTCTCTCTAAAGAGCTTGTAAAGCGGAGGAGGGTATGTAAATTTCCTGAAGCAAATACTGTTGAAGTTGACTTGGCTCTGTTTGAAGAGACACTTAAGCTATCTACTTAGTTACGTGCCTCTTATAGAAAGGACTCTATCAGGCGGAAAACTTGTTAATAACTTAAGTATATTTCCGCTAAGGTAGGTAGATATTTTTTTATAAAGCTGTGCAACACTGGCTCAGTAAAACAAGGAAAATCGATGCTCAGTGTCTGGCTATAACGGAATGCTTACAATAACGTCATGTCTGTCAGTCTGTCCGTGTGTCAAACCCAATTTCTCATCAATTTAGAGTTTAGAGCGAAACCAAATTAAAAATGGTGTACTTACCTAATAAAATAAAATGTACCTACCTAATAAAATAAAATGGCACTTTTTCCCGCAACTCCAGTCCTGGAGTATTTATTGTAAAGTAGGTGAATTTTCCTTGAATTGTCTTGTGTTATAGTGGGTAGGTATCAAAAGCTTTTTTATATAAAGCCTCCTATGTTCCCCTCCGTCTAAACCTTGTTTTCCTGTAGTATGAAACAAAGTTGTTTTTTTTTAATAATTTTGGACATTTTCACACAGCGTCATCTAGCCCAAACTAAGCAGAGCTTGTATTATGGGAACTACATGACTGATATACTACTTATAAATGTTTTTTTTTCTAAATACTTACATTATTATACTTAGAAAACACCCAGACCCGAGACAAATATTTGCAGATATAAACATTTGTCCCGTGGCGGGAATTGAACCCGCAACCTTCTGCGTCTCAGGCGGGCCTTCGCCCACTGCGCCACAGAGGTCGTCAAATGAAATTCTATGTATTGGCACAGATATTATAATATTGGTGAAATATTTTTTGTAACCAGATAAGAAGTTTCTGAGATTATCTCCTACTTACATCCAAAGTTACCTCATTATAATATTAGTACATCGAACCTACTCCTATTTGAGTGGGCGAAGGCCCGCCTGAGACGCAGAAGGTTGCGGGTTCAATTCCCGCCACGGGACAAATGTTTGTATCTGCAAATATTTGTCTCGGGTCTGGGTGTTTTCTATGTATAATATGTATGTATTTACAAAAAAATGTATATAAGTAGTATATCAGTCATGTAGTTCCCATAATACAAGCTTTGCTTAGTTTAGGGCTAGATGATGCTGTGTGAAAATGTCCAGCATTACCAAATGTTTTGAACGTAACAAAACGAAATATTTGAAGTGATCTTGATGGGCTATTCATTTCCTACTCGTAACAACGTAGGCACAAGTTTCTGGGGCAGAGTCCTTGCATGTTCCGTAGAAATTCGTATGCATCACATTCCTTAGATCCATTTGTATTTCCGTTTGATCGCAACTACGTTATTTGCTCGGCATCGTCGGTGACGCGGTTTATCGTAAATAATTCTCGAATAAAACGTCCGTCCCCGAATAAAGGCAACGGACGTTTCCAATTCCTGAAATCGACGTTGTAAAATATTTTATACTTTTGTATTACAAAATAGCGGGAGATGAAAGAAGCGTCAATTTCGGTCGTAGGTATTATGTATAAACTTAGGTATAAAACATGCCTCGGATCGAGCTCTATGGCGATGGATGGTGGTGGCCTTCAAAACCCAAAAGTGGGTGCCTAAAATAACTATTAATGTCAAAGTCGAAGTCAAAACATTCATTTAATCATTAAAATTACAAGGATCACTTTGAAACAACAATTTTACCAACTTTCTGTCTGTTCCTCCGCGACCAAGCCAGAAAAGAAAAAGACTGGTTATTCTTATAATAAATGATCCTTTTACAAAACAAATAAGTTCCAAGTACATTTTTCATTCTGTTGGGACAACTTTAATCCCAAGAATTTTTACCATCTTAATAATCCGATTTTTTATAGTAGGCCTTTTTATGAAGTCTGTTTAATTATGTTTTTAATTAATTGTCATTGTGTTTATTAATAACAAATAACATGTATGAAATTTTGTGTTTACTTCTCATGCTCTAAAAGTGTGTCATTTCAGCCACAGATTTTATAATCTAAGCGTAGGCGGACTGAAGTGTATATTAAACCTCTATGGGCTAAAATATATATTTTTTTATTTTAGTCCATAATAACACGACCTCTATTATTGGACGTTTTAGCGACCTCTGCGGCGCAGCGTGCAATGGCCCGCCTGAGACGCAGAAGGATGCGGATTCGATTCACGCCGCGGGACAGATGATATGATCTGCAACTGTCTCTGGTTTGGGTGTTTTCTATGTATAATATGTATGTATTCACAAAAAAAAGTATAAAAATAGTACGTAATATATCAGTCATATTTGTAGTTAACAAAATACAAGCTCTGCTTAGTTTGGGGCTAGATGATGCTGTGTGAAAAAGCCGAGTTAAATAGACTCGGCTTTATGATGTTCCATTTTTCAAATAGTTTCTCAGAAAAAAATATAAAGAATGAACATTAATTTGTTGTTGAAAATGGAACTGAAAGCGCGTAGGTACATACAACAACGCGTAATAATTATACAGGCATTTTTTGGCGATCGTTGGTATTTTCGCGAAATCTCTGGAATTTTTACTGTAATCCATAAGTAGGTGGTTATTTTATTTTATCGCAATCGAATTGAAAAGAAGTGTTGAACTCGGGACTAACACCCCTTCCTTCATACTCGATTCCATGGCCTCTTAGGTATTGGATGGGTCAAACACATTATCTTATGGGATGGCTCTTTTTGAACAATCTACCTAGATTGTAGTTGTAGTTTAGTATTTCACAATACCTACTCAATTAATTAATTATGTGAGAAAACCATTATGTTTGTTTATTTTATTTATTCTGGGAAATAAATGGCTTATTATTATTAGGTACTCTGGTCGTTTAAATTACACGAAAATATGTAGCCTTTGTTCTACATGACTGAATAGAATGATTTTAAAATTAATAGTGGAGACTAGAGAGTAGGTACTCGCGACATGATGTTGTTTCGATATCTATACACTTGTAGATATCATTGATTGTGTTATCATTGATAGTGGTACAATATCACTATTCTGCCTGGCAAGTGGCATCTATACTAATATTATAAAGAGGTAGGTACCTAAAGTTTGTAAATTGGATGTAGGTTATATTCAAACGATTTCTCCAATAAGCAGTAGATATATTATTCCGTTAAAATAAAACGGGCTTTTCGTGAAGACCAATTTTGCAACTACTTTTTTAGTTTCTAACGAACGCTGCCTTAACGATAAGAGTTACTTTTTATCCGGGTACCTACACGCGGGCGAAGCCGTGGTTAGTAGCTAGTTAACGATGAAGCCTGCGGCTGCAGGAGGTAGCTACAGAGCCGGTCGTACATAACTAGGTAGGTAGGTACCTATAGTTAGTTAGTTGAGGAGTGCGAGTGTGTGGTTTTGTAATAAACTTGCTAATTTGAATATTTGATTGCCTCCAGTTCTGGTGTTCTTGTTCCTGTTGAAATTCGTTTGTTAGTTAGTGGGGTACCTATCTAGGTATTAGTTTTGTCCAAAGAATAACTATTATTTGGATATTATAATGAAATCTGACATTACATAGGTAAGAACATTTTTACATGACTCCAAATAATTAGTAAGTAGGTAACTTCTTGGTAAATTATGACAGTAAATACCTATTTACATAGGTAGGTGGGTGTAGGAATTCTTTACTTACATCTAATCAAGAGTTATGATGTACTACTGAGTTATTATACATAGTTGTGCCACGGCCGCTCTCGGCCCCCGCTCCTGCGTCGCATCGCCTGCCGCGCTATTACTTCTTTTGCTCGGCCTTTAGGGGACGTAGCGTGATGTGAAATAGCCTATAACCGTCCTCAAGAATTAGGCTAAGGAATGCAAAAAGATTTTATTCAAATCCGATTGGTAGTTGCTGAGATTAGCGCGTTGATATACTAACAGCTTCGCTCTACCTACAAGTCTTCTTACCTATTTATAATATCTGTGCCTATACTTACTTAGGTATACCTAACGATGATAATATCTAATAAACACCCAACTGTTATAGGTACTTACATAGTCCTTTGGGTCTAGACATACCTACCTCACGCTGAATTTTCCTTTCACGCTAACGCAAATTGTCAAGGAAAAACTAGACAGTAGTCACGTGACATTTCAACAGTTAACTTCATTCCCATTCATTCTTTCCGCAGGCGTTAACGTCAACAGAAAGTGGTATTTGTCAAGACTCCCAGATCCCACACTTGATTTTCTGTCGTAGGCATCAAGAACTACGAATACGTAGGTACCGATGAATGGACCACGATGACCACCAGTACAGAGAAATGGCGAGGCTCGCCTCACGATACCTCGCCATTTCTCTGTACTGGACTGTACTGTTGTGGCTCGCCACATCAGCCCTCAACAATAGCTACATCACGATGACCAACGACCGCTCTGTCAGCGCAACGACTAAGAAGAAGACCCGTCGCCCAGAACACTCAGTCAGGCTCGAAACTGCAGAGCATGCAAACATTTGACCCGCAGCGGGAATCGAACCCGCACCTCTTGCGACGCAGCTGACTACTCGCCCGCCCCGCCATCGGGCCTTCAAACTTAACTGATACTAATGCGAATAAACTACCTAAGTATTAATTAAGTACTCGTACCTATGATTGAAGGCCTGTTCAGTTTTTAAAGAGTTTGAAATTTGAAGAAATTGAAAGAAACCCCTCAAATATGATACTTTAACGTGCATGAATGCATGATGCAGCTAACATTTTTACAAGCTTATACTTTTAATTTATGGAAAACACGGTTCTCAAAGGGGAAGATCTTCTACCAAGCTGATCCATCTGATCCACTCGCCCAGGCTCCTAGCATCGACAGTTTTTTATCGACGGTATTATTAGATATAATGTTTAGGTTCGTTAAAACTCCACTTCTTGCGTGATCTAGACACTTGGATTGTCATCTCTGTATTGTAGGGGGAAGCTCTTCGTATATCAGTAGTTCGTTGCTCTTCGTTGACGTGGTGTAACGTAGTTCAATCATGTGGCGAGAGATGTCGCTAATCATCCCCGGCCCCAGACCATTTGCTGTAGGAATAAAAAACAATCCACCCCAACCTGTCATCAATTTTGAAATGATCTGTGGACCTGACCTATAATCTAAGCAAAATAAAATTCTAACCAAGAAGTAAGGTAACCTGGGTCTAGACAAATACTTCACGCTTCCTTCTCCTTTCACACTAACGCAAATTTGTCAAGGTAAAACTTGGCAGCTGTCACGTGAGATTTCCACAGCTTATGTAATTTCCATACAATTGTATCTTTCCGCAGGCGTTAACGTCAACAGAAAGTGGTATTTGTCTAGACCCTAGGGGTCTAGATGCCTCACGCATTGGTTTTCCTTAGACGCTAACGCAAATTTGTCAAGGAAAAACTTGGCAGTCACGTGACATTTCCAGAGCTAATGTAGTTTCCATAACATTCAATCTTTCCGCAGGCGTCAACAGAAAGTGGTGTTTGTCCAAACTCGCTGTTCAAGCAATGTACCTATATTAAAACAAAAACACAATTTCAAGCTAGAATTCGTTTATTTAGGTTAGGAAGATTTTTAACTAGATCTACTTACTTAATGAGGTATTTGATTCATTGGTTGATAATTGGTTATGATCTCTCTCCACTACATACGATAGGTATTTAGATTATCTGGATCCTCTACTATCTAGATATCACCGCTAGCCGTTGCCGCAACAAGTCCGCTATGGATTTGGGCGGCTCTACCAAATTAAAAAAAATACTTATATACTTAAGTATCCACTAGTTAGCTTGTTGAATTTGTATGGCAGTGATCCATAACGGTACTTTCACACTGGGGAGCTGAACTGTACCAATAAGTAGGTAGATACAAAGTTAATTACAATAAACAGACCCTACTTAACAATGGAAACGTGACTAATATTTATTTATTGATTCGTTAAATAGTTAAAGTGCACTTTATGTTATTTTGTAGTGGAAGTATCAGAATTATCTATATCAAATATATATAATTATATAACGACTATTTTACAGAACTACGAAGGTATAGTTTTAGAAAATTTTAGTACTTAAATGTTATCTTATCATTCAGTAACTTCCTGATTTTTTTTTATATTCTTAGGTACATAGGTAAATATTGTTTGTACTATTCCAAGCAGATAATAATAACAAAGATAGCGCATGACTAAATAAAATAAAACGAAAAAAATATTAATTATAAAATAATATTTTACTAAAACATACGTACATACAAATATAATATACAATGTAATACGTTAGTTACCCGTTTGGTTGCATCACTTTCTAATGTTTGCCCTGCGCCACTCCGCGCCACCCCGCGCCACTCCGCGCCACCCCGCGCCACCCCGCGCTACTACAGAATCATCAACGAAATCTACATCAAAATACATTTCATTTACAATAATAGCTACCGTCCGTTTTCAATATTCTATCTATGTTTTACTTCCACAGCAATAAACCTACTGTATATAACAAAACATTTATTTAATTTTTTACATAGTTGTGATGCTGCCGTTACCGAGCTTCGGGTCGTTACCGAGCTTCGTGTCGTTACCGAGCTTCGTGTCCTTCTCAACAGAATATTGGAAACGGTAGATAAACCACCGAACAAGGAATCCTAAACTAACTTGGAACCTTATCGATTGATCATAACTTTAACTTAATACATATATGATGAATATCAAAATAATATTAAAATGTGATTTATTTTAAGTGTTGATCTTTTGCGCTTATTCGAAGAACAAGAGATGTGTAAAGAGACGACGTTGAACGGTTACAAATGTTATATACACGATTCCTGCGGACACCAAACAACGTAAATGAAGTAGTACCTACTCGTATCCACCAACGCAAGACTTAAACAACTCATCATCTCGCATAGCATCCGATAACTGATTATTTTGTATAATCATAAATCAACATCTCAATAAAATATTAACAAAATGTTTGTGATGATGAGACACAACGAGCACACTGTATGTATATTAATCACATTTTATTGTTTCTTAATCGGCTAAAAACTACTTTTTTCGCTTTTATAATCGGCAAGAATCAGAGACTTCATTCGAAATATATAATAATTATTGATTCTTAAATATCACAAACTACCGACATGACCCTTAATCACCAGATACCGTAGTATCTCCTGAACGAGCAAAATTAATCATACAAAAGTAATGGAAAGAATTATTTCACTTTACAATGATTGTTTTAGATAAATTCGAGCATAAGTTTACAACTTACGTGTTTTTGTACTAAAAAAAAAATATGACGGGAAATATCAGGTTATTCCGATCTTCGGCCCCCATCGGAGGACAATGGGAAGTTTTTCCTCGTTGTCCCTCGGTGGGAGACAACGGGAATCTTCCCACTGTCCCCCGATTTACACTTTTGCCATCTAGTCTGAAATCACAGATGGCGAACTCGAATTCTATCTATAAGTCATGCATGTAATGTTATGGATCTAATATTAATTATAAATAAGAATAATTTAAAGGCAACTGTCAAACGGTAATATTATTAATAAAATTATGTCCACTAAAACAACTACACTCCAGATTCACAATTCACATCGTAACGTGAAATATAATCGAGGAACCTTCACACACACTCACACACTCACACACACATAAAATCACGGGATTATTTTAACAAATTTTACTATTAAAAATACAAAATGCGATTTCTCACAAAAAAAAAACTCTTAACTTAAAATATTAATTAACTCATAAGACGACAGCCGTATTCATGAACACCACAAGCATATCCAGGTGACCTTCTTGAATAAGACTGTCTTCACAGAAGTAGCGGAATTGTAATACCAGAGTAACTAAGCACTTTTGAACGGATCGATCGCGTTTTATTTTATTATTCCTGAAATTTCGTTTAATAAGTCCTAAGAATTGCGAAAACCTAAAATACTATTTTAGTTAAAGTTTAAAGTTTGGCTTCCACGTTTCTACTTAGACGCTATTTAAGTCAATTCAATTTTATTTATTTATTTAATTCAATTTAGTCTTTGGTTGCTTTTTGCGATTTCAAGAAGCGTCACTTCGCTTAACTAACTTCCGACACAAATAAACTCCAAACCTTTCTATAACTTTATGTCAAAAACTTACAATTAGAAAATATCATTCCTACATACCTCTACATTTCACATACTCTTACTTAGAAAAAGCAATTTTTCTAGGCCTCTTTCTCAATACGAAGACTAAAATGTCAATCATAAGTGTCTGTCAAAAGTTTTTTAGCAGTTCAAAGAACCTCTTTCACTGTGAACATGCAAACAGGGCTTAAGATTGTCAGAAAGCTTGAAAGCCCTTTTTGAACAACTTAATTTCGAGGTGTCGGATAGTCAATTCAGACATGTCTTCTCGAGATGATCTTGAAGTCAAAGTCAAAGGAATAATCTTTTAATTTTGACTTCAAAATTAGTCAGACTTGCACCTGGGTGATAAGCACCTCGGTGATTCGATTTCAAAGTGATATAAGGCGATGTTTGATTCGACATTGATCACCCGGGTGATATAACTCAGGTGATCAAAGTGGAATAAACCTTTTTTACCGAATACTGCCGTGAGGTGGAAGATTCTCTCTTGAAGAGGAAATGATTTTCATAAAAAACAATAATTAATTGACGTCGTACATTTGCACCTCGTTTTGATGATTCACTTTCAAACATATTTTTTTCATAACTTAAAACCTCATAAAAAAGAGATTTCGATAAAGAAAATATATCTTATCCCTCGCTTAACTGGCTTTTAAGTCACATCAATCAGCGAAGAGGTGTCGGAGAGTCAAGTCTTAACAACGTCTGCTTGATCTAGTTATTTAGTACAAAATAGCGCGGCTTCTTTCAATATTCCTCATCATTATTATACAATAAACATAATATGTATAAAGTCTTTGTAATTCTCCGAACATGCGTCGTCCTCGTGTCTAGCGGAGTGTAACTTTTTGGTATCACTGGTTTTTTCTTGGTCATTCTAAACTAGGTCACCAGAGTTCAGAGCGGTTGTTGTACCCTGGAATGGTTGTTACACCTCGGAACGTTTGTTACACCTCGGAACGGTTGTTACACCTCGGAACGGTTGTTACACCTCGGAACGGTTGTTACACCTCGGAACGGTTGTTACACCTCGGAACGGTAGTAATATCTCAGAGCGGTTGTTGGACCCCGAGCTCGCGGTTGTTCCGCGCTAGACGATGAGTTTCCCGTTGTGCTTGACGTCCTGGATTGCGGGGCTGGTGGTTCCGGGGCGAGTCCGGGGCGGGTCCGGGGCGCAGAGCGGACGCAGCAGCAGCACGAGACCCGACAGGCCGATGAAGAAGCCCGCGAGGTAGAACGAGAGGTCGTACGAGCCCGTCATGTCGTACACCCAGCCTGGAACATTACACAACCAACCTGTTCCAAATCTATCTATACTAATAATAAAGCTATAAAGTTTGTTAGAACATGTTAATCTCTGGAACTACCAGTTGTATTTGAAAAATTTTCTTTTGTATTTGTTAGCCCAATTCTTGAGGAAGATTATAGGTTACTAAACTTCATACTACGAGCCATAGGAGCCGAGCAAAAGAAGTAGGTAATAGCGCGGAGGAACGATGTGACGCGGTAGGGGGCCAAGGGCGGCCTCGGCACAGCTAGTTAAACCCCTTCGTACGAACCGCCAACCTATTCAACAATCATTATCGTATGCAATAAAATAAATTAAAGTAAATAAATAAGTAATTTAATTAAAATAAATAAATACAAATACAAAATGCATAGCTATTTGTGTCAGGGCGAGACTTCGCCAAGAAATCAGTGGCAATCAGTTTCTTTCAATAACTCTTAGTTTTAATGGCTTGCTGACTATATCTGTAATTGTAAGTAGTATTAATATAGACCTATATGATTATTTGATTAATTATATTAATATTGTGTATACTAACTAATAACAGTAGGAGTATATGAGGAATCTCCTCATTATACTAAACAGATATTGATAATTAGACTTAAGAACTATTAGTGAAAGCTGTCAAGGCGGCTCATACAATTTGTAGCCCATTAATGTTATTAATGCTGTTTGTTTTCCAACTATGTGTAAAATAAACTATATAAACTGTCAACAGACACCTTCATAGCCCTAATCCCACACTAGGATTCTCTGTGTCGTCGGTATCAGGAACTGTACCGCGGTACCATGACACCCCGACCCCAAACAAAATAATCTACAGAGCGTACAAACATTTGTATTGCAGCGGAGGTCCACGAGATGGGGACACTAACCGGCTAGCGGGGGTCCACGAGGTGGGATATTAACCGGCTAGCGGGGGGTCCACGAGGTGGGCACACTGGAGTCACTTACCTGCTAGCGGGGGGTCTACGAGGTGGGTACACACTGGAGTCACTAACCGGATTGCGGGGTCCACGATGTGGGTACATATTGGAGTCATTACCCGGCTAGCGGGGTCCACGAGGTGGATACACTGGAGTCACTAACCTGCTAGCGGGCCCACGATGTGGGTACACATTGGAGTCACTACCCGGCTAACGGGGTCTACGAGGTGGGTACACTAGGGTCACTAACCACCTAGCGGGGGTTTACGATGTAAGTACATATTGGAGTCATTACCCGGCTAGCGGGGTCCACGAGATGGATACACTGGAGTCACTAACCTGCTAGCGGGCCCACGATGTGGGTACACATTGGAGTCACTACCCGGATAGCGGGGTCCACGAGGTGGGTACACTGGGGTCACTAACCTGCTAGCGGGGTCCACGATGTGGGTACATATAGGAGTCATTACCCGGCTAGCGGGGTCCACGAGGTGGATACACTGGAGTCACTAACCTGCTAGCGGGCCCACGATGTGGGTACACATTGGTGTCACTACCCGGCTAGCGGGGTCCACGATGTGGGTACATATTAGAGTCACTAACCTGCTTGCGGGGTCCACGAGGTGGGTACATTGGAGTCATTAACCTGCTAGCGGGGGTCCACGAGGTGGGTACACACTGGAGTCACTAACCGGCTAGCAGGTTCCACGAGGTGGGTGTACACTGGAGTCACTAATCGGCTAGCGGGGGTTCACGAGGTGAGTGTTCACTGGAGTCACTAATCGGCTAGCGGGGGTCCACGAGGTGGGTGTACACTGGAGTCACTAATCGGCTAGCGGGAGTCCACTAGGTGGGTGTACACTGAATTCACTAATCGGCTAGCGGGGGTCCACGAGGTGGGTACACACTGGAGTCACTAACCGGCTAGCGGAGGTCCGACGAGGTTGGCCATCCCCTGCATGAGCAGCAGCAGTCCGTACGCGTTGGTGAACTTCTCGAGCGTGATCTGCTCGACGAGGATGATGCTGGTGAGCGAGTAGTTCGCCGCGATGGTTCCGCCGAACGCGCCGGCCGCGGCGGCGAGCGCGCAGTACGACCGCAGCAGCGGCATCGCGCACGTCACCGCGCCGCACGCCGCCATGCACAGCGAGTACACCAGCCACGGAGACACGCTCTTCCAGTCTCCCACCCAGCCCAGCAGTATCTGCACACATCACATATACACATGCACAGCGAGTACACCAGCCACGGAGACACGCTCTTCCAGTCTCCCACCCAGCCCAGCAGTATCTGCACACATCACATATACACATGCACAGCGAGTACACCAGCCACGGAGACACGCTCTTCCAGTCTCCCACCCAGCCCAGCAGTATCTGCACACATCACATATACACATGCACAGCGAGTACACCAGCCACGGAGACACGCTCTTCCAGTCTCCCACCCAGCCCAGCAGTATCTGCACACATCACATATACACATGCACAGCGAGTACACCAGCCACGGAGACACGCTCTTCCAGTCTCCCACCCAGCCCAGCAGTATCTGCACACATCACATATACACATGCACAGCGAGTACACCAGCCACGGAGACACGCTCTTCCAGTCTCCCACCCAGCCCAGCAGTATCTGCACACATCACATATACACATGCACAGCGAGTACACCAGCCACGGAGACACGCTCTTCCAGTCTCCCACCCAGCCCAGCAGTATCTGCACACATCACATATACACATGCACAGCGAGTACACCAGCCACGGAGACACGCTCTTCCAGTCTCCCACCCAGCCCAGCAGTATCTGCACACATCACATATACACATGCACAGCGAGTACACCAGCCACGGAGACACGCTCTTCCAGTCTCCCACCCAGCCCAGCAGTATCTGCACACATCACATATACACATGCACAGCGAGTACACCAGCCACGGAGACACGCTCTTCCAGTCTCCCACCCAGCCCAGCAGTATCTGCACACATCACATATACACATGCACAGCGAGTACACCAGCCACGGAGACACGCTCTTCCAGTCTCCCACCCAGCCCAGCAGTATCTGCACACATCACATATACACATGCACAGCGAGTACACCAGCCACGGAGACACGCTCTTCCAGTCTCCCACCCAGCCCAGCAGTATCTGCACACATCACATATACACATGCACAGCGAGTACACCAGCCACGGAGACACGCTCTTCCAGTCTCCCACCCAGCCCAGCAGTATCTGCACACATCACATATACACATGCACAGCGAGTACACCAGCCACGGAGACACGCTCTTCCAGTCTCCCACCCAGCCCAGCAGTATCTGCACACATCACATATACACATGCACAGCGAGTACACCAGCCACGGAGACACGCTCTTCCAGTCTCCCACCCAGCCCAGCAGTATCTGCACACATCACATATACACATGCACAGCGAGTACACCAGCCACGGAGACACGCTCTTCCAGTCTCCCACCCAGCCCAGCAGTATCTGCACACATCACATATACACATGCACAGCGAGTACACCAGCCACGGAGACACGCTCTTCCAGTCTCCCACCCAGCCCAGCAGTATCTGCACACATCACATATACACATGCACAGCGAGTACACCAGCCACGGAGACACGCTCTTCCAGTCTCCCACCCAGCCCAGCAGTATCTGCACACATCACATATACACATGCACAGCGAGTACACCAGCCACGGAGACACGCTCTTCCAGTCTCCCACCCAGCCCAGCAGTATCTGCACACATCACATATACACATGCACAGCGAGTACACCAGCCACGGAGACACGCTCTTCCAGTCTCCCACCCAGCCCAGCAGTATCTGCACACATCACATATACACATGCACAGCGAGTACACCAGCCACGGAGACACGCTCTTCCAGTCTCCCACCCAGCCCAGCAGTATCTGCACACATCACATATACACATGCACAGCGAGTACACCAGCCACGGAGACACGCTCTTCCAGTCTCCCACCCAGCCCAGCAGTATCTGCACACATCACATATACACATGCACAGCGAGTACACCAGCCACGGAGACACGCTCTTCCAGTCTCCCACCCAGCCCAGCAGTATCTGCACACATCACATATACACATGCACAGCGAGTACACCAGCCACGGAGACACGCTCTTCCAGTCTCCCACCCAGCCCAGCAGTATCTGCACACATCACATATACACATGCACAGCGAGTACACCAGCCACGGAGACACGCTCTTCCAGTCTCCCACCCAGCCCAGCAGTATCTGCACACATCACATATACACATGCACAGCGAGTACACCAGCCACGGAGACACGCTCTTCCAGTCTCCCACCCAGCCCAGCAGTATCTGCACACATCACATATACACATGCACAGCGAGTACACCAGCCACGGAGACACGCTCTTCCAGTCTCCCACCCAGCCCAGCAGTATCTGCACACATCACATATACACATGCACAGCGAGTACACCAGCCACGGAGACACGCTCTTCCAGTCTCCCACCCAGCCCAGCAGTATCTGCACACATCACATATACACATGCACAGCGAGTACACCAGCCACGGAGACACGCTCTTCCAGTCTCCCACCCAGCCCAGCAGTATCTGCACACATCACATATACACATGCACAGCGAGTACACCAGCCACGGAGACACGCTCTTCCAGTCTCCCACCCAGCCCAGCAGTATCTGCACACATCACATATACACATGCACAGCGAGTACACCAGCCACGGAGACACGCTCTTCCAGTCTCCCACCCAGCCCAGCAGTATCTGCACACATCACATATACACATGCACAGCGAGTACACCAGCCACGGAGACACGCTCTTCCAGTCTCCCACCCAGCCCAGCAGTATCTGCACACATCACATATACACATGCACAGCGAGTACACCAGCCACGGAGACACGCTCTTCCAGTCTCCCACCCAGCCCAGCAGTATCTGCACACATCACATATACACATGCACAGCGAGTACACCAGCCACGGAGACACGCTCTTCCAGTCTCCCACCCAGCCCAGCAGTATCTGCACACATCACATATACACATGCACAGCGAGTACACCAGCCACGGAGACACGCTCTTCCAGTCTCCCACCCAGCCCAGCAGTATCTGCACACATCACATATACACATGCACAGCGAGTACACCAGCCACGGAGACACGCTCTTCCAGTCTCCCACCCAGCCCAGCAGTATCTGCACACATCACATATACACATGCACAGCGAGTACACCAGCCACGGAGACACGCTCTTCCAGTCTCCCACCCAGCCCAGCAGTATCTGCACACATCACATATACACATGCACAGCGAGTACACCAGCCACGGAGACACGCTCTTCCAGTCTCCCACCCAGCCCAGCAGTATCTGCACACATCACATATACACATGCACAGCGAGTACACCAGCCACGGAGACACGCTCTTCCAGTCTCCCACCCAGCCCAGCAGTATCTGCACACATCACATATACACATGCACAGCGAGTACACCAGCCACGGAGACACGCTCTTCCAGTCTCCCACCCAGCCCAGCAGTATCTGCACACATCACATATACACATGCACAGCGAGTACACCAGCCACGGAGACACGCTCTTCCAGTCTCCCACCCAGCCCAGCAGTATCTGCACACATCACATATACACATGCACAGCGAGTACACCAGCCACGGAGACACGCTCTTCCAGTCTCCCACCCAGCCCAGCAGTATCTGCACACATCACATATACACATGCACAGCGAGTACACCAGCCACGGAGACACGCTCTTCCAGTCTCCCACCCAGCCCAGCAGTATCTGCACACATCACATATACACATGCACAGCGAGTACACCAGCCACGGAGACACGCTCTTCCAGTCTCCCACCCAGCCCAGCAGTATCTGCACACATCACATATACACATGCACAGCGAGTACACCAGCCACGGAGACACGCTCTTCCAGTCTCCCACCCAGCCCAGCAGTATCTGCACACATCACATATACACATGCACAGCGAGTACACCAGCCACGGAGACACGCTCTTCCAGTCTCCCACCCAGCCCAGCAGTATCTGCACACATCACATATACACATGCACAGCGAGTACACCAGCCACGGAGACACGCTCTTCCAGTCTCCCACCCAGCCCAGCAGTATCTGCACACATCACATATACACATGCACAGCGAGTACACCAGCCACGGAGACACGCTCTTCCAGTCTCCCACCCAGCCCAGCAGTATCTGCACACATCACATATACACATGCACAGCGAGTACACCAGCCACGGAGACACGCTCTTCCAGTCTCCCACCCAGCCCAGCAGTATCTGCACACATCACATATACACATGCACAGCGAGTACACCAGCCACGGAGACACGCTCTTCCAGTCTCCCACCCAGCCCAGCAGTATCTGCACACATCACATATACACATGCACAGCGAGTACACCAGCCACGGAGACACGCTCTTCCAGTCTCCCACCCAGCCCAGCAGTATCTGCACACATCACATATACACATGCACAGCGAGTACACCAGCCACGGAGACACGCTCTTCCAGTCTCCCACCCAGCCCAGCAGTATCTGCACACATCACATATACACATGCACAGCGAGTACACCAGCCACGGAGACACGCTCTTCCAGTCTCCCACCCAGCCCAGCAGTATCTGCACACATCACATATACACATGCACAGCGAGTACACCAGCCACGGAGACACGCTCTTCCAGTCTCCCACCCAGCCCAGCAGTATCTGCACACATCACATATACACATGCACAGCGAGTACACCAGCCACGGAGACACGCTCTTCCAGTCTCCCACCCAGCCCAGCAGTATCTGCACACATCACATATACACATGCACAGCGAGTACACCAGCCACGGAGACACGCTCTTCCAGTCTCCCACCCAGCCCAGCAGTATCTGCACACATCACATATACACATGCACAGCGAGTACACCAGCCACGGAGACACGCTCTTCCAGTCTCCCACCCAGCCCAGCAGTATCTGCACACATCACATATACACATGCACAGCGAGTACACCAGCCACGGAGACACGCTCTTCCAGTCTCCCACCCAGCCCAGCAGTATCTGCACACATCACATATACACATGCACAGCGAGTACACCAGCCACGGAGACACGCTCTTCCAGTCTCCCACCCAGCCCAGCAGTATCTGCACACATCACATATACACATGCACAGCGAGTACACCAGCCACGGAGACACGCTCTTCCAGTCTCCCACCCAGCCCAGCAGTATCTGCACACATCACATATACACATGCACAGCGAGTACACCAGCCACGGAGACACGCTCTTCCAGTCTCCCACCCAGCCCAGCAGTATCTGCACACATCACATATACACATGCACAGCGAGTACACCAGCCACGGAGACACGCTCTTCCAGTCTCCCACCCAGCCCAGCAGTATCTGCACACATCACATATACACATGCACAGCGAGTACACCAGCCACGGAGACACGCTCTTCCAGTCTCCCACCCAGCCCAGCAGTATCTGCACACATCACATATACACATGCACAGCGAGTACACCAGCCACGGAGACACGCTCTTCCAGTCTCCCACCCAGCCCAGCAGTATCTGCACACATCACATATACACATGCACAGCGAGTACACCAGCCACGGAGACACGCTCTTCCAGTCTCCCACCCAGCCCAGCAGTATCTGCACACATCACATATACACATGCACAGCGAGTACACCAGCCACGGAGACACGCTCTTCCAGTCTCCCACCCAGCCCAGCAGTATCTGCACACATCACATATACACATGCACAGCGAGTACACCAGCCACGGAGACACGCTCTTCCAGTCTCCCACCCAGCCCAGCAGTATCTGCACACATCACATATACACATGCACAGCGAGTACACCAGCCACGGAGACACGCTCTTCCAGTCTCCCACCCAGCCCAGCAGTATCTGCACACATCACATATACACATGCACAGCGAGTACACCAGCCACGGAGACACGCTCTTCCAGTCTCCCACCCAGCCCAGCAGTATCTGCACACATCACATATACACATGCACAGCGAGTACACCAGCCACGGAGACACGCTCTTCCAGTCTCCCACCCAGCCCAGCAGTATCTGCACACATCACATATACACATGCACAGCGAGTACACCAGCCACGGAGACACGCTCTTCCAGTCTCCCACCCAGCCCAGCAGTATCTGCACACATCACATATACACATGCACAGCGAGTACACCAGCCACGGAGACACGCTCTTCCAGTCTCCCACCCAGCCCAGCAGTATCTGCACACATCACATATACACATGCACAGCGAGTACACCAGCCACGGAGACACGCTCTTCCAGTCTCCCACCCAGCCCAGCAGTATCTGCACACATCACATATACACATGCACAGCGAGTACACCAGCCACGGAGACACGCTCTTCCAGTCTCCCACCCAGCCCAGCAGTATCTGCACACATCACATATACACATGCACAGCGAGTACACCAGCCACGGAGACACGCTCTTCCAGTCTCCCACCCAGCCCAGCAGTATCTGCACACATCACATATACACATGCACAGCGAGTACACCAGCCACGGAGACACGCTCTTCCAGTCTCCCACCCAGCCCAGCAGTATCTGCACACATCACATATACACATGCACAGCGAGTACACCAGCCACGGAGACACGCTCTTCCAGTCTCCCACCCAGCCCAGCAGTATCTGCACACATCACATATACACATGCACAGCGAGTACACCAGCCACGGAGACACGCTCTTCCAGTCTCCCACCCAGCCCAGCAGTATCTGCACACATCACATATACACATGCACAGCGAGTACACCAGCCACGGAGACACGCTCTTCCAGTCTCCCACCCAGCCCAGCAGTATCTGCACACATCACATATACACATGCACAGCGAGTACACCAGCCACGGAGACACGCTCTTCCAGTCTCCCACCCAGCCCAGCAGTATCTGCACACATCACATATACACATGCACAGCGAGTACACCAGCCACGGAGACACGCTCTTCCAGTCTCCCACCCAGCCCAGCAGTATCTGCACACATCACATATACACATGCACAGCGAGTACACCAGCCACGGAGACACGCTCTTCCAGTCTCCCACCCAGCCCAGCAGTATCTGCACACATCACATATACACATGCACAGCGAGTACACCAGCCACGGAGACACGCTCTTCCAGTCTCCCACCCAGCCCAGCAGTATCTGCACACATCACATATACACATGCACAGCGAGTACACCAGCCACGGAGACACGCTCTTCCAGTCTCCCACCCAGCCCAGCAGTATCTGCACACATCACATATACACATGCACAGCGAGTACACCAGCCACGGAGACACGCTCTTCCAGTCTCCCACCCAGCCCAGCAGTATCTGCACACATCACATATACACATGCACAGCGAGTACACCAGCCACGGAGACACGCTCTTCCAGTCTCCCACCCAGCCCAGCAGTATCTGCACACATCACATATACACATGCACAGCGAGTACACCAGCCACGGAGACACGCTCTTCCAGTCTCCCACCCAGCCCAGCAGTATCTGCACACATCACATATACACATGCACAGCGAGTACACCAGCCACGGAGACACGCTCTTCCAGTCTCCCACCCAGCCCAGCAGTATCTGCACACATCACATATACACATGCACAGCGAGTACACCAGCCACGGAGACACGCTCTTCCAGTCTCCCACCCAGCCCAGCAGTATCTGCACACATCACATATACACATGCACAGCGAGTACACCAGCCACGGAGACACGCTCTTCCAGTCTCCCACCCAGCCCAGCAGTATCTGCACACATCACATATACACATGCACAGCGAGTACACCAGCCACGGAGACACGCTCTTCCAGTCTCCCACCCAGCCCAGCAGTATCTGCACACATCACATATACACATGCACAGCGAGTACACCAGCCACGGAGACACGCTCTTCCAGTCTCCCACCCAGCCCAGCAGTATCTGCACACATCACATATACACATGCACAGCGAGTACACCAGCCACGGAGACACGCTCTTCCAGTCTCCCACCCAGCCCAGCAGTATCTGCACACATCACATATACACATGCACAGCGAGTACACCAGCCACGGAGACACGCTCTTCCAGTCTCCCACCCAGCCCAGCAGTATCTGCACACATCACATATACACATGCACAGCGAGTACACCAGCCACGGAGACACGCTCTTCCAGTCTCCCACCCAGCCCAGCAGTATCTGCACACATCACATATACACATGCACAGCGAGTACACCAGCCACGGAGACACGCTCTTCCAGTCTCCCACCCAGCCCAGCAGTATCTGCACACATCACATATACACATGCACAGCGAGTACACCAGCCACGGAGACACGCTCTTCCAGTCTCCCACCCAGCCCAGCAGTATCTGCACACATCACATATACACATGCACAGCGAGTACACCAGCCACGGAGACACGCTCTTCCAGTCTCCCACCCAGCCCAGCAGTATCTGCACACATCACATATACACATGCACAGCGAGTACACCAGCCACGGAGACACGCTCTTCCAGTCTCCCACCCAGCCCAGCAGTATCTGCACACATCACATATACACATGCACAGCGAGTACACCAGCCACGGAGACACGCTCTTCCAGTCTCCCACCCAGCCCAGCAGTATCTGCACACATCACATATACACATGCACAGCGAGTACACCAGCCACGGAGACACGCTCTTCCAGTCTCCCACCCAGCCCAGCAGTATCTGCACACATCACATATACACATGCACAGCGAGTACACCAGCCACGGAGACACGCTCTTCCAGTCTCCCACCCAGCCCAGCAGTATCTGCACACATCACATATACACATGCACAGCGAGTACACCAGCCACGGAGACACGCTCTTCCAGTCTCCCACCCAGCCCAGCAGTATCTGCACACATCACATATACACATGCACAGCGAGTACACCAGCCACGGAGACACGCTCTTCCAGTCTCCCACCCAGCCCAGCAGTATCTGCACACATCACATATACACATGCACAGCGAGTACACCAGCCACGGAGACACGCTCTTCCAGTCTCCCACCCAGCCCAGCAGTATCTGCACACATCACATATACACATGCACAGCGAGTACACCAGCCACGGAGACACGCTCTTCCAGTCTCCCACCCAGCCCAGCAGTATCTGCACACATCACATATACACATGCACAGCGAGTACACCAGCCACGGAGACACGCTCTTCCAGTCTCCCACCCAGCCCAGCAGTATCTGCACACATCACATATACACATGCACAGCGAGTACACCAGCCACGGAGACACGCTCTTCCAGTCTCCCACCCAGCCCAGCAGTATCTGCACACATCACATATACACATGCACAGCGAGTACACCAGCCACGGAGACACGCTCTTCCAGTCTCCCACCCAGCCCAGCAGTATCTGCACACATCACATATACACATGCACAGCGAGTACACCAGCCACGGAGACACGCTCTTCCAGTCTCCCACCCAGCCCAGCAGTATCTGCACACATCACATATACACATGCACAGCGAGTACACCAGCCACGGAGACACGCTCTTCCAGTCTCCCACCCAGCCCAGCAGTATCTGCACACATCACATATACACATGCACAGCGAGTACACCAGCCACGGAGACACGCTCTTCCAGTCTCCCACCCAGCCCAGCAGTATCTGCACACATCACATATACACATGCACAGCGAGTACACCAGCCACGGAGACACGCTCTTCCAGTCTCCCACCCAGCCCAGCAGTATCTGCACACATCACATATACACATGCACAGCGAGTACACCAGCCACGGAGACACGCTCTTCCAGTCTCCCACCCAGCCCAGCAGTATCTGCACACATCACATATACACATGCACAGCGAGTACACCAGCCACGGAGACACGCTCTTCCAGTCTCCCACCCAGCCCAGCAGTATCTGCACACATCACATATACACATGCACAGCGAGTACACCAGCCACGGAGACACGCTCTTCCAGTCTCCCACCCAGCCCAGCAGTATCTGCACACATCACATATACACATGCACAGCGAGTACACCAGCCACGGAGACACGCTCTTCCAGTCTCCCACCCAGCCCAGCAGTATCTGCACACATCACATATACACATGCACAGCGAGTACACCAGCCACGGAGACACGCTCTTCCAGTCTCCCACCCAGCCCAGCAGTATCTGCACACATCACATATACACATGCACAGCGAGTACACCAGCCACGGAGACACGCTCTTCCAGTCTCCCACCCAGCCCAGCAGTATCTGCACACATCACATATACACATGCACAGCGAGTACACCAGCCACGGAGACACGCTCTTCCAGTCTCCCACCCAGCCCAGCAGTATCTGCACACATCACATATACACATGCACAGCGAGTACACCAGCCACGGAGACACGCTCTTCCAGTCTCCCACCCAGCCCAGCAGTATCTGCACGACACGACCACTCTCAGAACCACTGAACACTGCCTCAAAATAACACTCGCTCAAGGTCGCGCGTTATACGCTACCGCTAGTCTGCAAACGCCCGACCTTGAGCGAGTGACGGAACCCTGCCATGCGCCTGTCCTTATCAGTAAACACGTAATAGATGCTATCAGTTGCAACTGTGCAGGTATCGAGCCCTATCTACCGATTCAAGCGAGTCAACTCGCCCACTTTAGATAGCTCTAATGGGATCCTTGTAATCTTTTGTGAGTTTATATGTATGTAATTCATAAGCATATGCTACATAACTACAGTTAGAATGATGTACCTACCTACAATCTACAATATCTTAAACAAGTATATATGTATGTACCTCTCCGAACATGTTGACAATGCCGATGATGCTGATGAGCATGGACGCCTGCGACTCGTCGAAGCCCATGTCCATGCCGCTGTCCGCGATGTACACGTAGGGCACATCGTACCACATGTACAGCAGGAAATTGGAGCAGGCGAACACTGCGAACGCGGGGTTCAGGAAGTGGCTGAAGTCCAGGATCTCCACCACCAGGTCCCAGAAGTCCCACAGCCCTGCGTACCACTGGACCTGAAACCGGAGACCGGCCTTCACCACGGGGCTCGAGGGAAACCACCGCACCCACCATTTACTTACATTTATCCGCGAAACCTACCACCGCTCGGGTATTCAATTCATTTCAATTCAAAACTTTTTATTTCAGCATTCATTAGCAGCCATAATTTAACATTTAACAAAAATTAAAAAATACAGTAACTTAAATACTAATAAACCTTAACGTAAGAACTCCTCATGAATCACCTGACCTGACCGCATACTGTGCTGTGTGCACTTCTGTCCGGTGCCTCATGAAGACTGTGTCTCCAGTGGACATCCAGCCTGTCCACTATTAGTTTCAGGCAGCTGTTGGTGCTGCCCCGCATCCACCGCATCAGGAATGCTGTTCTGTTGCGGATGATCGCGTGGAAGTCATCTACGCGTGCATCCGCAAACATACCCGATGCGCTACAGAAGCGTGGCAGCCCCATCACCACCCTGAAGCCATTATTATACTGGACGCGCAGGGCACTCCAGCATCGCTGACCCATAGACTGCACGTATAGAAGGATTGGCAGTACGCCCTGAACAGACTTGTTTTCACGGCAGTACTGCAACGCGCAATTCTACGGGCCAGCATATTTGCTCTAACTGATAACGCCCTGCGCTCCCTACGTCATCTGAGAGCGTCTCGGTGACCCAGTGGCCCAGATACTTAAACTTCGTCACCCTTTTCAGTTGGCTGCCCGCAAGTGAGACTGGAGGAACTTCACTATATGTTTCAGATCCTGCCTTGAAAACCACCTCGTGGTGTATTGACCACCAAGATGGCGCGGCGGGTGATAACCCGGTTGGGACGCAAGAGGGGCGGATTCGATTCCTGAAGCGGGACTAATGCTTGAAAGTTTTGCAGATATTTGTTCTGGGTCTGTGTGACAGTTTTGTGTGTGTGTGTCAGGACTATGTTCGTTTCTGTTGGATGTTTATTTATTGAATGAAGGTGCTCGAGAGGCGACCTGAAAGTCGCGGAGGAAGACATACCTGCAAAGGTGGCAGGACGTCAGTGGATAGAGATGACTCTGAACCATTAATTGTGGCATTCGTTAGTGTACACGGAATAGTCGAGAGCTTCTCACCTTTTCCTTAGCGATGGTGGTCATGGAGTTCCTGAAGATGTTGGGGCAGGAGGAGGCTCGCAGCCGATAGCGGCTGATGTTGAGCATCGCGCCGCGGTACGTGAGCGAGTGCCGGTGCACGCGCAGATCCTTCAGGAAGCTCACCGGAGCTCCGGTCTTCTTCCCGCCTCCGCCGCCGCTGTTCTGTCGCTTCAGCCACAGCGTTATGGCCGCTTTGTCGCTCATCGGCTCGGTGCGATCCACGTTCTCGGCCCTGGGCACCGAGGTGGGGGACAACGGACCCGGGGTCCCTCCCGGAGACATAAGATTCCTCGGCGGAGACTGTTCGTGCAGCCTCCCGCTGTCGCTGAAGCTTCTCGAAGGCAGCATCGTGCCGGGGTAGTTCTGAGCCATGAGCGCGTAGGCGCGGCCGCGGTTCGACATCATCTCGAACACTTCCAGGGACACCCCCTCCCCTCCCGTCATGAACGTGGGCAGGTCCACCAGCGAGCTGAACTGAGGCGCGATCGGCGAAGTCACCTTCTCTACGTCCTCGGCCTCGTTGAACTTGGCGGAGCCGGCGGCGCTGCTCTTGCTGTCCGACAAGCTGTCCACGGACGAGCCGAACCGCTTGTTTCTCTTTCTCTCCCGTCTGCGCTTTCGTTCCCTCGCTCGCTCCTCGTTCATCGTCGTCGTCCACGGAAGGTCCCGGAACAGGAGGCCGCAGACGGCCATGTTCAGGAACAGTCCGGCGAGGATGAGCGTGGTCCCGCGCCAACCGTACTCGTCCAGCAGCACGTAGGTCAGCGGCGCGAATATGAAGGTTCCGATCCCGCTACCGCATACCGAGATACCGGTCGCCAAGGAACGTTTCTTATCGAAGTAGTACGCGACGATCACGACCGCCGCGACATAGCACAGGCTCAGGCCGAAGCCGGCCATGATACCGAACGTGATGAACAGCGTCTCCATGTTGTCCACGAACGCGGAGATGACGAACCCGAGCGCGGCGAGCAGCGCCCCGCACACGGTGACGCGCCGGCAGCCGTAGCGGTCCGTCAGGAAGCTGGCGATGGGCCCCGACAGCAGCGGCATCGCCATGAAGATGCCGGCGATCCATGCCGTCTTGCCCTTGCCCTCGCCGAAGTACTCGAGGAAATGCGGGTAGAACACGCCGAAGCTGAAGGTGACGCCGTCCGCGATCAGGTTCACCATGAAGGAGGCGAACACCACCACCCAGCCCCAGCCGCCGTCGGGCGGACGCGCCTCCGCCAGGCACTCCTCGTCCTCCGAGGAGGAACTGGAGCTGGAGGAGGCCGGTCTCGGCGTCGCATCGAACTGCACGTGCAGCGGGCGCCCGTTCGCCTTGCGCAGCGCATCGCCCGCGCTCAGCAGAGGCTCCACCTCGGGGATGGAGGCGAGAGGCGCGCTCGGGGCCGACGCGGCAGCAGGCGCGGGTAGGTCGCATCCGGTTTGGGGCGGCGCGGCGTCCATGCCGCGGCCACGGGGCGGCGCGCGACTCTGCGCCCGCGCCGAGCCGTACTGTCACGCCGACGCCTCCTGGGCATGCGCGCCCCGCTCCACCGACGCGACCTCATGCTGAAACCAAACGTAACATGCCGTTAGATACCTTGCCGAGAGATTTTTCGAACGACTTTCGCGACCTACCATCATGCGGACGAACGGAATTTATTCGAACGATAAATGCATGATGATAATCTAAATTACCGCAGGACCTGAACTACGATTGTAATATCGATCCACGAGATCGCTCCTCCTCGGTAACCTACCGCGAACGAATACTTCATCGCGTTTAATGAAACCATCTAATCTGAGAGCACCCCCGCAACCCCGCTGACCGACGATTCAGCGATGCAGGGCGTCGCCTCGTTCTAGCGAGACCTTTCTAAGAACCTGGAAGCCGCATAAAGGCCGTGGCGGATATCGCTTAAAGTGCTAAATCACCGCGCTGCATACCGCTGATTAAACTACAAAAGCGGTCTCAAAGTTCGAATGTATTAGAGAGAAGTCATAGGCCTCGGCGACCATTATGCTGATTGAAGCTTGCATTGAGCGTAGTGCAAAGAAATACAATCGCAAACCGAGCGTTCGGCCGTTCGATTCATTGGGCTCGAGTGATGGCACTGTCGATGTCTGAATATCTCAGGCACTGCATGTTATAGCATAACACAATATACAGTGCCGTATATCATTCAATTTTGGTGGAACTTCTCACGTGAAAAATACTTAATATCGGTGACAATGCCATAATCCTAATGAAGACGACCTTCGCCTTACTTCCGCCTGAGTAGTTGTCGATTCACGACATTTCGTTGTGAGGTCAACTAACTTAGCAAAACGATTCAATACGAACGGTAACTAAAAGAAAGAAAGAAAGAAAGAAAGAAAGAAAGAAAGAAAGAAAGAAAGAAAATATTTTTATTTGCCTTAAAAACTACTACACAAATTTTATGCTACCTGCTAAATATTTATATATACATTTTCTTAATTGTGTGCGTAGCAGAGTCTGAGGCAAATATGGCCTCCACTCAGCGTTGTGCTGGATAAACACTATGGGTGTCTACCCAGCGCTGGTTTTCAGTGGAGTCCAATGGCAAGCCAACGTCACGACCGCCGAGGGTGGTACACTTAAAACGAAAAAGATAGAAAAAAAAAATACAAAAAAATACATACAAAAATTTAAAAATAGAAAATACAACTTAAACCATAAACATACATTCTCTATCTATCTATCTGTGTAATTTAAATTAAGCAAAAGGTTTTTTTAAATTTTAAAAACTACTGCCGGTTCTTTGAATAAATCAGCAAATTTTAACGGACTGAATTGAATTGGTGTCACGCTGATCCATCTCCTGTTTGACTGCTTTCAGGAGAACGCGAGATGGTGAACTTTTATTCGAATTTGTGTTGCAAAATTATTGTGAAGCTATACAACTTTTCGTTATCTCAATTGCCTAACTTTTAATGGCGTAAGTTCGGACAGTTGACATTTAACTGATGCGATGTGCGTGGAGCATTCCGTGTGAATGATTGTTTTGAGAACCTAGAATTCAAAGAAATTTCGAAATCAGCTAATAAATACCATTCCCGGTTATTGCGTTTTTGTAGTGCCAGAGATGTTCGCGCAGACAAGGACGGATGGTTTTCATGCCATCATCCGTAAAAAGACGGCATCTCTGATGAGTAGAGTTCGTGTCAGTCACAACAGCATCCTCAAAACATGTGCGAAGAGGTGCACCTCTCGAGGTGTGGTCAATCAGTGAAATCAAAATAATTTTATTGTTTGATCATCTCCCGTCGCAGAATGTTTCTATCCACATACCTATTCCGATCTCCGCAGAATTTACAAGAAATAGTATTTTAAAAAACATATTTTGGTCTGATTTCATTTCATTGCATTTTACTTAATATTTTTTGTATTCGCACGCCCTCATGATATACGACACAACTTATCCCGACTACGAATGCCCATTATATTCCACATTGCACCACGTGTGGCCGTGTTATGTTGTAATTCAGTTAGCCGTAGAAAAATATCTAGCGACTAGTTGTTGCCCGCGGCTTCGCCCGCGTGGAATGTTGATAAAAGTAGTGTATGACCGTCTCCAGGCTTCAAACTATGTCCACTAACTTTTGAATGAATCGAACCAAGAATTACAATTTTCCATACAAAGTTTAGAACTCAATTGCACACCCCCAAATGGTAGTTTTGAAAAAATAAAAAATACGTGTTTCATTATTTACTTTAAAGTTTATTTGTACAGAGTTTTAAGCGAATCAAATTTTTTTTTTCATATAAACTTTACCACCTTGTTTAACCCCGTTAGGGGTTGATTTTTGAAAATAAGATATGCCTATGTGTTATTCCAGAACCTAAACTCCAAAATAATAACTATATAAAATTAATAATTATAACTCCAAATACATTCCCAATTTCATCAAAACCAGTTTAGTAGTTACGGAGATACGTGGTAACAAACATTCACACAAACACACAGACTTTCGCATTTATTATATTAGTAGGATATGACAAGTTGAGCAATATACCAAACTGTGTTGGAACACTGCCAGTGCCTCGTCATTACATGGACCAAAGTCAAAATCACCATTAGATGATGCGAACGAGGAAGTTTCCTGAAAACTCTCAATGTAAAAACTATAAAGTTTGGTTGTTGTAAACTTGTAACAATCAGACAGAACATTACGTTACTCTTATTCAAAACACACCGGTTCAAGGATTAAAGTTTATCTCTTAGAATTAGAAAATACTCCTTTCTTACAAGGTTAGTAACTGAAAAGAAACGAAAGTTCTAATCCGATTGCTAAAGAAGCTAGTTTATCTCATCAGCAGAATAATAGAAGCAAATATGTGGAAATGAGAAAACATTATCATAATAGGATCCAAGGAACATCCTTTGGGAAAAATATGTAGTTACCAAAAACGTATAACTGAATCTTGGAAATAGAGAGATATTGAGAAAATTACTTGAGGTAGGGAGTAGGGAGGGACATTGTTATCCTCGACTTCGGTACTGGAAACATTCTCATTCCTCGATCCATTCTTGTAAACCTTTCTCTTGTACAAGAATTCGTAGATATACGAGTATATTAACTATACATGTTGTGACCATCCTCAAACTATACATGTTGTGACCATCCTCAAACTATACATGTTGTGGCCATCCTCAAACGGTAACGTATCACAATCAAGCGCGACTACTCAAAGTTCCAGGGTGCTAGACAAATACCACTTTCTGTTGGCGTTAACGCTTGCGGAAACATAATAATAATGCTAGACATATTTCACACAGCATCACATAGTCCCAAACTAAGCAGAGCTTGTATTTCGGGAACTACATGACTGATATTCTAGTTATGTACTTTTTTGTAAATACATACATATTACACATAGAAAACACCCAGACCCGAGACAAATATTTGCAGATGATACAAACGTTGGTCTCGCGGCGGGAATCGAACCCGCAACGTCTTTTTTGCGTCTCAGGCAGGCCTTCGCTCACTGCGCCACAGAGGTCAACAAATATTGAAATGTATGGAAATGACATTAGCTATGGAAATGTTACGTGACTGCTGCCGAGTGTTTCCTTATCAAATTTGCGTTGGCGTGAAAGGAAAACTAAGCGTGAGGTATTTGTCTAGACCCATATTATAGGTAATACATTTTCATTGAATTTCTTCGGTGTACCTAATCAGGTAATTTCTTCTTTTTTTTTTAAGTCTTAAATGTTCTCGATCGATTTATCTGGCTTGGTGTTGGTACGATTGTAGATGTTACAGTCGAATATATAAGTATCGTATCGGACGTAAACAAGCAATCGAAAGTACATAAACAGATTCACGAGACACAATTGACGCGTGAGCCCTGGCCAGCGTCCAGCAGAGCCTCACCTCGCCTGCGCCGCGCCCGCGCCGCGCCGCGCCGGTGGACGTCGCGTCGTCATTATAAATATATTATACAAATATTTGGCAGCAGGCGGCTTCGCAACTGAATGGACATTTGCGAAACCACAGGAATAGCATCAAAATCAGTTGGGCTGAGTGAACCATGATTTGGTTTGGTTTGAGCTAACAGGTGTTTGCTAGCTAACGGGTAGGTACCCGTAAGAAGGTACCATCGAAGAGAAGTCGTGATGTTCGTGCATTTTCTAATATTATAAAGAGGAAAGATTTTTTGTTTGTTTGTTTGTATCAACCATTCAACCATTTTTTCACTAATAGAAAGCTAAATTATCAAGAAGTAAAATAGGCTATAATTTATTTTTTTTAAATTAGAGATCCTTAAGGAAATTGCAATAATGTAACCCAAAGTAGCAAAATTTTGCTTGTAAAATTAATTATTTGGTGTGCGCTCAGAAAACTATTGATGATACATAAAAAATATGTACTACATGATTAAAGTACTCATTATTACCTACAAAAAAGTCCGCGAGGGAATATATCTAACTATCATAGTTAAGTCACAATAGCATAATGGGTACGAACCATTAGGGGCTAAAATAGGTAATTGGTTGGTGGGCATCTAAACCTAACTGCTAGTTTATTAATGACTAGCTGTGCCCCGCGGTTTCACCCGCGTAGGTTTGATTTTATGCTCGTGATAACTTCGAAATTAAATGTCTGATTCGAATGAATTAAAAAGTATTTTACTGCTACATAAATACCCTTGATGATAAGAGTATTTATTTGAATAACAATTAATACTACGATACGAATATAACTAACTTTTGTTTCCACCCGCGATTTAATTACATTTTAGAACACAAAAGTTACGAATGTGACTTAACTATCATAGTTAGATAGATATATACCCTCGAGGACTTTTTTGTAGGGAATAATGAGTACTTTAATCTGTATTACATAATTTTTATGTATCATGAATAGTTTTCTCAGCGCACGCCAAAAAATGACTTTTATAGACAAAATTTTGATACTTTGGGTTACATTATTGTAATTTTCTTAAAGATCTCTATTTTTTTGAAAATAAATTATAGCCTATATTACTTCGTGTTAATTTAGCTTTCTATTACTGAAAAAATTGTTAAAATCGGTCCAGTAGTTTCGGAGCCTATTCGATACAAACAAACAAACAAACAGCCAAAAAAATCTTTCCTCTTTATACCTCTAATATTACCTCTAGTATAGATGATTAGGATTAGATATCGGTGATTAGGATTACATATGGCGCAGTGGCGCGCGAACTGTGCCCTCAAATTGATCACCCCCGCCACCGCCACTTGTGGCACTTGCAAATATGCGTTAGCCTTGACGTGTTCTATATATTGCACGTGTCTTCTCCCACATTGTAACTCCCATAAGTTCACGTTATTGGCAAAATACAATAACGTGAGCATGAGATGATAGGTGAGAACGAACTTTGGTCATGTGACCAAAGGCATCAATGAGATGACAGGTGAGAACGAACTCATGTGACCAAAGGCATCAATGAGATGACAGGTGAGAACGAACTCATGTGACTAAAGGCATCAAGTAAACATAGAAACTTAACTTGACCATCTTAAATAAGAGGCGGCTTTAGACATGACTCGCTTAAAAAAAACGCTTCTATCAAGTGGGCCGTTTGTCTCGACATAACGTAACAAGTCACCTTTTAAACGAAACAAAACGAAATCAAATTCGGTTCATTCGTTTGGGAGTAACGATGCCACAGAAATAACACGATACACAGATGCATACGTTAAACCTATACGCACCTCAACCCTGTTACGGCAAACACTGTAACTTAATATACAGTGTAACTTAAGATACAGTGTTTTGCCTTTACACGGTACCTGTTTGTTTCGGTCGGGAGTTAATAAAAAAGAGACGCAGAGGTTGAAGATGCGGTTGGTTCGGTTAACATACTTTTACGTCAGTCTTGGCTTCCAGCACTCACAATAAATGACTAAGAATCCATCAATCCGCCACTGAGAATTAGAATGATTCTTCAGAGAGAGCATGCTCGTAGGTCGATAGGTTTATAGAGCGCCCCGCAGGCGCGTTTGGCAGACAGCCAGCCTCGCCGCCCGCCCCGACCTAGTCTTATAAAGAGGGTTGTTCCCAGGCTTTACTTTGGACTGAAATGTAATTAGCAGAGAAGCTTACCTAAACTTGTTAATTCATAACACTAGTCGGCATCGATAGATAGATAAATAAACTTTTTATTGTGCATAACACCAATTTTACAGTATAAACACTGAAACATAATAAAATAACAAAAGAAATACACAATGGGCGGTCTTATCGCTGAAAGCGATTTCTTCCTGACAACCGTAGGATGGAGAGAACTATTTAAAAGAATGGCGGTAGGTTTAATTTGTATATAAAAATACAAATTAAACATTATTTTGATAAATACCTATATCTAAATATATATTAATACCTACGTCATAAATATATACATATTACATACACAAACCCACATATTTGAACCTATATATTATGAGATGAAATTAAATATAGTAAGTAATACAAAATAAAACGTAAAACATACCACACAAAAACTCAAGAACATGACGAAGACTGCTGTGAGTAAAAAGTGGTGCTGTAAGTGGATCGACCTTCATGATTAATGGCCACTGTTCTCTGAACCAAAGATCATGGGACCTACTAGTCAAATACCATGTCAATGGTTCGATTCGATGCCCATGCAACAGTGTTCGTGATAAATATGGGTGTCTAGAAAAATAATACTTTCTGTTGGCGTTAACGCCTGCCTGTTCCTTGACGCCTAAAACGTTAGCGCGAAAGGAAAAACTAAGCGTGAGGTATTTGTCTAACCCCTTAGATGGGAATCTTCGTCGTGTTCGCGTTATTTCAGTGATCACTGCCGGCCAGGGTGTGTAGACAAATACCCTCACGCTTAGCTTTCCTTTTACGCTAACATTTAAGGCATCAAGACAAAACTTAGCAACAGTCACGTGACATTTCAAAAAGCTAATATCATTTCCATACAAAATTCAACCTTTCGGCGCGTTAACGCCAACTGAAGATGGTTGTATAAAGGGGCAGGTCGCGAGGTATGGTGGCTCTGAAAAGGGCCTAGTGACCGATGTGAAAGGATTCAGGGCACCTCTTAGATGTTCATACTTACACATGTACGAATGAATATATGCACATGTTTAGAATGAAACCAGTTCAAACATGTCGAAAGCTTCTTAGATCACAGTCACACGTCTAGTAAACATTCAAAACCTAGCCACCTCTACCAGTACTATGTAGTACTCGATTTCTGAGATAATCTTAATTTTACTTTTGTATGGGAATTTCAAACACGATGTATTCAAACTTTGCACACGTCAAAGGAAGCTTTTTTCTGACACTCTGGCTTTCGTTATGAGGAGCTATAATTTAGTTTATGATAATTTATTCCATAAAATGTTTTGTAACAAGTTCAGAAAGACGCAGCTTAAAAATTGAATAAAACATTGAAGCCGTGATGCGTGAAATCAAATCACGAGCGATCGGTTTCAGACGGACATCTCGATATTTTTTATATTCTTTGCAACGTTGAATTCATATCACCACACTCGTTCTTACGAGTGGAATTCTTTGTACAAGTTTGTAGTGCCAGGAGCCGATAGTGTTTGGTTGAGTTAGTTTGGGTTAAATAAGGCCTCGGGGGGGACCCCCTCCAGGAACGAGGATGTTTCTGGACGGGGTCCTGGTCCGGGTTGGGACCCAGATGAAATATTTGGGTCTCATCCTGGACGGGAGGTGGACTTTTGGGGCCCATTTCACCCAGCTGGCCCCAAGAGTCCTGGGAGCCCCGGCCGCATTGGGGAGGCTGCTGCCCAACGTGGGCGGCCCGAGCGCCGCATGTCGCCGGCTGTACTCTGGAGTCATCCGGAGTATGGCCCTGTACACATACCCCCTTCCGTCAACCCCGAGGCGGAAGGGAAATGCGTTAGTCAAAAAAAAAAAAGTAAGGCCCGGTCAAACAGACGCATTGGCGGTGGCGGTGGCGGTCAAAGGGGAATGCTTGTCAAGTAGTTTGTCAAAGTTCTCGTGAATGTACTGACCGCCACGCGGCACCACACCACCGCGCCACCGCGTAAGTTTGACAGGGCCGTAAGAGGTTGTGTAATTTTAGATTTATGATTTCTAATGAAGTACCAGGATAAGAAGTAGCCTATGTGTTATTCCGATGTATAAACTATATTACTGTAAAGTTTCATCAAAATCCGTTCAGTAGTTTTTGCGTGAAAGAGTAACAAACATCCATCCTCACAAACTTTCGCGTTTATAATATTAGTAGGATTTATACGAGTGACTATAAGATGATGAATTGCAGAAATACGCTAACTTGCTCACATGGCGGGTTCATATCATATATATTTTTATCGCCAGAAGCGTTTGCTTCAACGTAGTAACTTCATCAATTGTATAGGTACTCACGAAATACTTACGAAATTGTTATACAAAAATGGTTAAGGGGCTGAATCGAAAAATATGCTTAGCTAGAATAATTTTACGCGTGTAGGTATGGAATATGCTTAGCTAGAATTATTTTACGCGTGTAGGTATGGAATATATGCTTAGCTAGAATTATTTTACGCGTGTAGGTATGGAATATATGCTTAGCTAGAATTATTTTACGCGTGTAGGTATGGAATATGCTTAGCTAGAATTATTTTACGCGTGTAGGTATGGAATATGCTTAGCTAGAATTATTTTACGCGTGTAGGTATGGAATATGCTTAGCTAGAATTATTTTACGCGTGTAGGTATGGAATGGTCGTTTAATGGAGAAAATGACAAACAGCGCCACGGACTTATACTGCTAATGACCTTCATTCCAAAAACAGATTAAAACAATCCTGACGAAAAAAGCCAACTACACTGTTGACGAATACCTCTCTGACAAACTTGCATACTCTGATTACAAACTACCTACCTACATATTCTAGACCATTTCATTATCCAACATTTTTTACTTATAAAATATGAAGTACTGCAGGCTACCAAGCTCTGGAATGCTCTGCCAGTCTCCATACGACAAGCTAAGTCTCTTCCTATTTTCAAAAGCTTGATAACGAAATATTATCTTTCATCGCTCTCTACGTCGTCTTAATATAATATATTATATATTTATATATATATTTACATATCTATGTAGCTGTTGGGTGTATTTATATAAGTATAGATATGTATGTAATTTATGTAGTTTTTTTTTGATTTGATTTTGTTATTCGTATTCTTTTAACAATTATTTTGTCATTTTGTATGATTATTTGACGTTTAATTTTGTTTTGTATACCTACCTACTATTTACCAGTGTTATGTGTGTAATTGTTAAATAATAGCAACCTCTGCAACGCCCTGACAGGGCCGATGTACCTACCAACCTACTTGGAGCTACACTAGACCTAAGCTTAACCATTGTATGTAGGACATTAAGCATGAATAAATGAAATTATGAAATTATTGGATTGCGTTCAAAATTTGTCCCTTTTGATATGATTTGAAAATGTCATCTTTTTCAGTACACATAATACTTACTATCCATCCACGCCCGACAAATCAAAGTAAACCAAAAATAGGCAACATAGTAAAACTTACAAATAAACACATATAAAAGAATTCGTCTAACCGATAGCACTCGAAGGATAACTACCTACAAAATCTACTGAAGGTTAATTTGGCGTTGAAATAAATGATATTAAAATAAAGTATTACACGGTGGTATCTGATTGATAAGTAACATCGAGCAGTTTCCACGAAGAATGTACTTCCGTTATCAATTGAATAGTTTGCGTGTGTGCTTGTGGCTTTTTCGGGGAAAAGATTACCTATGAACAGAACAGAGAGACGATACCATTGCCGATGACGAGACGTAACATCGCAACCCAAGTTGAATAATTTTCCGAAGAATATATAATTTGTTATCATTCTACGAGCGAATGTTGTTTTTGGTTCCAAATACATAGGTAGTTAGTTAGTTGTTCTTTAATTATATGTTTGTCACGTTTATACAATAGGATTTAATGATATTGATTGGGTCGGGCGGGCTATTAAGCGAATCACATGTTTAAAAAAAATACCAAGAATCGACGTCTTTTGTGCTCATTTAATTATAATGAATGAAACACCAAAAAGCCAAATTAAAGCCAAATTTTTCGTTCAGAAAAGTTACAGACAAAGCTGTACCGGGAATAGTAATAATCAAGTAATATATCAGATTCCAATTTATACATTATGTTATCCATACAATAAACTATTTTTTTGTTAGAGTTGTAGATAGGTATCAGACGTAGATATTAGAAAATGAATACAACACACCTCTGTTAGGAGAGACATCTTGGCACGGTATGTCTCACTCTTGCCAAAAAATATCCGAACACGTTCACAAAATTTTAACACACAAAATCATTTTTCACAAATCACTTAGAGCACACCGTAGCCGAAACAGATGGTTAGAAACTATTTGTTTTTTTTTTCATATATGAAGAAACTAGACGTCCAGATAACACAGGTCCTCCGCGATGAGGAGATAGAGAGGTAGATGCGTGGGCTAGTCCGACGCCTCCGCACTAGCACTAGTGCGGCCGCACTCCCTCACAGAGTGCCGGTACTCACTCCACTCCGCTCACACACTCATTATTTCATAACCAGATAAAAGATTATCTATTGAATGAAGCGTCCTCGACCAATATTATCACGAATTGATCACTGAATGGTGAACGACATTGACGAGCGCAGAAATACCTACACGAATTATCAGTGGAAATAAGGCGTGAATCTCAAGTTATTACAGAAGTTTATGAAATAGTAGAGATCTTTGTGAAATACTCGTCAGGGGAATTATGATGGTAACCATACTTATTTCTGTCGCCAACCAGTAATATGTGATCAGGTCTAACGGGTATATATTCCGGTGAAATTAAAGGCGCATTAGACTTTTCTACCGTTATGTCTCAGGGTCGGCAACGTGCAACCTCTGGTGTTGCATAGGTTACCGTAACCGCTTACCAACAGATGAACCGTATTCTTGTGTGCCAATTAAGTAATATAAAAAAATCGCGATCGTTATTCAAAACCAAACGATTGCGTAGGCGCAAACCGAACGAAGACGCATCATCTATTTCCTATACGTTCGGAACAAAAGAGAGATTTAGGGAAATTTGGCGTACTCTCACGTACTTGTGGACGAGCAGCTACCAGCAAGTTCATGACACCCGGACCGAGCGATCCGGGGTCCGTCGACACACATTCGCCAGATAAATGTCGCCACGAGAGATAACACACCAGCTAAGAGAAACCGTTACAATCGTAGAACACGGGATCGATCAAACACAAACCTATCTCGGGACTTTGCTCTGTGGGATAAATTGAGTAACTAACTAACCTCCTATAGTACCTACACAGGTTATTAAACAAAGGGCAAACAGCTCTATACTAGATAAAACATTTGAACGATATTGTTTCAATATTAATCGTAACAATCCAACACAATTTGAAACACAATTGAAGTACCATCGGACAAACTATGGAAAGATAAACGTCTAAAAATAATTGAAACTAATCGGAGTAAAACGTACATAAATAAGAATAATACTACATTCCAGTCATATGTAAAGTAATTAAGTTATCTGTAAGTGCAAGACGAATTAGCTAAATATTCTAGAAGGTTGATGGACACGAGGTAGAGATCTACTGATGACCAACATAATGGTGTGCGCGGCTCACACTGACTCCATTCCAAGAATAAGGAAACCCGACTAGCACTCGTCCCGTCAATATAAATAATATCTTTAGTGTTGGATTGTTGCAAGTGGAAATTTTCTAGGAAGGCAATGCACTATATAAACATCCTGTATAGAGAAGAATCAAACTATAACATCGAAGACAGAATAAATTCAAAAACATACTAAGGGTATTTAACGATAAACAATAGAATCAAGCAGCCTAAAGCACCCCTCCTGACTGAGAACACCCACTGAGAAAATGTGGAATACGGATTGGTACTGCATAATATTCTCACATAAAATACAGAGCATGTGGAGCTAAGTCACTATATAGACAACCTCTGTGGCGCAGTGGGCGAAGGTCCGTCCGAGACGCAGAAGGTTGCGCGGTCAATTCCCGCTGCGGGACAAATGTTTGTATGATCAACATTCATTTGTCTCGGGTCTGGGTGTTTTCATGTATAACATGTATGTATTAACATAAAAAATGTATATAAGTAGTATATCAGTCATGCAGTTCCCATAACACAAGCTCTGCTTACTTTGGGGCTAGATGATGCTGTGTGAAAATGTCCAGCATTATTGATTTATAAAAAAAATGCGCTTGTAGTTTCACTGTTCACCAATACCACTCCGTCACCTTCGAACAGGAACAGCAATGCGAGGATAACTACTTTGCGGCAGACATATGAATGGTGGTACTTCCACCTTGGAGCTGTACTTCCTCTAAAAAGGGTAGTCGGGATGACCCCACAGTGACCCTGACATTAACAATGAAACGATACTCGGCACTACAGCTGGAGTGTCCGTATAGCGCTCTGCTAGTAAAGGTTTGCCGGAACAGCAGGCTTTTCTAAATTGCTTTCACGAAGCGAATACCAAAACTTGGTAGTGAATTGGTAGGTGAACAATTGATTTTGCTTTCACGAAGCGAATACCAAAACTTGGTAGTGAATTGGTAGGTGAACAATTGATTTTGCTTTCACGAAGCGAATACCAAAACTTGGTAGTGAATTGGTAGGTGAACAATTGATTTTGCTTTCACGAAGCGAATACCAAATCTTGGTAGCGAATTGGTAGGTGAACAATTGATTTTGCTTTCACGAAGCGAATACCAAATCTTGGTAGCGAATTGGTAGGTGAACAATTGATTTTGCTTTCACGAAGCGAATACCAAAACTTGGTAGTGAATTGGTAGGTGAACAATTGATTTTGCTTTCACGAAGCGAATACCAAAACTTGGTAGTGAATTGGTAGGTGAACAATTGATTTTGCTTTCACGAAGCGAATACCAAAACTTGGTAGCGAATTGGTAGGTGAACAATTGATTTTGCTTTCACGAAGCGAATACCAAAATTTGGTAGTGAATTGGTAGGTGAACAATTGATTTTGCTTTCACGAAGCGAATACCAAAACTTGGTAGCGAATTGGTAGGTGAACAATTGATTTTGCTTTCACGAAGCGAATACCAAAACTTGGTAGCGAATTGGTAGGTGAACAATTGATTTTTATAAAGTTTCAACCGACTTCATAGGAGGTTTGCGTCTTGATAACTTCGCTATTGTTAACCGATTTTGATGATTATTTTGTTGTATTATAGATAATGATCCCGAAGTTTTCCCATAAAATTGTTTTATTACTGAGGGATTGCTACTTTTCGCGTAAAACTCAAAAACATCATTGGAATCACGACTAGTCGAAACATTTTTTGTGGACTATTTTACTTTTGTTTTTTATACGAAAGTGTGTCATCCCGAGTGATCAAAATAATGTAAGCAAAGTCAAAAGTCAAAGTCAAAGTCAAAGTTTTTTATTTTTTCGTAGGTACCTCTGACTATCATCAGAGACTTTTACAATGCTTTTAATTGAAAACAGGTCTTAACTTTATTTAATTCATTTAACAAAGAAAATCGTTATTGTAATTTCATGAATTATTTGAATTATATTATTATTATTTTTGGATTAGGATTTTGGTATGAATATCTTTAATTTTATTTAATTATTGGTGTGCAACCGTTTTAATTAAATTAAATTTAAAAAAAATACTAATGTTTATTACGCAATAATTTAAGCGTTCATAGGTTACGGTAACCGCTTACCAACAGGTGCGCCGTATGTTTGTTTGGCACGTTAGTTGCATAAAAAAACAGTCTGGTTTGGAACCAAAATAGTCAGATAGCTAATTGACAAGCTATTTGAAAGAAAGCCATTCATATCCAAATGTGCCGTCATTGTCTCTATAAACACTGAAGTGTTGCATCGTCTCGGACAATGCTGGGACATCTGAGTGGAATATAATGACGCACACCTGTCCGTCTGCCGGCCGGTCTACAATAACTCAATAAATAATGCTGGACATTTGCACACAGCATCATCCAGCCCCAAAGTAAGCTTGTAAACTAAATGACCGATTTACTACTTATATACATTTTTTGTAAATATACATATTATACATAGAAAACACCCAGACCTGAGACAAATATTTTCAAATCCTACAAACATTTGTCTCGCGGCGTGAATCGAACGTGGAACCTGTTGCGTCTCAGTCGGGCCTTCGCCCACTGCGCGACAGAGGTTGTCATCTTAGGGAATACATAAAAGTTTTATCGGTGAGCTTATCGGTAAAGATGGGAAGAGTTCCTCGGGACGCTCAACAAAGCCCAGGCTGAGGCGAAAGGAGAACCTTAAAGATTTCTGAACTTAATCGCAAAATTATATAGATTGATATTCAGTGGCGGTGGGGACGTATTTTTGTACGCAACGCCACCAGGGAGTCATTAAATTACTGTTTAATGTACTTTAGGAGCTTAGAGTGCGGTTTTAGAATTACAAATTAATCGGCAGACAGCTCTGTTATATCGTTCGAAATCTAAAAAACCCCTCGAAGAGCTTGCTAGAGCAGAAAATCTAAATTTTCTACTGTAGCAGGTGAAGTGGCGAGAGGTTGTATGCAAATTCACTCTGAAACTCAAACAGTGAAGCGCTTATACAAAAATACGAAATATCGTTCAAGTAAAATCTAATCCTTTTATGAAAACTCCATTAAAACAACACAGTTATGTACACGATTGACCGCGGCGAAGGTCGCATGTGCTCGCCAATTGTCTTCTGAAACCCGTTCACTCACCCCAACTAACAACACAGCATTGTAATAACATACTTAATTCGATAGCAGCATGGATCATAATATATTATCAGAAAAAAACAGAGGAGCATAGTGCGTGCGTGCTGAAGTGGATTGGTTGGTTACGAGACGGCACTTACTGCAGTAGACCAAAATTCAAATTAATCAAGGATACCATTATGTTGAGTCCCAAAACTAGCATAGATAAACGGTAGCACTGATGGTCACTTAACTTAAGTGGTCATTTATAATCAAAATGTTAAGTACAGACAGAGTTTCCAAAATGCCACAGCCCACAATAGCTTCAGCAACAAAATCTAATTCGGAGTCAGGTCATAAAAGGCACTCTTTTAGATCCTTCTGTGAACAAACAGAACAATTCAGGCCATCGCGAAACGAGGAGTTATTTTTTTAGACAGGTTCCATTTGCCAGGCTTTTAAATTTAGCCGTCCGTGGGGAAATTTTCTCCGGGCGAGGACGTAAAATAAACGCGGGAAAGGACATGGCGGTAACTAATAACAGTATTATCTAGTAGGTATAACGTGTTACTCCAACCACAGATAATACTATACATATAGTAACTATACATATACACAGTATACATGTACTCTAACTAACCGTACCGCGTCTTTCAAGCTTGACGGAACGAATATGGACTTGGCCTTCGAATACTCGGGGTTACTCTTACCAGCAAAACTATTCGATACTGGAGACATATTAATACGTTAAGTTATCAAAGTTAATGGTCATATGAACCTGCCCTAATCAAGTTTAATAAATAGCCAGCCACATTAGCAACGCTAACTATTCAAATGAGTAGAGATGATAACACTAGCCGGTGGGTACTGAGTAGTGGGTAGTGTGGGAGGAGGGAGGTGGCTCACGGAATAGGGGAGGAAATACACTCTCCTGTGAGATAACTTAATCTATATGTACTAACATTATAATGAGGTAAAGATTGTAAGTTAAACTACGAAACTACTCATTCGATATAAGCCATTCTGTCTATTTAGAATGGGCCGTCAGGGTGGACATTGGCTATATATTATAAATAGGCTATATATATATTATCCCGTTAAAATTAAAGGGCTTTTCGTGGATACCAATTTTGCATGGTATCGACGAATAACGGTCGAGCGAATGCGTTTCTTAAGAACGCTGCCCTAATAGTAATGGCTACTTTTCATCCGGGTCCCACGCGAGCCAAGCCGTAAGCAATAGCTAGTCAGTGAATAAAACATTAGGAAGTTGGAATCTCATAAAAGTAACGTCTATTAAAGTATTGATATCGATAGCAAATCACGCCATCAATAGTTACATCATATCGCCAGAGAATGAACACTCGTAGCGATACATCGTAATCTGCGCCGGGTTATCACGAGACATTAGTGACTTAGATAATACAATATAGCCGACCGAACTTGGTAACGATTACACAGTGATCATTCGTGTTTATGTTTTAGTGTGTTCAACAAGAAGTTCATATATTGAACGTGCAAAAGCAAGACGATCTCACGGTATTGACCTGGATTGAGGAATCGCCGGTATGCTCTCTGACGACGGATGTCTCAAGATGGCCGACAAACTGTTGTACAGTTTGGCAGAAACTTTAGAATGTAAAGTACTTTAATTTGAAAATAAAATAAATAAATACAAAAGAAAGTTAACAGTTGGGAGCAGTTTTAAGCAGTTTCGGGCATTGTCTGCTCTGCATCGGCACCACATCAGCATTGTCCAGTAATGGCATACCTTCAAGAAACCATTCAAAGTCTAGCAGTCCGTAGGTAACTGTAGGTATCATTCTAATGATACCTACATAATGTCCAAACAGAGTAACGAGGCTGCATGGTATACTATCATTACATTGTTTTATCGACACTAGTTAACACTGCCATTTTCTTATCAGTTATGCTACTCTAAACTACACTGCACAGCGCATGCTAAACATGACTCCGTGAATCGCAGTCGCCATAACATAATAACTTGAGCGAAGAAGTCTCTGTAGGTAGGTATTGTCAAGGTATTCTTTGAATTTCTCACTGCGAAATACGAAAACATTACCTTCTGGGATACCTATGGCGAATTCCTTTATTCATTAATCACATCATTCAACTATAGATTTTATTAGGTACATCCTAAAACAATTTCTACGAATAGATTTCTTCAATTTCATTTAAAAGTATCTTAAGAGTTTTCGTTTCTATCTCTAGTTTACAGAGTATAGCAGACTGCTTGACTAGCGAGTTCAGTTTGAGTTGAATCGTTCCGACAGTGAACTAGACTCCGCGAAGCAGCCGGGGATTTAAATAGATAGCTAACCTGAATAGCCGTCTCAGCTGCACTTCATCTGTAATCCATTTACGTGGAGCCTTGAGACTAGAACCAATTCAGATGATTCCATTATGATGGACTCTACTGAAAAATGTGCTAATATTGACACTTCTGTAGAAATAGTCTCCAGAATCCCTGAGGTCAGTATATTAAGAAAATAATCCTACTAATATTATAAACGCGAAAGTTTGTGAGGATGGATGTTTGTTACTCACCAAAAAAATACTGAACGGATTTAAATGAAACTTTACAGTAATATAGCTTATCATCAGAATATCACATAGGCTACTTTTTATCCGAGTACAACGCGGGCGACGCCGTGGCCAGAAGCTAGTTAAGTATATTTTTCTACCTCCGGTTATGGAAGGATCTACCTGCCGAGGCTTTACTAAGTACTACATGTAGTATGAGGTTATTCAAAATAGGCGTTTTGAATAACGCGCGTTTTTTTCCTTTGGTGTTCCAAGCGTCCATAGGCACCGGTAACCGCTAACCAATAGGTGGGCCGTATACTTACCACCGTAGTGGTATAAAAAAAACTTGGATTGTATCAGCACAGACACAAAACACAGGCTGAATCTGGAGTGTATTCTGAACAGTCTTCGAAAACGGAATTGGAAATAGGCTCGTTAAAATTTCCAATTGGAGCGGTGCGGCGGCGCGGCGATCCAGCGGCTACAGATTGAACCAAATTCAATTCAGCCGCTATATTGGTCAAACAAAGACTCGTGAATGAGAATAGCAAGCAATAAATCTGGCCCAGTTATCAGTTGACCTGATGCGACCGCAGGCAGCCTTCACGAGTTGCCGACCAGCGCGCTTAGCATGAGCACCCAAGACAACGTTTTGTCTACTAAAGAGAAGACAAAAACTATTTCTGTCACCTATTTTGTCAAACAGAAGAGAGAAACAAAATATTTGATTTCTTCTCGGCGATAGACGAAACCGATGTCTTGGGTCTTCATGTTAAGCAGGCAGGTATCGGGAACTACTGATAGCGATCATCTTATTTAGATGATATTGTAGGTTACAGTACAGACTAATTTGATTACATTATTGTTTTAACGTTATCAGTCAGTCAGCGGTATGTACAAGGGCGGGCCCTTGTAGGTGGTAGCGTAGCTAGACATTATTACATTCTAATATTGTATAACGCTTTCTAGAATTCAGATCTAATAAAACTCCAAATTTACATAATTTCCCATCGTAATTCTCTTGTTCAATCAGAGACTATTTTTTTTGATCTTATGTACAATCTTGAAAAAGATTGCCCGTCCTGGAGGCTAGACAAATACCTCACGCTTACCTTTCCTTTCACGCTAACGCAAATTTGTCAAGGTAAAACTAGGTAGCTGTCACGTGACATTTCCACAGCTAATGTCATTTCCATACAAATTATTCTTTCCGCAGGCGTTAACGACAACAGAAAGTGGTATTTGTCTAGACCCTGCAAAGCTATTTCACAGATAATATATCACCACAGATCCCGCAAGCTTTATCACCACATGCCAATGACATTCTATCAAACTACATGTAGGCTTGATACTCTAGATCGTGGACTTATGCCTCTTGGCATATTAATAACTACTCACTGTTCTAAAGAGGTTTCAATCTGTACCTAGGCGTCTTCTTATGCAAAGGGTGGCAAAGGCATGAATAATTCAAACCTAAATTAACAAAATGACAAAGACTGTTCAATTGGAATTTACAGGAATTCTTAATGTGAACCGGCATGTTGTTGTTATTACATAATTTTCTCATGTCGTCAATCGGGTCAATCGAAGAGAATGGTCCAGAGTTTGATTGCGTGTACTGTAATTGAAAATGATCAACGTACATAAGAATTGTACGAGAGAGAATTGTTGAATCCTTGTATTTTGGTCTGTAGTGATGGAGTTTACTAGAGGTATAACAGGGCATTAGTAACACACACTGAGATAAAGTTGTCAGGATCGCTTCTGAGAGATAAGACCTCCCATTGTACCTTTTATTTTGATATGTTATTGTTTATTTCGTAAGGTGTACTAGTACCTACCTACTATAAAGTATTTTCATTGATTCATTCATAAAACATAGCGTTCGGAGCACAGCGACCTTCGAAACAAATCATGTGTTTCTTACCTCAAGGAAGAAAACTCATATTAAATAATTGTGTACAATAAAACATAAAATATTGTTTTTTTTTATTGAGTATTGTTTTCAATTTTTCATCTAGCTTGCTTTTCTACTCCAGCACACATTGGTCACCTACTTATTTTATTTTTTTACATAATGTTTATTTCTTTTTTCAACTTGTTGTTCCTATGTTTTTATTGTGTAACTGATGATTATGTTCTTATTTTATTTTATATTGTGTGTATTGTGATGGCAAATAAATGATATGTCTATGTCTATGTCTTTTCTATTTAGGTATACCTAGCACAATTCCCGCCATAATGGTCATCGTCAGATACACACCCAGTGCGAAGATCTTTGAGGATACCAAGCAGGGAGTAGACAGAGAGTCACGTCTGAACATAAAATTTGGCACATGCCCGCGTCTTGGCATGTAGTTAGTATTCGACGTGACAGGTTGCAAGCCCATCGCCGCTTACAATTTTCTCAGTTTTAGGTTATTTTGACAACCTTTTAAAAATATTCTTTTAAATTGAGATTTTATTCTGATACGTAGCCTAGTCTCTTGGCTAGGAAGTTAATAAGTGGAATGAAGGCAGGCAAGGACTGGAAGTGAACTAGCCGAATTCCAGCGAATCCTGAAATCCTAGGCAACGTGTAGTGTGACCCGCAGTGCGGCACAGTGTACCTGTCCCTACATAGTCTGGGCGAACATCGATCGAGCACTTCCTGCATCCGGCCGCGCCGCCGCCGCGCCGCCGCCGCTCCGTCGCCGCCGCCAGGCTAGCCCGGACGCTTGCCTGACTTCATCTCAATGCTGAGAATCTTTTAATAAGGGCCTATAGAAAGTGACAGTCCGATTTTTTAAATGAACTAAGACTATAAATGTCTGGAATAGAGATTGTGTTTATAAGTAATTTGCTAATACCTACGGCTTCGCCCGCTAGGTACCGGGATAAAAAGTAGAAAAAGCTCTTACCTTGCAGCGTTCGTAAAAAACGCATTCGCTTAACCGTTTTTTTGTGACTACGTTACATAATTGGTCTCAACGAAATAAACCGATGAATTTAATCTCCTAGGTACAACTTTAGATACTAACTTGTCATGGAAACCGCATATTCAAAAAATTAAAACCAAGCTATCACGATTTGTCTACGCACTTAGTATTTTAAAATCAAATACTAATTATGAGACCGCACTCTCAGCATACTACGCATATGCCTACTCTTGGCTCAATTATGCCACTATTATGTGGGGCGAAAGCACTGACTATATAAAATTATTTATATTACAGAAAAAATGCATACGAATCTTAGTAAACATCAAACGCCGGGTAAGCTGCAAACCATATTTTATTAAAAAAGAAATTTTAACCTTACCGTCTATCTACATTCTACAGGCTTGCTTATTTGTAAGGAATAATAAAAATATGTTTAGGTCAAATTCCGAAACACACGAAAATTACAATAGACGAAACAGAAACAAACTTAACCTACCCGCGACTACCTTGCAAACAGTACAGAACAGTCCTGCCTACAGACTTGTAAAAATATATAACAAACTGCCCGAACTAATAAAAAGTGAAGAAAAGGACATTATTCCAAAAACAGATTAAAACGATCCTGACGAAAAAAGCCTACTACACTGTTGGCGAATACCTATCTGACAAACTTGTATAATCTGATTATAAACTACCTACCTACATATTCTTGACCATTTCATTCTCCAACATTTCTTACTAACAAAATATGACGTACCTTCTGTAGAATATACCAAAACCCAACCTTTGACATTCATTATTGAGCCACCTACCTGCTTCGTGATATTCCTATTCTTATATTAACAATTATTATTATTCTTGACATATTTTTTCGCATAATTTTTGACATTTTGTATAATTATTGACATTTAATTTTATTTTGTTTACCTACTTATTCACCTGTTTTATTATTTAAATTGTATGTGTGTAATTTTTAAAATAATAGCTACCTGCAACGCCCTGACAGGGCCGATGTACCTACCAACCTACTAGGAGCTACACTAGACCTAAGCTTAACCATTGTATGTAGGACATTAAGCATGAATAAATGAAATATGAAATATGAAAAGCTCTTTTATTTAACGGGATACTATACAGCCTTTCCACCCTGCAGGTCTATACAAAATTTGGTGAAATATTTTTTGAAATCGGATGAGTAGTAACTGTCTATATATTTTAACATAGTATATGTATATATTTATATATGTTTAGTAATTGTTTAATAGCATTAGACGCTATATGCTCAGGGTGGGCACTGGAAATAATGCTGAGAGGCAGGCGGCGAAGGCACGTGCCTGCTCTGTTGTCGACGCGACAGTGCTTGACGGACGCGTGCGCAATTGTTTTTACCAATATAAACCTCTTTCTCAATTAACAAGTTCACTTTGTTCGATTGGCATTACTGGAGCTTGTGTTATGGGAACTACATAATTGATACGTATACTACTTAGATGCTTTGTTTTTTTGTTAATACATACATATTATTCGTATAAAACACCCAGACCAGAGACAAATATTTGCAGATCATAGAAGCGTTTGTCCCGCGGCGGGAATCGAACCCGTAATCTTTAGCGTCTCAGGCGGATTGCATGATGAGGGTTGTTTTTTTCACGGCGAATGGAAAATTAACGCTCAATGATTGTTGTATCGTGGTTTTGGTGTCAGATACGGTTTGCTCGAATGATAACTCATTTAATTAAGTAAATAGTTTATCTTTACGGCTGGTACCTAGCAGATAACAGGTACACAGGGACTTTGTAATTTTTATCTACTAGGTATATCTGTTACTCAATCAGTTGTGGTTCCTTACACAGTTAGTTTAGATTTAGTTCAGCTAGCCTATACACGCCGAAAGTAAAGTTTCTTCCGAAGCTGAATTTTTTCTTGGGTATCGCAAGTTTCTCACTATGTAAAAACAAATGTTTGTACGATCTGCAAATATTTGTCTCGGGTCTGGGTGTTTTCTATGTATAATATGTATTTTAAAAAATATATATAAGTAGTATATCAGTCATGTAGTTCCAATAATACAAGCTCTGCTTAGTTTGAGGCTAAATGATGCTGTGTGAACCAGCATAATTATATATTTTTTAATTAGTGTATATTCTACCGCAGTTCCAGCATTTCAACATCATAGTGACAGCCCATCTTCAATATTTCGTTCAATGTTTTATTTTATGATAGTAAGCATTTTGGTTTCAACTATAAACTTACTATTTTTATAAAATAAATAAATAAATAAGTACAGAGTACTATCTGACAGATAGTACATAACATCAGCTACTTATTATGTTATGATTTTGAGTCCCAAGAAGGGTATTGTTTACCTATAACAAATTAGAGAGTAATGAGAGTAATTAAGGTAAGAACAAATAAAAAACAAAAACACGCTCACGACTGTACTCCCCCTGACGGACATCCTCAGATACATCTCAGTGCGTAGATCTTTGAGATTACCAAGTAGGGGGTAGTCAGAGGCACTTTTAATCATTAAATTTGGCACCTGCCCACCTTGCTGTGTTTGGCGAATCTCGAGACGCGATCGCGATGACTGAAGTTCATTTTTTTTGCAAGCTTTGTGGGCATATTACGTGACATATCCATTGGTTATACCAGTATAGTATATCTGTGGTAATATTTAATGAAACTCGTCCACCTTCTGCAGTGCCGAGGATATCTGGCTGGATAGGATGTTACTTAATACTACCGTACGAAATACCACGTGTTTCACAGACTTGCAACTAAAGACCGGTATCGTGCGAGGAGCGACCTCGCGGCGGCGCGGGGCGGCGGCACGTGCTCGAAGCATGCGGGGAACTTGCGCAAGGAACCTTTTTATAACTAGGTACGTCGTGAGACGCGTGACGTCACAGTCCGACCCTCAAACTCATCAGCAGTTGGTCTGTGAATAAATATGTGATGTGCTGATGTTGGTAGGAAAATAAACATTAATAAAAAGACTTCAATGTTGTCATCAAATCATGAAGAGCGACTACTGTACTGGAGAAAGAACACAGGAGTGAACTTTGCTCCGCACAAAACCCACAAACAATTTGCTCATAGAACAAGAAAAGGTTTGCAGAAAAAAATGTTGTCTTTGGACGGATTAATGTGTTGTGGTACCCAAAGTTACCACCATGACACGGGGCATCCTAGTGTAGGGTCAGGAGGTCAGGTCACTAATACATAAGTGAGTGTGGTGTTTATTTATGAGTAATATACAAGTTATAGGACACATTGATATAAATACTTAATACTTTATTAATATTTGGAAAGCTAAACTGAATTTGTTTTGATAAAGTTCCATGGCTCCTGTCTCAAGACAATTGGCTAGCTCCACGGTGCAGTAAAAACAGCATTTTAAATCCCTTCAAGTTGAACTATGCTTTTAAATACACAGACGGACAGGCTGCAATAAAAATTATAGTAAGACTAGAAGATACCAACAATTATACTATAAATCATCGCTCTAACTATTAACAATTGATTAAAACTGCTGTAACTAATTACATTCATATTGTGGGAGCAGGTCATTAGTTCACGGCTTGAATTGGGCCAACGGTTTTTTTAAAGTGCCCACCTAAAGCTTTAAGTAGCCAATAAGTAAACAAATCTAGTTTTAGATTTGCTAAGGCATTAGGCCTAGTTAGCATGAAGTCGGTCAGGCAGTTGTGCTCCCAACTTACCAGCTGTCTATCTCAAGAAAATTGCAAGCCAGAGCTACTTGCCTTCTTGATGACTTTTATGAACAAAACTCATTAGAACCTGGCATCTAGTAGCATCTAGCAAAGTCAAAAAATTTAACATTTTCACGAATGAAAATAAAGTTAAGGAAGATGAGGCAGTATGGTCATACGACTATAGCCTAGCCTAGACGGGTAAATTAAAAAAAAAAACATCTAGCAAGCACTAGATAAGCTAGTGTCAATTTTACTTTTAAGAGTGTTCTCAAGATAATTCTGTCAATTAAGATTTATGGAATGTCTATAGAAATACATTCTTAATTGTAGTAGGTACTATAATGCATGGAAGAAAGCTATTTATTTGGCTGGTCAGCCAAGGTCAGGGCAATGTGCTCCTTGCTCACCGGACAGACTGCTGAATTAAACATGTACTTATAGGTTTATAGCTTTACACTGCTGCAGATGCGGACTTTTGTGAATAAAACTTGATGAAATAAAAAATATTTTTGTTGCCATGGAGTGCATTAAAAATATGAGGTTAATGAAGTTATACCTACGATACAACACCATTACAGTTTTATTGAAAATGCCCTTCGAATAGATTGTCATAAAGAAAACTCTTCATGACACAGAACTCAGTAATTTGAAAAATAAAATAATTCTCTAAATTGTGAACGCCGCACTTACATAAATTAGTTCGAACGTGGAAACAGTGAAAGTGTGAAAGCGTTTTTGATGACTTACCAGTATACTTTAGTCGGCTTGTTGATGCTAGAAAACAGCTCGGACCATCGCAACTCGCGTTAAATCACAAACACTAAATGACAGTTACTATTTAATTGAAACAAAAGCATAAACTTACAATCAAATTTATAGGCACTTATTACGATATTTTATTGCTTTCGATTATAACCTACGAAATTGTTTATGCCATGTAATTACAGAAAATATATATATATATATTAGTTACGCAGTTTTGAATACTAGTTAAAAGGCTAAAATGTAAAAAAACTGCGAAAATATTGCAAATAGCGCTAAAAACTACGAACGAATACACGGAAGAAGCAGCGCGCAGCACACAATGCTCGCAAACACACGAATGAATGAATGAAATGAATATGAATGAACTCGACGAAGACAGACAAACGTAGGTAGATGGAGCTTAAATAATGTTAAGTATTCCATAGACGAAAGACCGAAAGACGTGTATGGAGATTTAAGAAGACACTTTTTTTATCATTTTTAGGTCAAGCTATTAGTCATAGAGCTCGTCTTTCGTAGAATTTTTATCTTCCGATTTTTTTTTATCATCTCGCTAATAAAACTAGAACAGTATTATTAATTTTGTACGCATGATCACGAAAAATCATCAAATGATGAGTATGTATCTCTGGATGTCCAGTATGGGGAACCTCCCCATGCTAGATTAGAAAATGATCGGTAGAAATAAGGCAGAATACCTTTTTTTATTTGCGGGTTAGTTTTATGTCATCAAAACTAACCCGGAAGCACTTGCCAACAAGGATTTACCAAAAATAAAACCTCAGACTTATAAAAAATGTTAACGCATAATAAAACTTTCGCGAGTTCAACCCGGCTTTGGAATGTATTCCAACTAACGTCACTCATTGGTCGAGTGTTTGTCATATCCTTGAGCCCTCATTGGTCGATGCGAAGTAGTCGCATAACGAGGACGAGCCTCGTGTGCACTGAGCCAGTTCTAATATGTTCAACCAAGAGTTGCCATTGATAAGTAATGCAAACAACAAGTAAATGTTGGCCTAAAAATCCTTAATTATTATAAGTTTAACGGGTCTTTATCGCGTTTACCTTTTTTATTATTTTCCCGACGTTTCAACTATATTGCAACAGCCGTGGTCACGGGATGACTGGAGTATACGGAGCTACCGTCGAAAAATAAAGGCAGTAGCCGCAACTACCCTCTTTTCATCTTCAGAATCAGAAAAGTCCATGTTCACATTACGGCACACTACACTAACTGTATCACCGCACTGCACAATTGGATCGCGACGCGAACACCTGTTTATCACGGGATTCCAGGACACCCATCTGTTTTCACCATCACCTTGACATCGAGAAAAGCTAATGTCCTGTTACTCTCCATTTCATAAGTGAACCGGATCTTTGGGTGAATGGAGTTTAAAATCAATGTAAATTGTTCCACTTCCCGTTTACTACCCTTCATTATGCAGAAAACATCATCTACGTATCGTTTCCACAACTTTATACCGCTAGCTGATAAATCCAAAAGTCCTTCGAAATGTTCCATCCAGATGATTTGCAATCGGTTCAAGCCTTCAGAACGATTTTAAAGTTACAACTCTTCAGGGAACAATCCTGCCATACTTGTCAGCAGGTACCGAACTGCCTGAATAATGCATGAACATGAAGGATAGCAAGCCTAACTCATGCTTACCTTGGTTTCATGTCTGACTTGGGAAGACTTAAAATATATCCCTAATAATTTATTATTATTATTATAATGTAGGTACGTTATAAAATTGCTCGTTGTAGGTAGACACTGAAAATGTAGGCAACAATAAAATAACTCTATCAGATATAAAAAATTCAATATTTCAAAATTTTTACAACTACTAAAGCATACACACATCAATACCTTTCTCAGTCTGTTTCATAGAAACTTGTCAAGTGTCACAAAACTGACCACAGACTGTATCTGCCACCAGTGTACAAGCACTTGCCCCTTGCTAGCACTCGCACATGAAAACAGAGCATGAAATTGGTTCGTATTCCACGGCTGTGTTTTCCAGGGTTATACAAAACTGGCCGTACAAGGTCAACACGTGTAGGGAGGGAATGCACACCCAGGAATGTCCACCCAGTATTAGTATTTGAAACCAATTAATGGTTTGTAATACACAGCCAGTATTTTTCCAGGGGTGTACTTTCCATGGTTGTGCATTCGTAGACGTACAACAGGAAGAAACTCATATTTTGTGCATCTCCCCAGGCAGTCACTGTCAAGCCTGGTGTCAATTGTCAGTGTCATAAATTCAAAAGTTCAAAACAAAACCAACTGTTTTATTGCTAGATAAGTTTTCTTCTATGCCATAATCCAGAATTGAAGTGATTTCTATTTTCTATTTTAAAATCCAGATTCCATAATTTTATTGTGATCGATCTGTCTGCATTTTATAATAAAAAGTTATTAGAAGCAAAATTTACAGAAATGGAAAATCGATTGCTGTTTCTAGTCGAGGAGAGGATAAAAACGTTCAAAAAGTGGCCTTTCAGCGATAAAGAGAGATGCAACGTGCGGCAAATGGCCGAGGCGGGGTTCTACTCGATGGCGACGGGCGCCGAGGACGCAGACGCCGCGAAGTGCTTCCTCTGCGGCAAGGAGATGGACGGCTGGGAGAGCGCCGACGACCCCTGGGCCGAGCATCGCGCGCACGCACCCTCCTGCGCCTTCGTACAGCTCAACAAGAACGAGGACCAGTTACTGGTGAGTACCTGCATCTGTAAAGGAGGCAAGGAAACGCCTCCTTGCCTTCTTTCAAACTCAAATTCTTTCTCATAGTCATAATTACTCACTTACTTAACTATAGCAGCATGCTAAAAGTGGTCTCCCTCTATCCTTTGTTTTGTGTTAGAACAGGTTAGTGTTAGTGACCTGCTAGAGTTAGTTAGAGATTATAAGAGGATTTATTTATACATAACAATAAAACATGTTGTTTTATTGTTATTTATAAATAAAGATACAGATATCTCAAATCTAATTTGTTATTGGTACTTATGACATATAATAATTATTTTAAAAAATACACAAAAACATAATCAAACAACATAATAGATACAAATGAAATGAAATGCCACACAACTAACAATAAAACCTAAACTTGGGGGGGGGGTAGATTGACAGGTTGCCAAAATAGCGAGAAGCATGAGTCCTTTCATGTGATCTTTGTAGATAGATAGGTAAAAGACTATTTGAACTTCAGACACACACATAAAATACAACAATAATACAGTAGTAAAAATAAACAATAATTAAATACAGTTAACTATTTTCAATAATATAATTATACTCTAGGTATAATGTCTATGTGTGCTGCAGTATGTCAAAAAGGCATTGGCTCAGTGTGATATTTTGCTTTAGAAGCAAAAACACTGATTTTTAGCCATCACCTATTGAGAGCCCACCCATATACGAGCTGGTTCATAAAAATCTATAGTGTAGTCTACGAGGGTACGATAGAACTGTAATCGTCGAAAATCGACGAAAGTTCTTAAAAAAGCAGAAAAAAAATAAACCTATTGAGAGCAAGCAGAACGCGTTTCAACTCAATGTGTTATATGTACCTAGCTACTAAATGTTTCTGTTTTTGTAGTAATAATGATTTCGATATAATCTTTCTGGTTTTGCATCTAAGGAAAAATTACGAAATAGTCAAACTAAATGAAAACCATGTTAAACTGTGTTCTCTGCTAATGAGTAGGTTCATTAAACATAGATGAGACAAAAAAGAAGTACTCATCAGAGTACTTCTACACTTTGACTGAAGATTATGCAAAGCATGTGATGTGATTTGTAGCAAATATCATGCATGAGATAGGAAAATATTTGCAAGCAAGCCAGCATTATGTTAGGAGCTTCACCATTGAAAATAATGCTGCATAGGTATTTGCTTTTTTCTCATCTGTGGTAATAAAACCTCAGCGTCCAACAGGGATATATATAGTCCTGATCACACACATGGATTCCCTGTGTCATGGGTATCAGGAACTACAAGGACAATGGTTCCACAACACCCAGACTCGGAACAGCTATGAAGCAGAACATGCAAATACTTGTCTTGCTGCAGGAATCAAAACTGCACCTCTTGCGTCACAGCACAACTGATTACTAGCCTGCCATGCCACCATGTCAAAACATGTGTTTTCAATTATTTGCCATTAAATAAGAATGTCTATTTTTTTCAGTTGTTGGAATACTTCTCCATCATCAAGCAGTATATGTTGAATGAGGTGAAACACAGCGCGGAGCTGGCCAAGGACACTGTCAATGATAAAGCCAAGTCTGTGAGGAGACGGTGTCTCAGCAAGAAATGACTGAATTTTAGTTTTATGATAAGATTTGACCAAGTATGTTGCATGATATTGATTGTGAATAAAATTATAGAAAAGTACATTATTGCGCAATTTATAGTTTTATTTTTACTAAAAATAATTTATGTAGTCTTCGATGAAAAACTTTTAAACCAGTCAAATAATGCAATTATCTACATACTAAACGCTTTTCAACCAACTAAAAAAAAGAGGAGGTTCTCAAATTATCTGTATATTTTTTTAAAGTGGGATGAAATTTCATATTCAAGTTTTTATCAACTTCCTGTTATTTGAAGTCAGTTTTTATTATTTCCTGAGAAAAAATATAATTATTAAATGCATTTTTACCTATGACACAAGTTTTAGGTTAGGTACCTATGTATTTTTTTATCTTTCATATTATATCTAGGTACTATTCTCTCGCCGGGTTTCCTCTAATCCAAACTTTTGAATGATTCTACACTAAGTCCTAAACTCCTTGGTTACTAGTGGCTTTCTGTTTCCATAGCAACTGTTTACCAGCCACCTAGCAACCTATCAAAACAGACAACAATTTGTCAACACCTTTCTAGGATTGTAGATTTATTTTTATTCTTACGTTATTATCATTTGTGGATTAAAACAACTGAAATGGCTACAGATGTGAAGAATTTGGAGACATATGCCATTATAGGATTTGATGGTGAGTCTTGTCTTACAATTTGCCTGTTACCAGCGGCTACCTAGTTCCTTGTTCATGGTGCCTATTTAAGTTGGTAAGTTCCCAAGACGTGTTCAAAGTAATTTTAAGACCTATTCAATGATATCGCATGCAGTGCCGGTGGGTAGGTAAAGTTAAAAAAATGAGCGTGAAATAGAACTAAGTGTAAGGGCTCCATTTTCGCCGTTTGTCTTCGGAACCCTGACAAAGGAATCGCAAACGTTCGTGTCATCGACAACAGCTTGTCCACAGTTGGTCATAGACCTTCCCCAAGTCGCGTCATGGAAATCAGTCTTGAGGACATCTCCATGCGCCAGCTTCCCTTCAAGAATGCATCATGTGAACAGTTTATCTTACTTATAAACTTTACGTTTTAAAGCTCAGTTAGTGATCTTATTTCATCTGATTGTGGATTGTTCAGTTTATCAGGTTTTATATTGCGTCGTCCGTTTCTGATCGTCATATGAGAATTCATTCCCAGTGTTTGTGTCGGCGTATAACTATTCTAGCGTTTCTACTTTTCGATGTTGAGTGATGGACATTTCAGAAAGAAGGTATATAGCCTTCTTTATGAAATGTCTTATAATAGAAACATTGAAAGCATCACGATCAACTAAAGCTTTAAAACAAAAAACATGGATGGACACGGCTTGCAAAAACCTTCAACAGGAATAGAAAAGAATAAATTAATAATGCTGGACAATCCACACAGCATCATCTAGCCCCAAGCTAAGCAGAGCTTCTGTTATGGGTACTAGATGACTGATATACTTAATACAATACATTACATAGATAGATATTTTTTTATTATACATAGAAAATACCCAGAACACCCGGAACAAATATTTGCAGATCGTACATACATTTGTCCCAGGGCGGGAATCGAACCCGCAACCTCCTGTGTAGCAGGCGGACCTTCGCCCACCGCGCCACATCGGAATAGAAACGAAATACTCAACATAGCTACAAACTTTTACGAAACTCTATACACAAGCACTATAAAAGATATTGACAGCAAACATAAACACGAAATTTAGGTATAACAACGAGGATGAAGAAGAAATACCTAGTATTATAGAGATTGAAATTTAAAACGCCGTGAAAACCCTAAACATTAACAAAGCATCAGGACCAGATAATATCAGCTCGAGAAGTCTTAAAACAGGAACACATGTCCTTGTAAAACCTCTAAAAGAATTATATAATAAAATATTAGAATAACAGAAAATTCCTTCACAGTGGACAAAATCGGAAATAACACTTATACATAAAAAAGGAAACCAAAGCAACGTAAATAACTATAGGCCCATAAGTATGATAACTACCCTATACAAGATCTTCTCAAAAATACTGACAAAAAGATTAAACGCCTTCCTAGATTTATAACAAACAGAAGAACAGGCTGGATTCCAAAGCACATATTCAACAAGCGATCAAGTACAATGCATTCAACAGATAATAGAGAAAACTAAAGAATTCCAAATAACGCTTTACACAGCATTCATTGATTTCAACAAGGCTTTCGATTCCATAGAACACCCGTCAGTATGAAATGCCCTTAAGATGGATGGAGTACTAAATAAATACATCAGAATCATAAAAAATGTATACCAAAATAGCGAGGCACAAATAAAGCTAGAAAGCAAAGGTAAAAGATTCAAAATAGAAAGAGGTGTCAAACAATGTGACCCAATGTCACCTAAACTATTTAACTCAGTGCTTCAACACATTTTTAGGACTAAAAGACAAGTGGGAAAATTTGGGAATCAATATCTATGGGTGTTCACTAATTTAAAATTTGCTGACAATATCGTTCTTCTTTCTAAAACACCAGAAAAGAGAGTAAAAAAGTAGGTTTATCTATGAATATGGATAAGACAAAACTGATGAAAAACAATGACGAAAACATAAATATTGTTATAGAAAACTATACATTAGAAGTAGTAGAAAAATACACATACCTAGGTCAAACAGTAGCATTCGACGATTGGCAAGACACGGAGATAGAAAAAAGAATACAACAAGGTTGGAACAAATACTGGGCTATAAAGCATATAATCAAACTACTAGGTACTTAGGTACTTTATGTATTTTATTACCTTTGTTAGTATCATTTAAACTACTTGCACACTTACTAATGCTTTACATTAGTACACCCCCAGCCATTATTACAATCTCATTAAGTCCTCTCCATCCAAAGGTTGTCTGGAAGATATCGCTTCTAAGCGATAAGACCGCCCATTGTACTTTGAGTTTTGTCTTTTTTAGTTTTGTTATTTTTTATTTTCTTATGGTGTACAATAAAGTGTTTTCATTCATTCATTCAAAAATAGAGATGTCCCTATAAGCCTAAAATCAAAAGCTTTCAATAGTTGTATCATCCCAACGCTCACATACGGATGCCAAACATGGGCACTTAATAAAAATCAGTTAATGAAACTTAAAATAGCACAAAGAAAGATGGAGAGAAGCCTTCTAGGAATAAAATTACTAGATATGAGACAGAAAAGCAAGTTTAAAGATGTAGTAAGATTAGCTAAAACAGGAAAGTGGAATTGGGTAGGTCACATGGCAAGAGCCAACACTGAGAAATGGAGTAGCATAGGGACAGCGTGGTGCCCAAAATATTCTAAAAGAAGAAGAGGTAGACCTAATACAAGGTGGAGAGACGAGATTGATGATTATGAAGGCGTACTGTGGTATCAAACTGCAAAGCGTAAGAAAGAATGGAAAAAGAAGAGGGAGGCCTTTGCCCAGCAGTGGGATGAACTTTAAAATATATTTTGTATGTAATAATTATAAATTAAGGTTAAACTACTATTTAAGGCTTAAATAAATACATAAATAAATAGCCTAGGCCTAGCTAACTAGCTCTTGTTGTTGACTGCCCCAGGCTCGGCCATCCGAGGTCTGAAGGTGCACCCGGACTGCGAGCACATCGTGTACCCCATGGGTAACAAGGTCTGCATTCAGGAGTGGAAGACAAAGAAGATGTACTTCCTCTCTGGACACACCAACAGGTAAGTATATACTTACCTATATCTACCTGCCTATCTCTAGGTGCCTATCTATTATGCATCTTAGCAGGTGTAGGTAATCGCCACCACTGACTCTCTTGTTATAACTGCATAATGCATTTGCCTTATTTGCATATACGCAATGTACAAGACACTGTATTCAATGACTCGTATTTATAGACAGTGTGACTTGGAATGTAGTTTCTGTTGCATGAGTGTTTTCGATGTGCATTGAAGATGTGTTCTGTATGCAGCGTGTCGACGGTGGCTCTGTCCCCGAAGGGCAGGTACGTGGGCTCCGGACAGATCAACCACATCGGCTTCAAGGCCTCCGCCAAGCTGTGGGACTTCAAGAAGAGGACGCTCATCGGCACCCATGAGCTGCACAAAGTACACAACTATTTATTCATCAAAGTCTTGGTTCATCAAAATCACAAAAATCATAAGGGGTCATCCATAAATTAGGTACGTCCCACGTTAAGGGGGAATCATCTTCAACTGTATCTGCTTGCAACCTGCCACGTGGGATGCTAATAACTACTTGCAAAACGCGAGCATGCGCCACCTGTAATAATTGGATGTGCCTCTGACTATCCCCTACTCGGTATCCTCAAATATCTACGCGCTGAGTATGAATCTGAGGAATAGAGTGGTGAGCTTCTATAGTAAGTGTTGCAGGGCGTGACGCGGGCTGCGTGTCGGTTGCAGGTCCGCGTGGAGGCGCTGATGTTCTCGAGCGACGAGCGCTACATGATATCGCTGGGCGGTCGCGACGACGGCTGCGTGGTGCTGTGGGACTGTGCCGCCGGCGCAGCCACGGGCACCGCGCCCGCCGCCAAGCTCACCACCGGCGACGCCGTCACGCTCGCGCCGCTCAACTGCCGCCCCAACGCCTTCGTCACCGGCGGCGACTGTCAGTTATCACACTCGCACTCACACATTCACCTATCTTACGCCCGTCTACTCTGAGCTTGGCCGATGAACAAGACACGTCTTATAAACAGATTTATATGAATTTCCATAAATTAGTCTGATGAATTTCTTTGAGTCACGTCCGAGTAATTGAAATCTCCCAACAAAGATCACCTACATCGTAAATCATGATTTATCTGGTCTTTTGACTTTCCCTGGGAGATACGAATTGCTGCATGAACTTCCTGCGAAAACCTCTAGCTCCAGCAGGTCGTATTGTTATTCGCCAGTCGCTATCTATCGAGTAGGAGACGAATGTGATGGTGGGGTTTTCAGCGAACCTGCGCGTTTGGAACATCCGCGCTGCGAGCAAGAACCTGGACGTGGTGGACGTCTCGCTCGGCAAGCTGCGGCGCTGCGTGCGCTGCATCGCCATCAACAAGGACGACGGCTACGGATACGCCGGCACTACGTGAGTACCCGCGCGCACTACTCTCTGCAAGAACCTGGACGTGGTGGACGTCTCGCTCGGCAAGCTGCGGCACTGCGTGCGCTGCATCGCCATCAACAAGGACGACGGCTACGGATACGCCGGCACTACGTGAGTACCCGCGCGCACTACTCTCTGCAAGAACCTGGACGTGGTGGACGTCTCGCTCGGCAAGCTGCGGCGCTGCGTGCGCTGCATCGCCATCAACAAGGACGACGGCTACGGATACGCCGGCACTACGTGAGTACCCGCGCGCACTACTCTCTGCAAGAACCTGGACGTGGTGGACGTCTCGCTCGGCAAGCTGCGGCGCTGCGTGCGCTGCATCGCCATCAACAAGGACGACGGCTACGGATACGCCGGCACTACGTGAGTACCCGCGCGCACTACTCTCTGCAAGAACCTGGACGTGGTGGACGTCTCGCTCGGCAAGCTGCGGCGCTGCGTGCGCTGCATCGCCATCAACAAGGACGACGGCTACGGATACGCCGGCACTACGTGAGTACCCGCGCGCACTACTCTCTGCAAGAACCTGGACGTGGTGGACGTCTCGCTCGGCAAGCTGCGGCGCTGCGTGCGCTGCATCGCCATCAACAAGGACGACGGCTACGGATACGCCGGCACTACGTGAGTACCCGCGCGCACTACTCTCTGCAAGAACCTGGACGTGGTGGACGTCTCGCTCGGCAAGCTGCGGCGCTGCGTGCGCTGCATCGCCATCAACAAGGACGACGGCTACGGATACGCCGGCACTACGTGAGTACCCGCGCGCACTACTCTCTGCAAGAACCTGGACGTGGTGGACGTCTCGCTCGGCAAGCTGCGGCGCTGCGTGCGCTGCATCGCCATCAACAAGGACGACGGCTACGGATACGCCGGCACTACGTGAGTACCCGCGCGCACTACTCTCTGCAAGAACCTGGACGTGGTGGACGTCTCGCTCGGCAAGCTGCGGCGCTGCGTGCGCTGCATCGCCATCAACAAGGACGACGGCTACGGATACGCCGGCACTACGTGAGTACCCGCGCGCACTACTCTCTGCAAGAACCTGGACGTGGTGGACGTCTCGCTCGGCAAGCTGCGGCGCTGCGTGCGCTGCATCGCCATCAACAAGGACGACGGCTACGGATACGCCGGCACCACGTGAGTACCCGCGCGCACTACTCTCTGCAAGAACCTGGAAATGGGCTCTGTGTATTAGTCCTACCTGTATGTTCTGTCGGTGTTGCAGGACCGGCGACATGATAAAGTTCTCGATCGGGTACCCGGCGGATCCGCTGCTGCCGGTGGATGGCTGCAAGCCCTCGCTGCTCGGCTGCCTCGCCAAGTGCGGACCCCTGCGCAAGGGCCGGCGCCCAGAGTCCAACTGCTACAGCCTCGGTAACTACCAGACTTCCTCAGTTCTGATTTTAGATGCAACGTACTGATTGTACGCACAAAAAGACGGCACCTCTCACGACTTTATCGCTGTTTAAAATGAAGCACCTGCACAGGGACTTTCTGATATCTCACAGCTGAATAGTAGGTACTATAGTTTGTGTTGTCAAAGCTACGCACGATACATACAAGAGGATGTATTTATTGAATTCATCCAGCATAAACATAATCTGCCTACGCGAAAACTAATTTAAATTACATTACATGAAAAACAAAAACCGAGCGCCATTATATGATTCTGGTGTGAGAGCAGACAAATGCTGTTGGAAGTCCCATGAAAATGATTCTAAGTCAACAGTAGTTGATTACGTAGCCACGATTGGATATAGGTACGTAATTGCAGGCATAGAGGCGATCCTGATAATGGACGACGGCTGCCTGATCGTGGGCGGCGGCGACGGGACCGTGGATCTGCTGGACGAGATCAATTGGAAGGGAGACTTCCCCAAGGGCAAGATCCTGGACCCCAACAAGCCGCACTTCAAGGCGGTAAGCTGCCATTGCATAGCCGTTCCCATTGCCGCTAGTTACGTTGTATGACATAAACATGTTCCGTTTTCGTCTTTGAGGATACCAAGTAGGGCTTATCAGAGGCACGTCCAAATATTACATTTAGCACATGCCCGGGTGTCTCAGGCGGGTCTTCGACCACTGCGCCACAGAGGTCATCAAAGATCAAAGTGGTCACCACAGAGATAACACTTGCCTTCATATTATTAGTTCTAGGGCATGCCGGTTTCCTTACGATGATTTCCTTCACCGTCTGAGCTCGTGTTAATGCGCATGCGCACACATACCTCTCCAGCTGAAGAGCACGAAGCTGGAGGGCTGCATCACCTCGCTGGAGCTGGTGTTAATACGCATGCGCACTCATACCTCTCCAGCTGAAGAGCACGAAGCTGGAGGGTTGCATCACCTCGCTGGAGCTGGTGTTTATGCGCATGCGCACTCATACCTCTCCAGCTGAAGAGCACGAAGCTGGAGGGTTGCATCACCTCGCTGGAGCTGGTGTTAATGCGCATGCGCACACATACCTCTCCAGCTGAAGAGCACGAAGCTGGAGGGTTGCATCACCTCGCTGGAGCTGTTGTTAATGCGCATGCGCACTCATACCTCTCCAGCTGAAGAGCACGAAGCTGGAGGGTTGCATCACCTCGCTGGAGCTGGTGTTAATGCGCATGCGCACACATATCTCTCCAGCTGAAGAGCACGAAGCTGGAGGGTTGCATCACCTCGCTGGAGCTGGTGTTAATGCGCATGCGCACACATACCTCTCCAGCTGAAGAGCACGAAGCTGGAGGGTTGCATCACCTCGCTGGAGCTGGTGTTAATGCGCATGCGCACACATACCTCTCCAGCTGAAGAGCACGAAGCTGGAGGGTTGCATCACCTCGCTGGAGCTGGTGTTAATGCGCATGCGCACACATACCTCTCCAGCTGAAGAGCACGAAGCTGGAGGGTTGCATCACCTCGCTGGAGCTGATGGAGAGCGCGGCGCTGCGCGGGGAGCGGCGCGTGCTGCTGGCGGGGACGCGGGGTTCTGAGATCTACGCCATCAGCCTCGCCTCCTTCACGACCACGCTCGTCGTCACATGCCACCGCTGCGCCATCAACGACGTCGCCTTCCCGAGGTAAGCACCTATCCATCTATGTATCTATCTATTTAGAAACCTCCATTTACAAAGGGGAAGATCTGAGGGGGATTCCCCTACGTTGCGCAATAAAACGTTCATCCAAATTTCACGTTGATACAAGAGTTTGTTAGGCTATGCACAGACAGGGCGCGATAATGAATCTTTCAAACCGTAACAAAACCCCGGTTGTCAGAAAAGCAACATGGCCATTTGCGATGTCGCTTAAACTAGATAAGGCTGAACGATGTGGTTGCAGAGGTATGTCCGGCGTGTTCGCGACGGGCGGCGCAGGGTCGGTGCGGGTTTGGTGCCTGCACACGTGCCGGGAGCTGCTCCGCATCGAGGTGCCCAACTTCACCTGCGCCGCGGTGCTGTTCGCGGCCGACGGGAAGAGCATCATCTCCGGTAACAATACGCCTACGCGCCTCTTGCTCTTTCAATCGGACACCAACTTACCACTGATCTATCTATACCTACTTATACTGAAGCTGAAGAATTTGTTTGTTTTCTGTTTGAACGCGCTAATCTTTGGAACTATCCAGTCGACCTACCCAGTAAAGAATTAATAGCGCAGGCGGGTGACGCGACGCGGCGGGTCGAGGCCGAATGCGGCCGTGGCACAGCTTATAATCTCAATATGTATTTCTCAATAACAACCATAGTTTTCTAAATCGAGTGTCGACGCGGTTGCAGGCTGGAACGACGGCAACATCCGCGCGTTCACGCCGCTGACGGGGCGGCTCATCTACTGCATCTACAACACGCACAACAAGGGCACCTCCGCGCTCGACTGCACCTCCGACGGACGCACGCTCATCTCGGGCGGCTGCGAGGGACAGGTAACACTACACTACACTATTTGTTAGTGGTAAGTATGGGTTTAAAAGGTCCTATCTCATCTTATTGCTGCTCCGCCACGGCGAAACAGCGCTGATTTTCAGATAAGACCTAGAAAGTGAAGGGTGACCTCACGATCGCAGTGTTGCAGAAGAAACAGTGAAGACAAAGTGAGTGTGGACAAAGAGTGTGTCAATAAAATGATAAATGAATAGACGACTATGCCTCTAGGTACATACCTACCTGCTTGTGTATGAATCTGTAGTAGGTACTTACTATTTAACGTACGTCCCATCATTGTTCATCCCGAGCTGGTCAGCATCCCAAGCATCAGGATATGATTGCTAGTGAAGATAGTTAGTTTTGCACGTGGTTCTGTCGCAGGTCCGGCTTTGGGACATCCGGCCGGAGAGTCAGACGCTGAAGAAGGTGCTGAAGGAGCATAAAAGCCCCGTCTCCGCCATTCAGGTGTCGCCCAACGACGCGGAGGCCGTCAGCGCGGGCACCGATGGATCCGCCATCATATGGGACCTCATGTAACCACCTCTCTTAGACTATAAAGTAACAGGAATTAAAAAGACTCACAGTCCTACAAACGTTCTGTCAAAATATTTATCCATCCAATCGCGAACAAATCACACTCAGGACTAGCATTCAGGAGAGCGTTGAGCGCAACGAGGGCGCGCCTGATGGGGGACGAGATTAGCCACAGTGTTGGACGGTGGTGCGGCAAACAGCTCGTGCTTCCGAATATGACAATAATTGTTACGGACAATGAATCGACACAGCTCATCGCTCAAGTTCGAAGCGTCTATCGTGGCTCTGATCATTTTGCAGGCCTTGTGAGTTGATCGTAAGCACATCACACCTCCACCGAGTTATATCCTAGGCAGCCCAGAAAAAATTTCATGGGATAGAGGTAAGGGTAGTATGCGTGACGACCGTTCCTAAGAACGAACCCTAGACATCCTGGATGACTCCTAGGCCAGCGCTGATATGATCATGGATGGTGAGCTTTTGGTCGAATGTGACTTCCAATCGCAAGTCGTTGATTGTGTTACGTCCTGTAAGAATGTGTGCGTTGTGTTGCAGCTCGCTGTCGCGGCGGCAGGTGATGTACGCTAACACGCTGTTCATGTGTGTGTGCTTCGAGCCGCGCGGCTGTCAGCTGCTGACGGGCGGCACGGACCGCCGCGTCGCCTACTGGGAGACCGGCAGCGGGAACCTCGCACGAGAGGTACCTCCCTCCCTCACCTCTAGCCACCCACGGAACAGCTCCCAGTTTTATCCATGGACATCTTCTGTCCCCACGACGAATCATAATCAACTTTTTAGCTCGGCTCGGCATGCGAGCCAACGACAACGTGGCCCGCTCATTCGCACTTGAGCTTGTCTGTTTTTTTGTCTTAGCCAGTAAATGATTATTTAGATGATAAAAACTCTTGTGCCTGAAAATGCTCTAACTCGATAAAAAAATTAGCTACCTATCTATTGTATTATAAAAGGATCATTAACATGAATTTCTTGCCTTCCATTCCTGACTTGGTTGCGGATGAACAGACAGTAGCTAAAAATAATAATAAATAATGCTGAACATTTTCACACAGCATCATCTAGCCCCAAAGTAAGCAAAGCTTGTGTTATGGGAACTACATGACTGATATACCTACTACTTATATACATTTGTTTTAAATACATACATATTATACATAGAAAACACCCAGACCCGAGACAAATGAATGCAGGACATACAAACATTTGTCCCGCAGCGGGAATCGAAAGGTTGCGACCTTCTGCGTCTCAGGCGGACCTTCGCCCACTGCGCCACAGAGGTTGTAAATATCGACGTTTTAAAGTGATCCTTGTGATTTTAATGAATAAATGAATTTTGTCTTTGAACGCAGCATAGTGTTTTGTGATACTAATATTGAAATAACTTATACTAGTTCAAATTGAAGAATAAAGTTTAGCGCGTTAATGTTCTGTGGTTGTTTGTAAGCTGGAGGCGAGCAAGGTGGGCGCCATCAACGGCGTGGACATATCGCAGAGCGGGGAGCTGTTTGTAACGGGCGGCAACGATCAGATCGTCAAGGTAAACATCGCAGCACACTGCACGACATCACGCACCCTCGATATGGATAACGCGGGGAAGACTTCCTAGGCTTGGTTTTATCATAGGAAGATTCCAAGAGAAGCTTGTTTTTTTACAAAACTAAAGAGGCGAATAAATTTACTGCCCACCTGTTGGTAAGCGGTTACTGTAGCCTGTGGACGCTTGCAATACCAGAGGTATCACTCACGCGTTACCTCTCTGAGATATCAAGGTGAAAGATCTCATGTGACTGTAATTTCACCGGCAACCATACCTTTCAAACCGGAAAACAGCGATGAGAGCATTACTGCTAGGCGGCAGAAATAGGTGGTAGCTCTATTCCGGACGAGCCCTTTCACAGACGCAGCTACTAGGTTTCAATAATAAATAAATAATGCTGGACATTTTTACACAGCATCATCTAGCCCAAAAGCAATTAGAGCTTGTGTTATGGGAACTAAATTACTGATATACTACTTATATACATTTTTTGTAAATATATTCATATTATATATAGAAGACACCCAGATCCTGAGACAAATATTTGCAGATGCAAACATTTGTCCCACGGCGGGAATCGGACCCGCAACCTTCTGCGTCTCAGGCGGGCCTTCGCCCACTGCGCCACAGAGGTCGTCAATGAATGGAATATGTATCGGCTTTGCAGACAGAGCGGCCCGAGAGAGTTAGTTGTCGTTTATATTGGTTGGTTGTCAGCTGTGGAAGTACCAGGAGGGCATCTACACGCACATGGGGCTCGGACACGCGGGCGCCGTCACCTGCTGCCGGTTCAGCCCCGACGCCACCCACATCGTCAGCTGCTGCGCTGCCGGCACCATCATCGTCTGGAAGATGCCGGAGGTACCTCACCTATTTCACCTACCTGCTACCTCTCCTTTCACCTACCTATCTACTTCCATCAAGGATAGTACTAGTTGGTTCACCAGACTTGCCTGCAGTCTTCTTTGGAAATAGGTATGTAGGTTTTTATAAATCTATAGCAACAAACTAGTTGTATAGGGCCAAAAAAAAGTTTTTTAAAAGCTTAATTAATGAGTTAAATTTGATGAAAGTGTTAATTTTAGATAATCAAATAAATAAGCCTTATCTCATACATTGTTTATTTTATTGCTATAGTAAATACCAAAATTACAACGATCAAAAGTTAGGTGGGCGTTAAACACCCATCTTACCTTATACGAAACGTACTTATAATAATACTAGCTTCTGCCTACGGCTTCGCCAGTGTGGTACCCGGATCAAAAGTGGTCTATGTTATTCAGACGTATAAGCTATATTACTGTAAAGTTTCATCAAAATTTATTTTTATTTATATTATTATATGAATGCCTACCGATAACAAACAACCGTGTTCTCCATATATTATTATCCTTAGTTACTACTTAGTTCAAAAACTACAAAGTCTCAGTCAATTAAATCAAAATAGTAAATTTAGACCAACATCTAAAATAATATCATGAGGTACCTACCACTATGCCGGATTGCGAGATTTGTTTTTTTTTTAATATCGAATCCAGTTACTCGCAGAGTGGAGGGACTTATTCTAACAGAATCATGAGTGTAGTTAAATGTACCCTGTCTGTACAGATCGATCACTATTTGAAAAATTGAAAATTTGAAAAATTTAAAATTATTTTATTTGCACCTTAAAAAAAACATATTACAATAAAATAAAACTGTTTAAAAGTAGGCTTAAGGTAGTTTTAGAAACAAGTTTAAGTGATACAACTAATAACCTAAGCTAGGATAGTAAGTATCCTGTGTGATACGCATTAGCGCCCACCCTCAAGCGATATAAACACATATAAGCCAACATTTGAATGTGTAGGTACATAATTGTGTTTATATTGTAATTGTTTGTTTGTTTATGTGTTGTGATTGTTTATGATTGTATAATGTAGGGGTGTGTGTGAGTGAGTGTGTGTGCACAGCAAAGTTTCTTGGAAAAGTGAGCTAGTGTTTCTCATCATATTGTGCTAAGAAAACATACAATAAGGATAAGGTCCTTTAACCCTATGACATAATGTCTTGGGATCATTTTTTTTTAAAGAAACACTAACTAATTACTAAATGGTGTGTATGTGTAATAGTGTAAGTGTATGTGATGTGTGAGTGTGTGAGATAGGTAGTGTTTTCATATTTTCGCGTCGCGCCGTGCACTACTCGACGCGGAAGGAGAAAGTAGCAACCACTCACCCTGATGAAGACTCTCGGAATGAGTCGAAACTTAGTCGGTGCCTTCACCGATAGTGCAGTACGTGAAAATTCCCGTCTTTACAATATGAATAGTCAAGTTCACGATAGTTTTTGGAGGTAGTGTTTTAGTATCATTTACATGATCACTATGTAAATAGTGACCCTGAGTTATGTTACTCTGCTTTTCACATCTTCTACGAGGAAAATGGTTATAAATCTTGTAAAATTTTACAATTAGGCGTTTAAATACCACATTTTGAATCTGGACGTTACTTTGCTCCCGTGGGGAGTAAGTAGGTAGGTACTTACTCCCCACCTACTCAAAAAAGGTGGTAGGTACATACCTACCACCTTTTTTGAGTAGGTGTAGTGAAAACATAATTTTCTCCTCTTATACACGTCCAAGCAGAGTCATTGATCTCGTTCAAAATGGATAAGTAGTAGATAGGTACTCAGATAAATGTTATATCTATTTTTTATTGATAGATAGATAGAAAATGCTTTATTACACAAAATAAAACAAGTACTTAGGCGAACTTAATGCTGATTAGCATTTTCTTCCAGCTAACCTTTGTGTAACGAAGAGTTTTTGATCGTCAGCAATACCTGAACCAGCCGAAGGCAGCGCGCGAAGGCGCGGGGCTCGCGGGCTCCGCGCGGGACTCGCCCAAGAGCCTGAAGGAGCAGCTGCGGCTCCCGCTTCACGACCCCCGCGCCCCCAGCGGCCCCCCCGCCCGCACCAACAGGCTGCCCGCGAAGCCCAGCAAGGTACCGCCCCGTCCGCCCCTACCAAACATATGCAGCATCTGAATTTGTAGGAAATTTAATTCCTAAGAGACTTGACTTTTTTAACACGCTTATTAGTTTCACTTGTAACTAACTAACAAACAATACTAGGTACCTACTTACTGTCATATCAATGAAGCTTTGTGTGTACCAAGTACGGATGACAATACTATAATTTGGTATCATGGAGCTGATCTGATGATGGAGCCAGCAGGTGAATAGTGGAAATCTTCAGTGGCTACTAGTAAACCCCTCGAATTTGGGCTCATGTGATTTGTTTTGAAGAATCCAATTGATTGGGCTTGTTAACGAGGGTCTGATGATGGGATCGAGAGGTGGATAGTGGAATATTTTTTTTGTAATCTTGTTTTATTGCATGATAAAAGCGTGTTTTGTTTTCAAACTACCTAAGTGGCAAACACACGCATGCCGCCGACTCTGAGACAAAATGGGTGAAAATTCTCATGGGCCTGTAATTTCACCGACACCCAGAACCTTTAAACCGGAACACAGCATCATGAGCAGTAGGTACTGATCGGTGGTAGTACTTCCCCGGACGAGCTTTTTCATAAATAAGGAGCTAACTTCTATACTATCGCTTGAATCAGAGCACATTTAGCGGTCCTCTTACCCGAAGGATAGTTTGTGATTGTAAATGTAGGTAGGGTAGGGGAGAAGGGCTCATTGGACATTTTTTACATCCGTGTCTGTAAAATCTATATTAGTTACCTATTGTTATTTAGTTATTTCTGTTGTTGTAAGTAATTAGATAAATCAATAAAAATAATACTAATAAACACATTATGTGATACTGGAACAGTCAAATTCAAAGTCATAATTCATTTATTCATTAAAATCACAACGACTTTGAAACGCAGTTAGACAGAAACCATATTAAAGCGTTAAATTTTAACTTTAAACTTTTTAACTAAACCAATAATGTTGTAGAAGATATTACGTTCAGACGGAATTACCTACCAATTACAATTACCTATAAATTCAATAATAAAAACCTTCATTGTAAAATTTGTAAAACTAGAAATGGTACCATGAACATGTTGAAAAGTGCCCTAATGACAGGTGATGGCGTCGGTGCTACCGTGTTGTAAATATATTTTTTGCTACTCTTGCATTCAGATCAAGAATCAAAATCAAAATATATTTATTTAGGTCAAAAACAACATACTAAAACTTGAAAGAACGGTAATATCCGCAGAAGTTTGAAAACTGTGTCGCGAATATGAGCGCCCTCCTCTGAAAAGTAAAGAGCCAAACAAAAAATGTTTTAACTACCCTATAGTATCTAATATAGTATCATAATGGAAAGGTACAATAGGATTTAAAGTACCCTAGAGTGGTATTAATGAATGGAGTAGAATGCGTGTTTAGTATTCAGGCGTGTGTGTGTGTGTGTGTGTGTGTGTGTGTGTGTGTGTGTGTGTGTGTGTGTGTGTGTGTGTGTGTGTGTGTGTATGTGATGTGGGGTCTGAGTGTGTGTGTGTGGGAGTAGGGGGAGTGGGGGTGTGTGAGTGTGTGTGAGTCAGAGATAGATACTTCAACGTAATTTCTGTCTTCATTCAAACTTCAACGTAATTTCTGAGTTCTAAGGTGCCAAAGGGGGGAGGGGTCTCCTTCTCCCCTACAATGTACATAATTATAGCACATACACTATACACATGCAGGAGGAGTTGATATCGGCGATGGACACTTCCCGCGGCAGCGTGCGCGCCTGTTGCCCGTGCGGCGCCCCGGGCTCTGCCTCGGGCTCCGCTCCGGGCTCGGGCGCGCGCGCCGGCCCGCCCGCCGAGCCCGCGCCCAGGACCAGCGCAAATAAGACCTGCTGCCGCCCGCCCGGTAATCACGTTTTGCTATCCTTTTGAATATAAAACTTTGATTCTCTCTCTTGTACGTACAATCATCCCCCGCCCTCCAAGTTCATTTCACAGATAATATATCACCACATATGCAGCGAGCATTATCACCACATTAAGACATTTTTGATATTCTATCAAACTTCTAGTAAGTACTGGATACGTACTAATGATTTTTGTGGACTGCGTGGCAGTGGACTGTAGATACGAGTATGTTGCGTTGTTTCAGACAACCTCCCGACGCGGACGACCAGCAAGGAGTTCGTGAGTAGCAGCGGCGGCGCGGGCGACCGCAAGAAAACCTGAACGAGGCAACCGTTCACATCATCACTACCTACTGTGTACCTAATCATTGTCAAGTTTAGCATTTATTTATTTATTAAAGAATTTTGTACCTAGTTTATTGAATCGGTGCTTTTAATTCTTAATCAATAGGTACATACTAATAACGAAGCGTATTCTAATAACGCCATCTATTGAAAGTTTTGGGCAAAATAAGTATTTAAAGATAGGTATGTACGATCACTACATGATCAGTGATCACATTCTAAGAATGTGTGATAACTTTTTCCACAACTACCAAAATAATGTTATTTTCATCAGGTTCAACTTGTCGAGCCTTCTTTACTAAATTAATAAAGCTGAAGCATTTATTTGTTCGAAAGCGCTAATCTGAGGAACTAGCAGTCGGATTTGAAAAGTTATTTTTGCATTCGATAGCTCAATTCTTCAGAAAAGTTATAGTTATTTAATATCACGCTACGACCCTAAAGAGCAAATAAGTAACAGCGCGGGCGGGCGATGCGGAGGCCGAGAGCGGCCGTGGCATAGCTAGTTAAGAATATTTATGAGAATAATAAATAACAAGTTAAAGGATAGCTTTAACTTATATTTTATTTATTAAAATGCAATTTTTGCCACGTTAGAGTCCATTAAAACATATTATAGGAAACTTACAAATTAACTAGGTAAGTACATAATGATTTTTTTAGGGTTTTAAAAGATATAGCCCTACAACAGACAGACAGACAGGCCCATTGGCACTCTTTGTATATCTAACCCCAAAAACCGCACTTCTATTGGGAATCACACACAGGTCAGCTCAGATGTAGCCCCAGTATTTAGTAATGAAATATCAGAATGCAGAGACATAGTTTTGTTATAATTTATTAAAGTTATTAATTATGATGGTCAAATTCTTTAAAGTTGGGACGGCAATAAAAGCTACAGAGATTTTGTAGCTTTTATAGCTGTGTTCAACTCAAATATCTATTAAATAAATTACTTGTTACCTATTAGATAAAAAATCATGAAACATATTACCTATATCAGTTTAGAAATTCCTAAAATATCAAAGATTCTAAGTTCAACAGACAGACCTGAGGTAACAATTTGGAAATTATATATTTGTAAGTAATTCTGTTTATAACTTTTACTTAAAACTTACTACTAGATTGTTCACCAACAGTAATGGAACATTACGAGATTACGCTTGTGTCAAAATTGAATGTTTGTTAAATATCAATTTGTGAACAAATTTGATTCCGGGAAACACACATGCAGTCTTGCTTCGCGTCGCTCAGTGAAACGTTTTCCGAAATACAACAGCCATCTATTTAAATAATAATTTTAAGAATCACTTTGGTGAACGAAAGCCCCATCATGTCCCACTTGCACCAAGAACTTCAGCCCCAGGCCTGGCTCTTGCAGTAGTGCAGCACTAGCTTGTTGTCAGCGCCGAAGCACTGGTACAGGTTGCGAACAAGCTGGTCCGGAGACGGCGCAAATGTCTGATTCACGTACACAAACTGAAACACCAATGCATCATTTTGTTTACAAAAAAAAATGGAATCTGCTGCTTTGTCATCTTTAGTTAACTGATTGTGAATGGAACTTCAATGTTCATGAGGGTAAGTTTAAATAAATAAATAATGCTGGACATTTTCACACAGCATCATCTAGCCCCAAAGTAAGCAGAGCTTGTGTTATGGGAACTACATGACTGATATACTACTTATATACATTTTCTTTTGTAAATACATACATATTATACATAGAAAAATTTGCCTTTCAATACAAACATTTGTCCTGCAGCAGGAATTGAACCCGCAACCTTCTGCATCTCAGGCAGTTACTTAGGCAAAAATAGCCTGGCAGATGCTGACCTTGAGTAGATATTTATTTGATGTTATTCACTGAATAACTGAAATAGTTAAAGGACTATCTGTAAAGACAATTATCTGAAGCACCCTTGCCCGGACAGCAGTCCACCACACAGCAGGTTCCTCACGGACCAATCAGTATGCATAACTAGTTGTGTCATTGAAACACCTGCCCAAATATTCATTCCGTTAGACACAACTTGGTACAACTGAAAAATCTTTCCTGAGCAGTAGGTTGTTAGGCTTTTTTTTATGACTGAATATAGCTGAATGAAGGATCATGAAATAAAGACCAAGCTAGGTTTGTTATCTGATTCTTTAAGGCTTGGATGTGCATGAGAAATCTGCATAAAAATGAACTTAAACATTTTAAATTCACTTAGTTTAAAGCCATTATTTCTATATGATGGTTGTGATTACATTGAATAAAAACCTATTGATTTTGATGCGGCTTACAAGTCTCTCGTGTGGCTCTAGCTTGAGGTACTTCTTGACAAACTCCACGATCCAGCCGACCGGCTTCTCAGCATCCACCGCCCACTTCTTCTTCTTCATGATGGGCGCGTTGCCAGTCGCCTTCAGGAGAATGTCTACTGAAATGTGACCAATTCCAATCAAGCATTCCATCTACCAGGAATTTCCTCATCCATCAACAAAAGTTAGTGCATTTCTTTGGTTTCATAATGTTGAGAACCTATCTTTTAAATAAGTAAAGCAAATTACGAAAGCATTGTGAGTGGTCATATTATATTATATTCTGTATCCAAGCCCCTTAATTTTCTTAGCCACTACCGCTTGGCACTACTAGTAGAGTGAAGGGAAATTTTACTTCCCCGTGACACTACTGGTAGTGGTACAGGTAAAAGTACATTTCCAGTGACACTACACTGTTGCCAGTAGTTTCATGGTAAATATTATTTCCCGTGGCACAAGTGGGCTATCTATGTTTTTTGCAGATAAACTAACCGGTTGGTTTTATTTATTTTGAACCCAAATTTTTTGGGCAAAGTTCGGATAGCAATCCTCTTTTTCTGGGTGGTAATAAAAAGAAACTAATAACCTAACCTATCCAAGACGGATTTGCCGAGGAAATATTTTTCAAGCTTTTAATTTTATTTTATTCTAAGCACCAATAGCACTACTAATACTAAGTACATCAAATTACATTAACTTAATTTTTGAAACAAAAATATTTTGTTTATCTTGCTTTGATGTACTTAGTATTAGTAATGCCATTGGTAACGAGGTAATCCACGGGAGATTTTATAGTATGCGTTTAATCAGCTAATAATAGTAGTGGCACGGGGAAGTAAAATTTCCCTTCACTCTACTGGTAGTGCCAAGCGGTAGTGCCTAAGAAAGGAAAGTTCCAAACCTACTCAAAGAAAAGGAAAAGGCATTAAGTAGATACGTGTGTTAGACTCCTCACTTTTAACTTTGTCTGATTTACTGGAATCATTTCCATTTTCCTTTTGTTCGTCTATCTTCAAGCTTTCTGTCGCTGTGGATAGCTCAATTTGGACATCATCAGGCTGATTTTGGTCACCCATTTGTATGATTAGTTCTATTTTCTGTTTTGTTTTGGTTTTGTTTATAGAAAATAACCACAGAGTAGGAGATACTACGAAAATAACCACATTCACATTATCAATCCCATCCATCCATTACGAATTCATAAATTTGGTTGTGTCTATTTCAATTTTAGATTTTGAAGGTGAAGTTAAAATTGATAATTATAGTTTTATATGGAATGGAACGCCCTACCTTTTTCTATTAGATCATCAAAATCACTTGCTATTTTTAAAGTTATGGTATGGTACAACCATTTCCTTTCAATGTCTCAGAGCTGCTTGTAAATCATTTTTTTATATTATTTTTATTACATACCTATTATCTCACGTTATTATTATTTGGATGTATATTATTAAAGGATATGTATGTATGTAATTTATGTAGGTATTTATTATTAATATATATGTATTATTATAGGTTTAGGTACTCGTACACCGCAGTCTTTTGATTCTATTTTATCCTGTCCATCCAAAGGTTGTCTGTAAGAGATCGCTTTTAGCGGTAAGACCGCACATTGTACTTTATATTATTTTTAATTCCTTTGTACTTTGTATTTTGCTTTGGTGTGCAATAAAGAGTTTATCTATCTATCTATTATAGATATAATTGCAAATAAAAACTTTGTCACGAGGTTTTGATAGCTTAATTTGATTGGCTGTGTAGTACACAAACTATAACCGTGGCTATTACGCAAATCAGACTGGGCAAAAGCGTGTGTATGTGCATAAAAACAGTTTTTTTTTATGAACTTTACGCTGAAAGCAATATATTTTTAATGAGGAGTTTAAAGCAAAAGTTAAAAAGTATTCTAAAATATTTAAAAATGTTTGTTGTGAAGCAAATTTTCCTCATATAAGTTTAAAAAATTAAAATAGCCAACACAAAGTATAGTTTTTTTCTTTGTTATTAATAAATGAACTATATTAAAATCAAAGATAAAGAGTTGACTCGTGTACACCACCGTATTCTTAGGTATCACCCTAGATGGGCTTCAATTTGACCCTCACATTGATAAGTTGCAGAATTAAGTCACAGAGACTTAGTTCTGCGATATATGCAGTCAAAAAGATCCGTCTTTATACAGACAGCAGTGTCTTTACACAGCTTGACTAGTTTACTTGAGATACTTCCACCCGGCCAAAATAAAGGCAGTAGCCGCAACTACCCTCATTTCATCTTCGGAATCAGAAAAGTCCATGTTCACATTACTGCACACTAGACTAACGTACGGAGCTACCGACGTTTCTCGACAGTAGCTCCGTATACTCCAGTCATCCCGTGACGTCATCACGGCTGTTGCAATACAGTTGAAACGTCGGGAAAATAATAAAAAAGGTAATCGCGATAAAGACCCGTTAAACTTATAATAATTATATTATCTAATCGCGAAAGTTTGAAAAATTACCTATTGTTTTGTACTTATCAGATACCTGCGTGTAATTATAGTGTCTCCTGTTAGAATCGTGTATTTATGATACCCAAACACTCCCTGTTATAAGACCTCCTACAATAGCTAAATAGGTGACTTCTCTCAATACAAAACAAGATTGGCCAAAAGGTTGAGAATCCAGGGGGTCTACTCCGTAAAACGATATCGACATTATCGTTACGATACGACAGTGCTCCGAATTATTCGGCCGTACCCTACTCTCAAAAATGTTCGCAATCTTTGTCGTCTGTCGAAAGCATAGACAATATGTATCGAATCTTCGGAACAAATGATAGGAAAATCTAAAGGCTTGGATAATAGACATTTAGCCTAAATCTTTTTGCTTGACTGTTTATGTCACTTTTTAGGCAATATGATAACAATTATCTATGAAAGTAAATGAAGTGACAACGTCAAATGTCAAATCAACAAACCCGCCTGTGATTTGAAAACTTTACAAGTAAAATTCTTGTGACAACTAGCCACAGAAGCCATAATTAAGAAGTTGAAGTTGAAGCAAAAATTCGTCGGGGTGAATATTCAAATTCGTTTGTTAAAAAGATACTAGTACACACAGCATTAAAGTTTAAAGCACTATTTTAACAACAATTTTATTTTTAATTATTAAAAAAAAATCATGAAGTTAAAAAAAAAACAAGTTTACCTTCAAACAAACTTTTACTATGTTTATAATTCCCGATGAAATTATGGTCGGGAAATTTGTTCAAATCCAACTGGTCCCTCGTCACTTTAAAATGTCGTTTTTGTAAAGCCTTTTCCTCGTGGATGGCTTCCATGGCAAGCATAAATCTCGCCATTATTCCAAAACAAGAGGCAAATCAAGAGTCGTAGTGCAGCAGGCCGAGGTCGAATGAAAAGAATGCAGAGAGTCCAGTAGGCAACAGGGCTCGAAGGTATAAAAGATTCGGAGTCCGGTAAACGAAATGGAGATGATTTTATCAGAAAACACAACAATATAACCCGAAACGATAATGCGCACGATAGCATCAAGGGCATCGTTGATAAGTTCGTCCATTGACATTTGTTTCGTTGTCAAATTCAAATTATCGTATCGTTTTTAGTGATGCCGGAGTAGGGTTACGACATCGATTGTCAAAAGTAATGTCGGTCGTTTCTTCGTTCAAATGATAGTCGAAACGATGTAACATAGAGTAGGTTTAGCACGATAATTGAAGCGACACTCTACTCTCCTCTACGTTACATTTGACGTTGTCACTTCATTTACTTTCATAGATAATTGTTATCATTTTGCCTAAAAAGTGACATAAACAGTCAAGCAAAAAGATTTAGGCTTAATGTCTATTATCCAAGCCTTTAGATTTTCCTATCATTCGTTCCGAAGATTCGATACATATTGTCTATGCTTTCGACAGACGACAAAGATTGCGAACATTTTTGAGAGTAGGGTACAGCCGAATAATTCGGAGCACTGTCGTATCGTAACGATAATGTCGATATCGTTTTACCGAGTAGACCCCAAAGAAGTGAAGTGAAGCAACGAATATAACAATACAGGGGGTCTACTCCGTAAAACGATATCGAGGAAAATCTAAAGGCTTGGATGATAGACGTTTAGCTTAAATCCTTTTGCTTGACTGTTTATGTCACTTTTTTTGGTAAAGTGATAACAATTCTAAATGAAAGTAAAAGAAGTGACCACGTCAAACGTCAAATCAACAAACGCGCCTGTTATTTGAAAATTTTACAAGCAAAAATTCTTGTGGCCTATTGGCCACAAGAATTTTTGCTATTGCCACAATAGCAATAGCAATGTGGCTATTGCCACAGAAGCCATAATTAAGAAGTAAAAATTCGTCTGGGTGGATATTTAATTCGTTTATTAAAAAGATACTAGTATAAACAGCATTAAAGCACTATTTTAACAACAATTTAAATTTTTATTTTTCATTTATTAAAAATGAAATAAAAATCATAAAGTTAAAAAAAAACAAGTTTACCTTTAAACAACCTTTAAAACAACACAGCGTGCGCAAAAATATAAATTATAGTATTGATGTCCACTTATTTTACTTTAATGTAGCCCACAACGATGTTGTGTTGAGCAGGCAACAAAGGAATTATATCCTGGCACAAGTTTTCAAACAAACTTTTACTAAGTTTATAATTCCCGATTAAATTATATTCGGGATTTTTTTTAGATTCAACTGATCCCTCGTCACTTTAAAACATCATTTTTGTTCAGCCTTTTCCTCACGCATAGCTTCCATGGTAAGCATAAATCTCGCCATTATTCCAAAACAAGCGGCAAATGAAGAGTCCGTAGTGCAGCGGGCCGAACTCGAATGAAAAAGAATGCGGAGAGTCCAGTAGGCAGCAGGGCTCGAAGGTATAAAAGATTCGGAGTCCAGTAAACGAAATGGAGATGATTTTATCAGAAAACACAACAATATAACCCGAAACGATAACGCGCACGATAGCATCAAGGGCATCGTTGATAAGTTCGTCCATTGACATTTGTTTCGTTGTCAAATTCAAATTATCGTATCGTTTTTAGTGATGCCGGAGTAGGGTTACGACATCGATTGTCAAAAGTAATGTCGGTCGTTTCTTCGTTCAAATGATAGTCGAAACGATGTAACGTAGAGTAGGTTTAGCACGATAATTGAAGCGATATATCGTTTATCGGTTTGTAGAGTAGACCCCTGATTATGGCTTTTATTCGTTGCTTCAAAATTATGGTTATTTCTGACGTGACACTGGCAGTTAAGTAGAAAGATTGCCATATAAGAAAAATGTCTAACCCGTCCCATCTAATCTGCACAGACTAGGAGATACTACGTATAATCTGTGACTTGATTCGATCCCTTTATTGATTTTCGTATTGATTATTTTTTAATCCGTCCGATCAGTCCATAATTAGAGGAACTAAGATCTGCTTACGTCCGTCCGGCATTCAGTCAGTGCAGTGTTATTAAAAACGTCACAGACTTATTAGAGATGATAATGCTAAACGTGGTATTTATCTTAGCTGGTTATTTCGTCTCCTGACTGAGGCATCGTGTGTGTGTGTGAACTGTTTATGGAGATAACTCTGTTTGCCCAAGCTAGTTAAATGACATAAAACTGTGCTGTTATCCTGCATTCCAGCAGTGGGTATAGAAGATACCTCAAGCTGATTACTGACCTTAGCCAGAGGAAGCGAAAAACGAAAATACATGGATAATAAGAGATGGAGCACGCCTGCTGATGTGATGGAGGATCTGTTACGCGCCAGCGGGCGCCACCTCCCCGTGCCTTGCGAGTCATGCCTCCTGCGCGGAGAGCGTCCCCCGCCGCGCCCCGCACACGACGGTCAGTACCTGCCCAGCACTACACACTACATAGTATACTGCTTCCATCCTGTCGATGGAGCTTAATATCATAACAATTTACATGAAATCATTCAGCTTAAGTTAGCAGAAATAAATGTTGCACTTTAATTTGGCTGCAAATAATAAGTTTTGATTGTAACATGTTCAAACTCTTTTATTCTCTCAATAATAAGATAATTTTTGGAGCAAAAGTACATAATAAAAAAATTAAGTTACTTTTGGTGTCTACGATCAACCATATAGGTACTAGATTCCCGATAAGCGTTTCAAAAACGGCCATAAAAGTATTTGTTATTGTATTTAAAATAAGTATGTCCCAAATTTTATCATACAATTACATTTACAAACTACATTTTAAATTTATTGCTTTGCAAAGGTAAAGTGTTAAGGTTTATAATAAAATGGTTTTAATGATATTAATAAACTTTTTCATTTCGTAGTAAGAAATATAAATGAATAATAAGTTATAATAGTAGTATACAATAGTGTGTGCAAACATGGCCTCTGGAGTTACTTGTTTTTGTTCCGGATCCTTTATCTAGTACTATGGTTGATGGAAGCAACTTATATTTAGCAACTTGCATAAATAAAAGACTACTTATATTTATGTGAAATGCAACTGAAGCTTGTGAAGTTCAGTGAGAGTGATGCAGGAATGGTTGTTGCCGACAGATGAAGAGCTGCCCCGCGCGGGCCCCGAGTCCCGCGCCGCATCCCCGCCCGACCTTAGCGGGATCACCAACATGATAAGAATGGTAAATGAGCACTTCTTTATTCCTATGAATGCACAAAGCTTAGGTAAGAACTGAGGCATATTGACAGGTTTCAGGTTGCATACAAAATGTAGGAACTACATGAAATTATACAAAATATTAATTACAAAAAACAACCACACTTATTGTGACACACTCTTAGTAAAGTGTGATTGGAATTTCCAATTCTGTAAAATGCATCAAGTTAGCAGCCCAGTGGTGACTCTAATAATCAGACTTGTTGATTATTTGAAGCCAAAACCTAATAGTTAAAAAGCCATGAACATGCAGATCTAAATAGGGCGGCTTATCTAAAGAGGCCATCTTTTTCATTTTCAGGTCCAAGACTATGGCAATGATGAATGGATGGAAAATAGCATGAAAGGGGCGTTGAGTTCACAAAATGAACCAATAAATGACTATATTGTGATCAGCAAATTAGACTCCAGTCCTTCCAAACAGGCGGATCCCTTGATATACAGGCATGACACCTCGGCATATACCGATAACGTAATTTTAAACAGGCAATCGAGTCCTCGTATCTCAGAACGGGACATGGTCACATCAAATTTTAGAAATGATATTATTTTATCCAGCAAATTAAACCCTAATGTAGAAGAATTTGTTCCTAAATCGAAGGCATTATTTTCACCTAGTCAAATAATCGATCAGCCTAGCTGGAGTTTGCTTGCCGAGTCAGTACCCGAGGACACAGCCTGCCACGCTAGAAACATCAACGCTAACGATAGCATCACGGTGTCGCTGCAAATACAACAACAGAAAACGAATCATGTCAGTACTACCGATATCAATGCGAAACAAATGGACAGTTCCACAGAAGAAAAATTGGTTCCTGTAGATCAATGTCAAATAGATCGAGACGAACTCGCCGCCATGCTCCGAAAGAAGTTAAACAGCGGCGTCCACCGGAAGCGCAACGAGGACGCAAATGTGAACCTACTCCAGCGGAACTGCGCCCCGCCCGCTCCCGCCTTGAGGCTCTTCACGCCGCGCTTCTACGAGAATTACGCAGCGCCCGCGCCAGAACCCGAACCCGAACCCAAACCCGACCTCGACTCCGACCTTAGCGCCGTCGCGATGAGCAGTTCGGCGGACACGGCGCCAGCGGGAGCTGATAACGAGCACACTGAGGGGTCGCTCGATTGCAGCGAGACAGACGCTTCGGAGACTCGGTTGGGAGCCGCCGCCTCGGGCTCGGAGGGGGAGGGGGAGGGCGACGGGGAGCAGGCGCGCGTGGTTCGGGAAGCCATACATAAGGTGACCAGCTGGCTCAACAACGAGCCGAGCGCCCCCGCCCCTTCCTGTGCCGTGCCTGCGCCCGTGCTCTACCTCGGTCCCATCTCGTACAAGCGCAAGGAGCGTGCAGCGCTCCAGACGCCCGCTGCCCCCGCCCCCGCTGCCCTCGCCCCTGCTGCCCCCGGCGCCTACGTCCCGAGCGCGCGGGCGGCTGAGCTGGGGCGTCAGTTCGCGGCGCAGGCGCAGGCGCGGGCGGAGGCCGGGCAGCGCCGGCTTTCCATCTTCGACAAGCTTGAGCGGGATCTCAAGCAGAGGGACGAGGCTCTCAGGAAACGAGCAGAGAAGCAGAGAGACGCGCTCCTCCACTGACGCCTCCCTGTTTAAGAGCTGTACATACTTGGAATATGGAACTTCATCATTCCACTGAGACTGTGAAACAACCTTCGTGCTCAAAGAGCACCAAGTTCAAGCTTTATGATGAAGGAATTGCAATGAAGAAAGTGAGTTTCTTCATCGCAATTCCGGTAACTGGTACTGGTAAAAACTTTGAAAGTTTTTCAAAGTAATACTTGTGATTTTAATGAATAAATGAATTTTCACTGACTTTGGTACCAAACACTGTGCCCTTTATTTCTATCTTACGCAAGTATTTAACTGATTAAATTACTAACTGCACTTGTTCCACATTCATCATAGAACATTGAAATACCTAACCCACCATTATTATATGGTAATGTCCTGTATCCTTTTAGGATATTATAATGACTATACCACGCACTTTACTATTCTCTTGCTGCCTACCAAACCAGTGGTTACAATCATGCAGACTCCCATTATTATCCATTCCCAGGATGCTGATAAACAAGACTCACCTTATGTGATATGAACAAAATGATCCAGTTGGAGTTAGATCATGTAAGGAAGGTACTGCAGAGAAATAGATACAGCTGGAGTATTTTTTTTATGATGATGTATGTGGACGAATGTAAAGAACACCCACAGTCGAACGCTTTTCGGTCTACCTTTCGTTGGTATTTCTTGCGCCACAAGTAGGTACAACATTAAGACTGTCTCGACCACCACCGGGCCACAAGATAAAACCAAAGGTCCCGCAAGGTCAGTGATGAGGGCGCGATGGAGCCGGACGGCGGCGCGCGCGGTTCGCCAGGCTTCCCGGCCTGCGCTCGCCTTATTTAACCTGTTTCTTGCCCAAGCTGATGATACCGCCAAATTACTTAGCTCGATTATTTTGATTTTTTGAACCTTTATATGTTAGACTTTCAGTTACTACATCTTGTTTTGTTTTAGCCACAGACTAGGAGATACCTACTTACTACGTATATTTTAGGCCAGCCTGTTAGCTGCGAGGAAATCATATATCTTATTAATCTGTGGAGGAAATGTCATTAATAGCATTGTTGTTTGATACGGCAATTGCCGTAATATCGGAATTCAGGTATCAGACTAGACATCGAAAATACGTTAAATGGCAATTTGATTACCCTATTTAAACATACGGTAATTGACTAAGGCAAACAAAATCAATATTTTTCGTGTAACAGAATTCGCCATTTTACGAACCTAATATAACATGGACGCAAACACAATACCATGTAGGGGGAATCCCTGGAATAACTATTTGTGTTTGATATCGGTCTGTGAATAGAAGAAAAGGAGTGAGTACTGAGATGACGGCTGATATAGGAGAGTGGAAGGAGAAAACATGTTGTTTCGACCCCAGGTAATGTGGGATAAGATCAAGAAGATGATTATGATGATCTGTGAATAGAAGGTGAGTACAATACTTACAATTATAAGAATTGTATTATTGTTATTATTATTATTATTATTTGTTTTTTTTTTGACATTTACAAGTGTACTATAATGTATCTTTATTGAATAAATTACATTGAATTGAATTATGTATTGTGTTTTTTGGTGCTAACTAAAGCGTTAAGCGTCCGTCAGTTCAATGGTCGGTATTGGGCATAACGAACAAGCGAAAAGGTGAAGAGTAATATTTTGGACTAGAATTCACGATACATATCGTGTATTTTTTGGTATAATACGGCATTTTTTTATTTTCTCTAATTTTGTCCCGGCAGTTTTAGATTACGAATAGAGGATAGTTGTTAAAAAAAAAAATGTAGGAACCCTGAAAATTACTCACAAAAGAATGAAATAATGAAAATTAGTGATTTAGAATACTTTAGTTCTGATATATTTCACACGAGTAAATAATATAAAAATGAATTCGAATATATTTTAGGCATGGCAACTAAAATCTCTGAACAAAATAGCCAGAATTTATTGAAATTATTTAGAAAACCTTACCTTGATGGTCTAGGAAAGTGGCCAAGGAAACAAAAGTTGCTCAAAAATATTTGTCCCTCGGAGGTCAAAGATTTGCTTTGCAACCTCTTTGGTTCAAAACCGTGACCGTAAACAGAAAATAACTTTTCATCTAACCTCTTCCATAAAACGTTCACTGGACATTCTCATTCTACGTGTAGCACAGTGGTTATCAATACCCATAGAGTAGGTAGACAGACCAGCGCAGCGGGCCGATCACACTAACTCACCAATTTTGTTCATTCAAATTGTCCATCTATGGCTCATCCAGCTTACAAATTAGCGTGATACGATTCATCCCATCCGATGATACCAGCCATGGGAAATTAGTGTGATCGCTCCGCAGTATTGGTATTCTATGGACAGACCCACCTAACCTTCTAACCAGTCTGTGGTGGTTTTTTTTTAATGGTGTTCCAACTTACAAAATGATTGCCATTTGATGAAATCCTTTCAGGTATTATTTTTATTCTGCCTGTTCACAAAAAATAGGAAAGTTATTTTTTTTTCAAATGACAAAGGGGTTCTGGAACTTGGTATTAACCCCTAAAAGTTTCACATTCCTAAAAAAATAAATACCAGACTTACATCTCTTCAGGAAAACACTAGCTGTAAGGGGAGACCGTATTGTACGTTCATGGAAAGCACACCCCTGGAAAGTACAGCCAGTCTACAAATCATTTGGTTTGATTTATCTGGGTGTGCTTTCAATGGTCGTACAATACGCTCCGTGCAAACTAAACACATGACAGTATTGCACACCCCTGGAATGTACACCCCTGGATTACGAACAAATATTCTGGATGCTCATTGGTCGCGAGTTCGTCATATCCTTGACCTCTCATTGGTCGATGCGAAGTAGTCGCATGACGAGGACGAGCCTCGTTTGCACTGAGCAAGTTCTAATATGTTCAACCAAGAAATGCCATTGATAAGTAATGCAAACAATAAGTTAATGTTGACCTAAAAAATCCTTCGTAGGCAAATCCGTCTTGGATATGTTAGGTTATTAGGTTTTTTTTTATTACCACTCAGATAAAGAGAATTGCTATCCGAACTTTATCCAACAAACTTAGGTTCAAAATAAATGAAACCAACCGGTTAGTTTATCTGCAAAAAACTACATTAATAACTAATCTACTTACATTAATTTACTAAAAGCGTTAAATATTATGGCAACACAGCACTTGCCCCTTAATAGCACTCGCACATGTAAACGGAGCATGAAATTGGTTCGTATTCCACGGCTGTGCATTCCACGGGTGTACAAAACTGGCCGTACAGTTAGCACGTCCAGGAACGTACGCCCAGTATTACAAATCAAGATTTTGAAACCATTTTGGTTTGTAATACTGGCTGTACTTTCCATGGTTGTGCATTCCATGGACGTACAATACAGGTACTCGCTGTAAGTACTAAACATTTTTTATTCTGTGTTTTATTCTAAGTGTGTACTCAATTTTGTTCCTTTCTAACTTTTCTATGAGCAAAAACTGTTTAAATCTGACTACCTGCCACGCACGGCTGCTTATTTTTGTTTTGTAATTTTTTAATAGAATTTTTGTAATTATCTCTGAATACACAGTAACTAGACTAGTAAGGATATTTTCTTCTTCGTACGTAGTTCTCGGAAAGGTAACCATAAGTCAGCCTATAAATTGAATGCATACCTATTTTGCAGAATGATCTGAGAAGGATCACGTTCGAAGCGTCCGGCGGTGGCTGCAGAGGTAGCAGTCGGCAGGGCAGGGCAGCGACAGGAACAAGAGGAATAGCAAGGCGTTGCGATGTCGCGGTGGACGAGCCGGCGCGCCATCCTGCGAGACCTGTCCCTCGCGCAGGGCGCAGGGTTCGCGGGGGTCGCGGGGGGCGCGGGGGACATGAGCATGGAGCTCGCAGCCTGCGACCGGCCGCCGCCGCGCGCAGCTCGCCGCGAGGGTGAGCGCTGCAAATATTCACATCTGCAACATCTGGGGCATCGCCGATGCGTTGCCTGATCTGAAGGACTCGTTTTACATATTCAGCGGGTCATGCTATAGTTCAGCGGAAACACCTGCTCGTTCCACAGTTAACATGGAGAATAAAGTATCTCGTGAAGCGGGTAGTGGGAGAGAGCCTCATATCGATCATGCGTCGGTGTAGTGAGGTGCGATGGAAAAACCTTGATGCAGGAATAAGTTTGAATAGATCCTTGTGATTACTGTCCCAACATTCCAAATGTGTGGAGCATGCCCCGATGACAAGACAACTTTGTCATGGTAAAGTATAGCAGCATAGATAAACTGAAAATGTATAATGTTCTCATTCAAATTATACACACTATATACATATATTGTGTTTACACTCGCACATTGTCTTAACAGACCTAGAAACAAATTCATCAATGCAAAGTATGATTGTGAAGCGACAGCACCCAGCATACTCTGAGTGTATCATCCTTGCTTCAACTATTAAAAACAAAAAATAAATACTTATTTCAGTTTTCACACATAATAGGTATTACAGCCTGTTGCGTCTGAGTGTGGGTACTTGCCTAACCTTCTTTTTGAATAAGGTTGGCTAAGTAGAGGGTACTTGAATATTTCTTTAGTTCTGATTCAGTTGTGTTCTGCTATTATAGCTCATATATATTTACTGAAATATGTTTTACTGGTCATTATACAGCCATAATATAATAATAGATGAAAAATGGATGTAGGTACTTACTTACTTACTAAACAGAAGTCAGTGTGCACTCCTCATGAAGCACCGGAGCAAGGCGCACGCTGAGATGAGGACTGCGTCCACATCCAGCCTGCACACTATTACTTTGAGGTAGGTGTAGGTTGGGGCAATTCCGCAAAGTGGTGTCTGTTATTCCAGAGACGGAGGAGGAGTGCTTGAGGCAGTACGCGAGCGGCGCCGGCGAGGCGGAGGAGCTCCTGCAGCCGTTGCAGCCCCTGAAGCCCGACCTGCGCCTCATTCGACAGATGCTTGACATGGTGAGTGCACAACTACTTTTCTGTTGAGACAAGAGATGCTCTCAAACACTTATATACATTTTGATATGTTTATGCAAAGTAAGAGAGCACTATCTCTCTATAGACTTCGTCCGCGCTTCGTTCTTTTGCTCGGCTCCTAAGGGTCCTAGCGTACCTACAACCTCAAGAATTGGGCTAACAAATGTAATTAAATAATAGTCTGGCAGTAAATTGACTCAAATGTATGGTGTAGGAGCTTCTACGATATCAGATATCAAAAAGAATTCTGATTTCATATTGAAATTCACCTGCACGCTTCAGAACGAAAATGGAAGTTCGCAGCATAAAACCATGAAAAAATCTCATAATTCTCGAGTACAGTTTTTACTTGGTTCTGACAAAAGAGAGCATGCGGGCAGCACATATCTGGGCCAAGTTTATGTGAAAATAAAAATAGAAGCGCATCAGGGACTTGGCTAGCGGATCGGCGTGCTATTTAAGGCGAGCTAAGTATCGTCTTCCTCTATCCTCTTAATTTCTTCATCTGCTGTGAGGTAGACGAATATAGTATATTTTGTTAAGTATCTCTATAATTACCTCTCGCTAGCCTCAAAGGTTTGCTGGAAGAAAACTCTCGAGGTCGTCGATTTCATCAGAGGATGTTTTGAACTTTCAGGTACGAGACCTGAATGTGTCGGAGGAAGAAGTGAAGACTAATGATGGAGCCATCATCAGCAAGCTGAGTCCCTTCTCATCGGAGTTCGTGCCTCGATCCACCGACTGCAAATCCAAGCTGAACACCTCGCCCGAGATGCTGCCTGCGGAGGAGACATGTCTGCCCCGGAACACTCCTCCCCCCAACAAACAGAAGAAACAACGCAATGCGGCCCTCGAGTCCATCCTCCGAGGGTTGGAAAACCACCAAAATAATAGTTCAGCGGAAACTCACAGAGCACTGACTCTGCTCACGCCTCGGAATCTCATCACAGACATTCAACATGTTAAAGAAACTCCGATCGACACGCAAAATGTTGAATCCAAAGAGAATTCTAAATTAGCAGCGAACAATATTACAAAAAAAGGAACCGATAACAAACTTGTGAACGGAGATGAGAAAGTGAAGGACTGGATGGCACGAATGACGAGCCCCGTTTCCAGCCAGTCTCCACGCATCGACACCCTCAGCCTGGACACCACCACCATGTTCAAGAAGAGGAGCAAAGCCAGCGTCGGCTCAGAGGGCACGACGAACGGACCGGCACGCAGCGAAGCGAGGGAGAGCAACGGTTGCAGCGCTGAGGTCGGCTGCGGGGCGTACGTCCCCTCCCCGCTGGCAGATGTATACTATCAGAAGTATCTGGCGAGGAGTCGGCTGCGGGACTCCATGCGCGAGGACATCTGGACCGAGGCGGAGAAGACCATGAGGAAAATTGACGAAAAGAAGTGAGTACCTATTGTCCGGTTGTTGTCAGTTGTTTTGGAAAAACAATGAGGCTGAGAAAACAGAACAGTAGTAAAATTGAAAAAATTACAGAGGTGAACGAATGAATGTGAAAAAATAATTAAAATTAAAATAAAAGGTACAATGGGTGGTTTTTAAACTTCAAAAACGATCTTTTCCAGACAACCTTTGGATGGAGAGGATTTTATGTGTTTTTGGGAGCGGTCGGGGATTTACTTTATGATGAGTTTAAGTGATAATATGAAGGTTAGGGGTTGAACTCCCTCGAAGTATCCTCATGCGCTCTCTGAACGTTGAGGGCGAAGGGAAAAATGTATCTCGGTTCGGTAGGAAATCACATCAGGAAATAATCGAGACATTAATCTTAATAATCATCGATCGTAATCGTGTTTCAGACGCATGGAAACAGCGCGAGTGAGCTCGGAGGCGGAGGCGGAGGTGGAGGTGGTTCCGGTTCCGGAGGAGGAATTGGATCCGCTGCGCTGCGTGCGTCTGTCAGCGCCGCGACACGCGCCCGGGCGCGGCGTCGGCTGCGTCGTCTGCGCCGCGCTGCTCTCTCATCCGCCCCCCTCCCCGCCTCCCCGCCTCCCCCCACCCCCCACCCCGCCTGTCCCGCCTGCACGACGGACACCTTCGAGACTGCGACCGACGACTCTTCCTAATGAAGAAGACCCCCCTCCCCACCCCTCCGGACCGCGCAGCGACTCCATCGCGACATCGTCCACTCCGCGCGCAGGCGGAGGGGGACATAGGTACATCGAGTCGACCGAGTAGGTACCGCTACGGAACTGAATCTGGATCTGAGGATGTTAATCCTGAGGATAACAGTCGGGAGCTTGTTTTTAACTTATTTTAAGAATACACCCTCCGCGTGTTACTCGCGCCATTTAGTTAATGTTCTTTGTAAGTTCTGGACGAAGCGCCAGAACCTAAACGTCGCAGAGAAATGGAGACTGAATCTATGAATAAATTGTTAGTGCTGACTGACTGACCCGACTGACCCGACTGACCCGACTGACCCGACTGACCCGACTGACCCGACTGACCCGACTGACCCGACTGACCCGACACACGATACACGTTCTGTCCTCGGATGTGACGGATACCAAATGACAATTCGACAACCATAGAAGCAACCACTATGGACGACAAACAACATCACTTTGTATGGGAGAAAGAAACAACGTTTTTTTTTACGTATTCCGACCTATTTTTCCAATTTTTCTTTCCATAAAAGCCTGATGTGGACTATTACGAACATTTAAAAAAAAATAACCAAAATGATCCAGCGCTAACGAACGAACAGCATTTCATTTTTATTTATATACCAATTAGAATTGAAATTGTATTATTTGCGTTTGTATTCGCTTGTTAATATTTTAAAGGAGTTTATTTATTCTTAGTGTAATTATAAGCGGCAACATATGACTTGTAACTATACAATACATTTAAACATGGGAGAGGGGTCCTACTAAGAGCATGTATTTCCACCTGACCTTTGCCAATTCTAATAAAATATATGTGTGGTATCTGCCACTATACCATATCGTAATGTACCTTTTGCTACTTTCTACTGGTGCTTTCAGGAGAATATTATTTTGTATTTAAAAAAAAATATTAGAGCAAGGCTCGAGTTCACCAACAAAATAAACGGAATATCAAGTATAACCGTTGATTATGATACAGATTCCTATGAAAACATGTGTCAAAATGCTTTGATCGGGATCTAACCGGCCGTTATTGTGTTGGTGAACTCGGGCCTAACTATGTCGCTGTATCGTTGAGAAGTTTCCTAAATTGATTATTATAAAAACTGTTTGTACAAAGTGTTTTATTTTGAGGTAAAATATCAATCGTTTTATATTGTGTTTTCTTTGAATGTTGGATGAATGAAGCATCTTATATTTGCTTATCTGGTACGCTACGTAACGCTACGCCCCCCTTGTGATGTTGCCAGTAACATTTCTCACACCTTAAAAAAATAAAAACGTAAAATCCGTCAAGAACGTGTTATCTGCTTTTGGAATAATAATGTAGAAAGATCCACCAAATCGCGGTCTTGCTAAAACGCGATATTTCTAGCTCCAAAAATGTGCATTTTATGAAAGAAACAGACAGTGCGTACCGTTTTAACATCACCGCTATTGTCCCGGTGATATATCCCGGGATCCCGGTGATATATCCCGGGACCCCGGTGAGCTATTGAAGGTGCAGCTCGATTACGGCAAGAACATGACAACGCAAACCTATCGCGGATTTGTTGTAAAGGTTTTTAATGAGTAATTTGATAGTTTCTCTCGCTGCTAAACTGTAATATCGTAATTAATCACTTTTTCTGTAAAATTAATTTGCGAATGGTTAGTATTTAGGTTACTTTGTCACGTTTTTGTTGCAATAAACTGATATATTTTTGAGATAAAGTACAATGCGACGTTACAGATGATGAAAGTATTTTGAATTGCTTGGATTGATTCCGTATATTTGTAAATAGGTATCCTGTTTTTGTAGAAAAGTTACTTTATTTTAGAACTTATAAGTCAAATTGTTGCATTAGGTACAAATGATAAGATGTTTTTGTATATGAAGCATAATTTTTCAGATTGAGCTATTTATAACCTAAAAAGATTTTCGGTAAGTAGATCTTGTGGCTAAGGATGTTTCGGAGAATGACCATGAGGGTAAGATATACTTAAAATATTTAGTAGAGCTCTGTAAATCAGTTAAATGAATGTTTCAAATAATTGTTTTCCTAAAGGTAGGTACAATATTATAATTATTTTTTTTATAAAAAGTGAAGCGATGGAATCCCAGGAAACTGTACAGTATGATGAACAAAAACGTAGTAAATCTATGTCATGATTCCACTAGTTCATCAAGAAGCACTTTGCTTTCTTCATGAGGACCATATTTTTATGAAGGTAGTTTTTATTGATATTAAAAGCAGGGACTTACTTCGTTCCTGTAATAATAATTAACATCGCTCAAGAGTTCTATTGATTCCGACTATTCAGTGAAGCATCCATTGTTAGCAACCCGCTGCGAGTATCAACGAGTTTGTACCTACCTACTTATTCACAATCAGAATAGGAGGTTCCTTATTACTTGAACATTAACCCTAAACGAACCCGGCGTTTCATTCACTCATCACATTCTTCTTGCATGAAGAACGATCATAGTAAGTGGAAATCCGTGGTATCCGCCTACCCTTCCGGCAAACAGGCGCGAGTGTATGTGTTTCAGTAAAATGTGAGTCGGGGCAGCTCTTAGCTTTCAATTATTTAATAAACAACTTTATCTCCGACCGTTCTGAGCCGGCAATAAAACTATTTGTAATGCTAGCAAATAGTATTATGATTATAACTATTGATATGGAAGGCTTTAAGTGATGAACAGCGATCGGTTGTGTCCTCGGAGAGCGCTCGTTTGTTTAAGTAATTGTCGCGCGGCCGCGATCCGCGCTGCTCGCTTTCTGCCGCCGCCGCCGCCGTCGGCTGATATCGTTTCATTGTAAGTGGAGCGTCGTCGGTCGGGGGTCGGACGTTTCACTGGGTGGGTTGTGCGAAGTGCAGTGTTCCCGGTGCGTGCATTTGAGGGTAGCGCTACTATCTGCGGCGATCACTCGTAGGTGAGTGTCCTTTGGTTACTATACACGAAGTCCCGTCACTAGGTATTCTAGTGGGTACACTCGCAGTGCTATCGGTTAAAATATACATTTACCTACGTAAATTCGAGATGTAAATTGATTTATAATTGCATTCCTCGTGGTACGGACGGAACAGGTTTTTTTTCTACTCTCATATTTTTAAGATTATTGTTTAAACGGCTTATTAGAGCGTAGTTTAATCTGCCCTCCTATTCCTACACAAACGAGAGAAATATAATATGTGTAGTAACGTTCTTTTTGAATAGGACGGCAGATATAACCTATCACTCTCTTGTTGGGTAGCAATGCGTTTGTGAGTAGATACCTACTAAACTATAGTGATTGATGATGTGACCAGCAGCGGACGGAACACGGGACACGGGATACGGGACACCGGACACAGGACACGGGACACGGGACGCGGGACAACATGGTGCACAACACTATCCACATCGGGCTTAACAACGTCTTCGGGAATCCGGTGAGTGAGAAACATCATATCAATATTTTGTTCAGCGAAAAATAAAAACCGCTTTCAAATAACGGGCAGTTGATAAAACGTCCAATAAGTTCATCCCCAATTTGTTCACCCTTGGGGTGGATTTTTTCATAGAACTTATATTGAACCACCCTTGACCACCTTAGTTGGAGAGCAGCGCCTGCATACTCATGCTGGAAAAGGTCCAGAAGGCGTTCCTGCGGTTCCTCTACAAGTGCTGCCATGAATACTACCCCTTCCTCTACCCCACTAAATTCCTGTTGGGATGCCTAGGGTATACCTAATTCACTGGAGGCACGGTGATCTGACGATCTAAAAACCACAATCTATGTAATCTTCTCAACAAAAGTCACGCCTTAGATTTGAGCAACGAGCTGTGGCCACTCTACGTCCCGAACAATGATTGCCGCCGTCGGAGGCATCTGCTGTTCGCCATCTGCCGTGCCGACATCGCGTACCGCAGCGCAGAACGAGCCTGCATCGCGTACCGCAGCGCAGCACGAGCCTGCATCGCGTACCGCAGCGCAGCACGAGCCTGCATCGCGTACCGCAGCGCAGCACGAGCCTGCATCGCGTACCGCAGCGCAGCACGAGCCTGCATCGCGTACCGCAGCGCAGCACGAGCCTGCATCGCGTACCGCAGCGCAGCACGAGCCTGCATCGCGTACCGCAGCGCAGCACGAGCCTGCATCGCGTACCGCAGCGCAGCACGAGCCTGCATCGCGTACCGCAGCGCAGCACGAGCCTGCATCGCGTACCGCAGCGCTGCACGAGCCTGCATCGCGTACCGCAGCGCAGCACGAGCCTGCATCGCGTACCGCAGCGCTGCACGAGCCTGCATCGCGTACCGCAGCGCAGCACGAGCCTGGTCACCCATCCCGCGCGAACCTCACGGCACTCAACGCTCTTCTTTCTGTTAGCCCCGATTTTGAAATGTTCGCAGATACGTAGACAAACATTCTAAACGAATGCATGTGTTTTGTGAGCGTCATTAATTTATATTTTATATTTCTTTTTATTATTGATGTACTTATATTGATGAATTGATTGTTAGTGTATTGTTAATAGTCTGACTTATTTTAAAGTAGTTAAAATTTTAGTTTATAATTAATATAATTGGCCCTCGGTCGTGATAATTAAAGTAAACAAATAAATAAATAAATTGAATTATATCCTACCCATTAAAAAATAATCATTAAAATTGGTTTACAATTGGAAAAGATATCGTGTAAGATATCGAATTGAGAACCTCCTCATTTTTTGAAGTCGGTTGATAATAACATTGTACCCGCGCCGATGATGATAGGAGGGAACCCGTCTATATGTGTTTGTTTCTCCGTCATCACTTATATTGAAATGTGGTTTCTTCGCAGTCGTTTTGTGTTCTATCACATCACAAGTTACTAGGGGCACAGATATTATATACAAGTACTAGGGGGTACGGGGGCGCTGCACTATGTACCTACTTGATGGGAAGCACTGGGACAGAGGTTTTAAAAACTTGTTTTGTAGTCAGAAAGTGTATATCAGAAAGTTAGGTGAATTTGATGAAAATACATAATTTAAGATACATAGGTAAGTATACTTATTAGGTTAATACTTAGTTGTATCTCGAATAGGTATATAAGGTGAAATTCGGACAGAAAGGCAGTAGGTATAGATGGAGCAACGGCAATAGGTAGTTCCCGACGCGAACGCGACGGAAATGCCTCTGAGAATGCAAGCGATGCTATTATGCAAGTTGGTATCGTTAATAGATTACGCAGCGAAACTTTAAATAGCTAGGTAGGTGCTGCAATATGGGAAGCCTAGTTACCTTACTTATTCAATTCATATTGCGACGAAGCAGTAGATAGAACTGCATATTGTAAGTAGTGGTATCGTAGTTAGTGAGTGAGTGAGCATCGAGTGAGCATGCAGCCGCGGCAGTGCGCGTACTCTGCCGTCCGCGTGGACTCGAGCCCGGAGCCCGAGGTGAGCGCTCACTTGCATCTACCTTCCTTCATCATTACCTACAGCTCCTCATGGCATCGTTGCTGCTACGCTGCTAGGTAGGTAGCTACAGCTCCTCATGGCATCGTTGCTGCTACGCTGCTAGGTAGGTAGCTACAGCTCCTCATGGCATCGTTGCTGCTGCGCTGCTAGGTAGGTAGCTACAGCTCCTCATGGCATCGTTGCTGCTGCGCTGCTAGGTAGGTAGCTACAGCTCCTCATGGCATCGTTGCTGCTGCGCTGCTAGGTAGGTAGCTACAGCTCCTCATGGCATCGTTGCTGCTGCGCTGCTAGGTAGGTAGCTACAGCTCCTCATGGCATCGTTGCTGCTACGCTGCTAGGTAGGTAGCTACAGCTCCTCATGGCATCGTTGCTGCTGCGCTGCTAGGTAGGTAGCTACAGCTCCTCATGGCATCGTTGCTGCTGCGCTGCTAGGTAGGTAGCTACAGCTCCTCATGGCATCGTTGCTGCTGCGCTGCTAGGTAGGTAGCTACAGCTCCTCATGGCATCGTTGCTGCTGCGCTGCTAGGTAGGTAGCTACAGCTCCTCATGGCATCGTTGCTGCTGCGCTGCTAGGTAGGTAGCTACAGCTCCTCATGGCATCGTTGCTGCTGCGCTGCTAGGTAGGTAGCTACAGCTCCTCATGGCATCGTTGCTGCTACGCTGCTAGGTAGGTAGCTACAGCTCCTCATGGCATCGTTGCTGCTGCGCTGCTAGGTAGGTAGCTACAGCTCCTCATGGCATCGTTGCTGCTGCGCTGCTAGGTAGGTAGCTACAGCTCCTCATGGCATCGTTGCTGCTGCGCTGCTAGGTAGGTAGCTACAGCTCCTCATGGCATCGTTGCTGCTGCGCTGCTAGGTAGGTAGCTACAGCTCCTCATGGCATCGTTGCTGCTGCGCTGCTAGGTAGGTAGCTACAGCTCCTCATGGCATCGTTGCTGCTGCGCTGCTAGGTAGGTAGCTACAGCTCCTCATGGCATCGTTGCTGCTGCGCTGCTAGGTAGGTAGCTACAGCTCCTCATGGCATCGTTGCTGCTGCGCTGCTAGGTAGGTAGCTACAGCTCCTCATGGCATCGTTGCTGCTGCGCTGCTAGGTAGGTAGCTACAGCTCCTCATGGCATCGTTGCTGCTGCGCTGCTAGGTAGGTAGCTACAGCTCCTCATGGCATCGTTGCTGCTGCGCTGCTAGGTAGGTAGCTACAGCTCCTCATGGCATCGTTGCTGCTACGCTGCTAGGTAGGTAGCTACAGCTCCTCATGGCATCGTTGCTGCTCCGCTGCTAGGTAGGTAGCTACAGCTCCTCATGGCATCGTTGCTGCTGCGCTGCTAGGTAGGTAGCTACAGCTCCTCATGGCATCGTTGCTGCTGCGCTGCTAGGTAGGTAGCTACAGCTCCTCATGGCATCGTTGCTGCTGCGCTGCTAGGTAGGTAGCTACAGCTCCTCATGGCATCGTTGCTGCTGCGCTGCTAGGTAGGTAGCTACAGCTCCTCATGGCATCGTTGCTGCTGCGCTGCTAGGTAGGTAGCTACAGCTCCTCATGGCATCGTTGCTGCTGCGCTGCTAGGTAGGTAGCTACAGCTCCTCATGGCATCGTTGCTGCTGCGCTGCTAGGTAGGTAGCTACAGCTCCTCATGGCATCGTTGCTGCTGCGCTGCTAGGTAGGTAGCTACAGCTCCTCATGGCATCGTTGCTGCTGCGCTGCTAGGTAGGTAGCTACAGCTCCTCATGGCATCGTTGCTGCTGCGCTGCTAGGTAGGTAGCTACAGCTCCTCATGGCATCGTTGCTGCTGCGCTGCTAGGTAGGTAGCTACAGCTCCTCATGGCATCGTTGCTGCTGCGCTGCTAGGTAGGTAGCTACAGCTCCTCATGGCATCGTTGCTGCTGCGCTGCTAGGTAGGTAGCTACAGCTCCTCATGGCATCGTTGCTGCTGCGCTGCTAGGTAGGTAGCTACAGCTCCTCATGGCATCGTTGCTGCTCCGCTGCTAGGTAGGTAGCTACAGCTCCTCATGGCATCGTTGCTGCTCCGCTGCTAGGTAGGTAGCTACAGCTCCTCATGGCATCGTTGCTGCTGCGCTGCTAGGTAGGTAGCTACAGCTCCTCATGGCATCGTTGCTGCTGCGCTGCTAGGTAGGTAGCTACAGCTCCTCATGGCATCGTTGCTGCTGCGCTGCTAGGTAGGTAGCTACAGCTCCTCATGGCATCGTTGCTGCTGCGCTGCTAGGTAGGTAGCTACAGCTCCTCATGGCATCGTTGCTGCTGCGCTGCTAGGTAGGTAGCTACAGCTCCTCATGGCATCGTTGCTGCTGCGCTGCTAGGTAGGTAGCTACAGCTCCTCATGGCATCGTTGCTGCTGCGCTGCTAGGTAGGTAGCTACAGCTCCTCATGGCATCGTTGCTGCTGCGCTGCTAGGTAGGTAGCTACAGCTCCTCATGGCATCGTTGCTGCTGCGCTGCTAGGTAGGTAGCTACAGCTCCTCATGGCATCGTTGCTGCTGCGCTGCTAGGTAGGTAGCTACAGCTCCTCATGGCATCGTTGCTGCTGCGCTGCTAGGTAGGTAGCTACAGCTCCTCATGGCATCGTTGCTGCTGCGCTGCTAGGTAGGTAGCTACAGCTCCTCATGGCATCGTTGCTGCTACGCTGCTAGGTAGGTAGCTACAGCTCCTCATGGCATCGTTGCTGCTGCGCTGCTAGGTAGGTAGCTACAGCTCCCAATGGCATCGTTGCTGCTGCGCTGCTAGGTAGGTAGCTACAGCTCCTCATGGCATCGTTGCTGCTGCGCTGCTAGGTAGGTAGCTACAGCTCCTCATGGCATCGTTGCTGCTGCGCTGCTAGGTAGGTAGCTACAGCTCCTCATGGCATCGTTGCTGCTGCGCTGCTAGGTAGGTAGCTACAGCTCCTCATGGCATCGTTGCTGCTGCGCTGCTAGGTAGGTAGCTACAGCTCCTCATGGCATCGTTGCTGCTGCGCTGCTAGGTAGGTAGCTACAGCTCCTCATGGCATCGTTGCTGCTGCGCTGCTAGGTAGGTAGCTACAGCTCCTCATGGCATCGTTGCTGCTGCGCTGCTAGGTAGGTAGCTACAGCTCCTCATGGCATCGTTGCTGCTACGCTGCTAGGTAGGTAGCTACAGCTCCTCATGGCATCGTTGCTGCTACGCTGCTAGGTAGGTAGCTACAGAAATACAGCACCTACACCTACTTGATATAGGTACGTACATCATAGTCCACTAGCTACTGCCCACGGCTTCGCCCGCGTGATCACCTGATGAAAAGTAGTTTTTGTGTGTGTATGTTACGCAATATCTCCGCCGATTGTAAACCGATTATTTTTTAATGGGTAGGGTATAGTTAAAGGGTTGTCCCTGATCCATTTTATGAAAAAATACTATCCTTGAGGGTGAAATGAGGGGAGTAAAATTTCATATTGGACTTTTTATCAACTACTTGTTATGCATTGGCTTTATTTTTTCCTGCAAAAAATAAACTAATGGAGATGTTATGAACGACATGAGATGTGTCAGTTGGTTCGCGCGAGCCCGCTAATAGCTTGGGTAATGTAATGTTCGTCGGTCGCACTCCGTCACGGCGGCCGGGGCCGCCGTCAGAGTCGACCGTCTTTACCGCTGTGAAGGTTACGTACCACGCCACGTGTTGTGTTGACTTTCTATATAATAATACTTACCTACAACAAAAATACAGACTAAACTGAGAACCTCCTGCTTTTTTTTAGTTTCTTCAAGAATATAATTATATCTAAGTAGATCATGAATTGAAGAAATAATAGAACTCCCAACAAACAAACAAAAATAGTTAGTCCTGAACCCTCACACTAGGATTCCCTGTCGTGGGTATCAGGAAGTTGTCCCGCGGCGGGAATCGAACCCGCACCTTCTGCGTCTCAAGCGGGCCTTCACCCACTGCGCCACAGAGGTCGGTACTGATGAACCATGATCGGCGAATCTGTAGAACAGGAATATGTTGTGTTCAAGAAGAGTCCGGATGCAGGAGAGCTGGCGGAGGAGCGGGAGGACGCGGGAGGAGACGTGGCGCGGGCGCAGGAGGGCGCCGTCACGTACGGCATCGACGACACGCCGCCGTGGTACCTCTGCATATTCATGGCCTTGCAGGTACCTACACTATCACTACTCTGCTCTCACGTAATAGTGTAGGTAAGCATCTACACTATCACTACTCTGCTCTCACGTAATAGTGTAGGTAAGCATCTACACTATCACTACTCTGCTCTCACGTAATAGTGTAGGTAAGCATCTACACTATCACTACTCTGCTCTCACGTAATAGTGTAGGTAAGCATCTACACTATCACTACTCTGCTCTCACGTAATAGTGTAGGTAAGCATCTACACTATCACTACTCTGCTCTCACGTAATAGTGTAGGTAAGCATCTACACTATCACTACTCTGCTCTCACGTAATAGTGTAGGTAAGCATCTACACTATCACTACTCTGCTCTCACGTAATAGTGTAGGTAAGCATCTACACTATCACTACTCTGCTCTCACGTAATAGTGTAGGTAAGCATCTACACTATCACTACTCTGCTCTCACGTAATAGTGTAGGTAAGCATCTACACTATCACTACTCTGCTCTCACGTAATAGTGTAGGTAAGCATCTACACTATCACTACTCTGCTCTCACGTAATAGTGTAGGTAAGCATCTACACTATCACTACTCTACTCTCACGCACTAGTGTAGGTAAGCACCTACACTACAGTAGGTACCTATGTTTACTAGGTACCTATAGATCCCACATTTACGATATAAGTTTCATTACAAAACATCGCAGCGGTACCTACTATTACAATCAAGCCTGTTTGATGCTGAGCTGCAGGAACTCGTACCTACCTTATAAACTTACTGGCCGATGCCCGCGGTTTTACTCGCGTAGGATACATAATTGAAAGATGGCCTTAAATTGATATTTTTACCCCTTAGGAGTAGAATTTTCCAAATTCCTTTCTTATTGCACCCCTACACCATAAGAGGAATATACCCTCCGAGTTTCATGCCTCCAGGACCTACGGTTTAGGCTGTGCGTTGATCCGACAATCAGTAACGGAACAGTTTTATATATATATATATATATAAACGTATAATACTTAGTGTTATAAAGTAATATTCGCACGTGTCAAATATGAAATTATTATAAAACGCTATCCTTGTATTTAAGCTTTGTAAACACTGTCATATATTTTGTATTGAAATATGCTCTGTGGTTCACGAGCATATTTCTGTACAACAACACTTCACACTTACACACTGGCAACACTTCTGAACTAAACTCAAAGTACCGAACAAAACATTGTGATGTTTGTTTACTCTTAGTAAATTGATGAGATTTCTTTAATATTTAATTACAGTTCATCATTATAAAATAATTCATGATTTTTGAAATATTGTACATATGTATACTTTGCTTTCCTGATGTTTTTAGTTTCTCAAGTGATAGTTCATGGTATGTTGTTGATGGAATGTTTTAACAAATATTGTAGTTCAAATGATTATAAAAATAGCACAAATCTTAGAATAAGTTTTAAAAGTATTTCACCGTATTATATTTAGCTATAGTTACCAATGTTCAGAGTTATTTTCGGTAAAATCAACAATCGTCTGTGATTGGTTTAAAATGGCGCTTTGCTTAATGAGGTTTGAAGTGTATAAAAGCCGAATGTAATTCTATGGTTGATCAGTTACGGATCCACTGCAGAATACGGCGCAAGTTAAGTACTTTGTTATTCACTATTGTTACCTGTTATTATTATTGTCTGTGATTATGTTTGATGTTTTCTTGGTATATTCTTATTTTCTGTGATTATGCTTATTGATTATGTTTGATGTTTTCTTTGCACCAATACCTACTTATTACTGTTCATTTATTATAATTGTTGAAGATCTTAATTGTTGTTCTTATTGCCATGTATTAATACAACTATTCTATAAGATGAAGTAGTTGTTGACTTTGAAATACACCATTAATAAAATTACTGTTGTTTACTTAAATTGACTGGCTACAATCTTTTATTTAGAAACTTCCCTATCCACTCTGGTTGTAGGTTCTTAAAATGACAAACATATTTAGGTTTGTCATTAGTTGTATTATTCAATTTAAAAATAATAACTTTAATATTGGTAAAATCTCTATATTCTCATTGCTCTATCTATTTATCTAACACACGCAGCATTACCTGACGATGATCGGCGCCATCGTGGCCATCCCCTTCATCCTGTGCCCCGCGCTCTGCATGCGCGACGACGACCCCGCCCGCTCCGACATCATATCCACCATGATATTCGTCACAGGTACATACATACCTACTCTTATACCTAATACGCTCATTCAGGACTCTCGCACATCTAGAGGTAGGAAGAGTTGTTAAAACATAAGCACCTTGTATATCAGTAGATCCAGTAGACGCTTCATACGCTAAGGCATCACTTGGAATCTGCACCATAGCCAATTCCTCTCCAACTTACAGCAGAGGTATCGTATCTCGGCTAATTGGGATGGGATAAATGAGTAGGTTATAGAAAGATGACGATCGGGCTCCGATCATGGAGCAGGAAAGAGAAATGAGGATACATTACTGAGGGATTCTAAGACTATGTGAAACAAGACGGAGGTTTTCAAATTTTGTGAAAATTGTTGAACATGGAAACGTTTATTTCACATTAGGTATCTATATCGCAGTAAGTTTACACTATAGTTTTACAAGAATAGAATGGAAATGACAAACGTCTTAGTTAGAGATTATTTAGGTACCTACTCACATGAGTAAACTTCGTATTATCTGCTGCGTCGGATCTGGTTGTAAATAAGCAGTTTACGACACCATAAAACGAGTCGCTAGCATTCACCACTCACCATTCACCACTCACCATTCACCACTCACCATTCACCACTCACCACCAGACGACGCACGAGCTAACTAATCAACATAGTGCTATTGTACACGGGAGGATCTTTCTAATCAAATGATTCTGTAGCGTGACCTCTCCACCTTCCATCACACGAGCAATGAGCAATGAACTATTGAAAGATAACGTACATACCAGCTACCAGCTACATGCACAGACCGCAAATGAAGTTCAATCCAAAAAATCCTTGTGCGGTACCTTACTAGGGAGTGGACCAGATGGATGAGAAAGATGAAAATATCCACCGATCCACTTTCCTCGCAAATCGAGGACACACAATCGATCGTGTCCCCCATAATTCTTTACAGTTTCCTACAGTTAGACTACTTACCTCTTCGCTTTGCGTTACTCTGTAGCAAAAACTGATGGTTCCCGGGGCTGATGATGATATCGATAACGCCTTCTGTTGTCCATCTCGGGCTATGTTGTGACTTTGCCTTATCGATGAAAGCAGGCGCCGCGGAACCGGCGCTAATCAAATAAAAGCCCATTGTCTACGAGCTGCGGTTCGGCAGTCTGTCTGCGCTACTCGAGCCACACTGCCGTGCAGACGGGCAGCCTCACGAGTGTCGCGTGTCGCAGGGCTGGTGACGTGGCTGCAGGCGACGCTGGGCGTGCGGCTGCCCATCGTGCAGGGCGGCACCATCTCGTTCCTGGTGCCGGCGCTGGCGCTGCTGTCGCTGCCGGAGTGGCGCTGTCCGTCGCCCGAAGCGCTGGCAGCGCTGCCCGCGCCCGAGCAGCGCCTGCTGTGGACCAGCCGCATGTGCGAGCTCAGCGGAGCGATCGCCGTCTCCGCGCTCTTCCAGCTGTTCGCGGGTGAGTTTCCGCGCGGGGCGGTGCGGAGCGGTGCGGGGCGGTGCGCTATGAGTATTGTATCGGGGGCGGTGCGGTGCGCAGGTTACTTCGGGCTGATCGGGTCGCTGCTGCGGTTCGTGACGCCGCTGACGATCGTGCCCACGGTAGCGCTCGTGGGGCTCACGCTGTTCGACCACGCCGCCGAGGCCGCGTCCCAGCAGTGGGGCATCGCCGCAGGGTAACTGACTTCATTACATATACATACATATACACTTAATGTTACTATGAATGAGTTGTTAATTTGTACATAAACCCCCGACTCATGAACTCCATCACGTGATGTAAAACCCTTAATGAGACTTTTCTTGAAGGTTATTCAAGGCGAAAAAACTCCATTTCAATTGATGTTTTATATCTGTGAGATGCTACGTTTCAAGTACAATTGCTCCAGTCTTAAGTTTAAAACATGCCAATTATTCAAACGAAGTAGGTAGTTAGGTAGAATCTTGGTGAAATATTTCTATTTCTTAGGAACCTCCTTCCTAGGAGGAAAGTATTTGTATTTGTGAAAGTTTCCCGAGTGTTTGGAAAGCGCTGGTTACGAAGCTCGTAGGTACCCAAACTACTTTCAATTTAGTGAATTCGTCATACGTAGAGCGCAACCGTACAGTGGCACCGCCACCGGCACGCCTCTGCGCGCTGCTGGCTCACTTATATTTATTTCATATTGTAAAAACGGGAATTTTCACGTACTGCACTATCGGTGAAGGCACCGACTAAGTACCGCCGTGCACGGCGCGACGCGGAAGGAGAAAGTCGCAACCACTCACCCTGATGAAGACTCTCGGAATGAGTCGAAACTTAGTCGCTGCCTTCACCGATAGTGCAGTACGTGAAAATTCCCGTTTTTACAATATGAATAGTCAAGTTCACGATAGTTTTTGGAATTATATTTATTTATTTATAATTTTATTGTTCTCTTGCACATAAATATCTCATTAAGTCCTCTCCATCCAAAGGTTGTCTGGAAGAGATCGCTTCTAAGCCGCCGATAAGACCGCCCATTGTACTTTGAGTTATGTCTTTTAGTTTTGTTATTTTTATTTTCTTATGGTGTACAATAAAGTGTTTTCATTCATTCATTCATTCATAAATACATAGTTTGTGATATAACGCGGTAACGCTTGCTAGAGGCCTTCGTGTGATTTGTATCTGGCCTGTAAAAGCTTTTGCTAGGCTCCAGTAGTAGGCACATGGCCCGGTGCGGGGTGCATCGAGCCGCTGATTACATTAATGAGGTGCTCATTCAGTAGGTAGGTAGGTAATGCATACTTACCAGAGATGGTAACGCATGCGGGTAGATGGGTGGGTAGATGCAGAGTCGGGGCACTTCCCGCGATGGATCGATGCGCTGCGCCCCGGGGCGCGGCGGCGGCGGCGGCGGCGGCGGCGGCGGCCTTACCTACCTACTCGGTCGCATATATATCTCAGTATCTAAGTGCACTTTTTCACAGCGGATCCTGACGACTACCCAGATGGGTTCCGATTTAAAGTTTCTAACTGCAGAGCTTACTTAGACCCTTGCAGATCATAAGTAAAGTACCGAATCAATAACGTATTTATCCTGGTTTTCTTGTGCTGGTCACAATGCTTCTGTGGTGCAGTGGCCGCAACGCAGGCCCGCCTGAGACGCAGTAGGTTATGGGTATGATTCCCGCCGCGGGCAAATGTTTGTACGATCTGCAAATATCTGTTTCGGGTCTGGAAGTTCTATGTATAATAATGTATGTATTTACAAAAAAAGAATATAATTATATGATGTAGTTCCCAAAGCTCTGCTTGGTTTGGGTCTAGATGATGCTGTGTGAAAAATGAACAGCATTATTCATTTACATAAAATACACTTTAATTTACGTTATGAAAGCGTTTTCCGTCAAAGCCGACACTAATTGCTCCCGTTCCTATTCAAACCAACTCCGCCATCAGTCGATACAGCCACCTCGTTACTGCGTCGTTTGTACCAGTTCTCAGTTTACCTCCTCACGATCCGGCCCAGTGCCGACACGGGGCCAAGTACGGGAATGTCCACAGGCATCCGCGCCGCGTCCGTGACGGGGCGGGCGCGGGATATTGCCGCCGCCCGGGTTTGATGATTGATGAGCGCTCATTGACTTGTTGCTACAATAACAGTCCACTCCATCGCTCCTCCTCGTCCACGAGAGGGAACATCGCTCGAGTGCGGTCACTCGCCGCCGGGTTTGTTGACTTATCGCATGTCACTGGGATTTCATTTGTGAGTTGTATGCAATGTTTTTTCAATGGGGTTAAATATTTAGATAACTCTTCTCTTAACTCTTATTGTAGATACACCACGTCGAACCTATGTTGCTTACGAATTCAAACAGCAAATTACAAGGTAATGGCGGAAGTACAATGAGCGATCTTTATAGCGATCTTTTCCAGATAACCTTTGGGATTTATTAGTATATTTTGTTTGTCTCTGTGATGAGGACGGGCGCTGGAAACAGCGACGCAGTTTTTACTTCTGCCATTTTCAGCGTTCCTTTTGTTTTTGTACAGTCGTAATAACCTGTTTCAGAAAAAAAGTATAACTTTTTATCAGAACTTATGTGAGATGGTGTGCTGAGAATGGTTATGCCTACCTACCTCGGTGGATATTACTGTCGACTTTTTTAAATTACTAAAGTGACATAACTAACAAGCATACCTACGGTTATCGTAACCTGTGGACGTTTGCAACTGTGCAGCTGCGGAGGTATCACTCGCGCGTCGCTGACCCTGACACATAGGTAGCAGGTGAAATATCATGTCCCTGTAATTTCACTGACACCTGGCTTTTGAGCAAACATTATAAACGGTATCGTCTTCAAACTCTTCAAAGTCTTAAAAGAATTCATAACATTATGGAAATGCGGGAATTCACAAATTACGTTCCACCCGCGCCCGTTTCACTTGGATTGAGACTGCAACAAGGGACGACATCTTTGCTATACCTACTCCTAGGTACCTACCGACATAGACGCATGTGTAGGTACATAAATGCCTATAGATATATATACCTCTCTAGAATGTTTATACACAGCCACATCCCTGCAGTTAACGGTACCTACCTACCTCCTAACTAGTCTGTGCTGTGGATGTTCGACGCCGAGACTCGTCAGCGTCTCTCGTTCCAGGTGGACTACCTATCACCTCACTAATTACACCTTCAAAACAAATGCTCTGACATTTTTATTACCTTCCTTTCCTTTGTGTCGTATTCCTTTGAATATGGCTGTTTTTCTTTAAGTGGATGAGGTCGTCACGCTGCTGCGCACTGTCAGCGCGAGTCAGTAGGTAGGTGGTAATGTGAGGCTGCAGTGCCTACCTACCTACACCTACCTACCTACCCGCTTTCATCTCGCAATCTCCGCGACACTCCGCGTAGGTACCTCAGACAGGTTTGCGCGTCTCCCCCCGGGACGGGACTACTCCGACTGAACGAAACATAATCTAAAGATTTACATACCGGGGCGGCACACATATCTTCTTATTTATGTTTAAGTTCTGTTAATTCCTTTTTTCAACGTGTTGTTAATTTCAATTTCTAAAATTGTTAATTTATATTGTGTGTATTGTGGTAAGAAATAAATGTTGTCTATGTATATGTCTAGATACCTATTATAAAACTCAGCGGTAAAATGGGACGTGTTTTTTATGAGTAAAAGTCCGAACTGAGTTTCGGGATGCTAAGTTTCCGTTAGCGTTAGCGTTATTTCATAAAACTGTCTACAAGAATAGGTAGGTACACTTATTGAACGCAAACCCTCCGCCCGCCTAGCCTGTGACTATCTACTGTTGCTATACCATCACTAGTCAAAGTCAAAGTCAAAGTCAAAGTCAAAGTCAAAATTCATTTATTCAATAAAATCACAAGGACCACTTTGAAACGTCGGTTTTTATCTAGGTGCCTGTTCCTCCGCGACCAAGCCAGGAAAGAAAGGCAAGAAAACAAGGCTGGTTATTCTTTTTAATGATCCTTTTACAAAACAATAGGTTCGAGTTGGAGCATTTTCAATCCCAAGAGTTTTTGTCATCTAAATAATCAGATATTTTATAGTATGCCTTTTTATAAAGCTTTTGTTTAATTACGTTTTTAAATTTGTTAATTGATAATTTTTGTATATCTCTTGGGAGTTTGTTATAAAAGCGTACACCGTGCCCTTTAAACGATTTACCAACTTTATGGAGTGTACAAGTGGCAACAGCGAGTTTATCTTTATTTCTAGTATTAACATTGTGATTATCGCTTTTTTTCTTAAACAAATTAATATTTTTGTGAACATACATCAGATTTTCATAAATGTATTGACAATGGAATGTCATTATATTTATTTCTTTAAACTTTTCGCGAAGTGATTCTCTGGGGCCCATATTATAAATTGCTCGAACAGCCCTCTTCTGCAGCACAAAAATGGTATTGATATCAGCAGCACTCCCCCACAGCAGTATACCGTACGACATAATGCTGTGGAAGTAGCTGAAGTAAACTAGTCTAGCTGTGTCAACGTCTGTATAAAGACGGATCTTTTTGACTGCATATGCCGCAGAACTAAGTCTCTTCGATAACCCATCAATATGAGGACCCCATTGAAGCTTATTATCTAGGGTGATACCTAAGAATACGGTGGTGTCCACAAGAGCCAACTGTTCATCTTTGATTTTGATATTTGCTTTAACTTGTGTAACATTGGGTAGTATAAATCTAATACACTTTGTTTTATTTTCATTAAGTAGGAGATTGTTAACGTTGAACCATTTTACAACCTTAGAGATTGCATTGTTTACATTGTCAAAATTGATTTGTCGTCGCTTGTGTGTTTTAGTAATATAATACATGTGCCCTTAGACAGGGTTCATATGATATACCTACATACCTAGCTTTCAGGGGAAGTTTTAGGTATTCGGCAACGAAGTGCTGGAACAATATTCCACCCCCTATACGCAATGTTAAAAATAAGTATACTTTTAAAATAAAGTTTAAACAGTTTTTATTAGAAAAGCAAATAGCAGGTATTCCCAAGCACTTCGTATGCCTCAAATAAAGCTGTCGTCAGTTGTTTTGTCAGTTTGTTTCTTCTCTTTGAAATGTATGAACGCTACTCGCAACACAACTACAATGATTGGTAGCTAGGTACACTTGCAGCTCGTTCTGTTTGCTCTCAACAGGTTTTTGGCTGAAAATCAGTGTTATTTTCACTGAGCCATGGCCTTTTTGTTGTGCTGCAACACACACAAACACAAACTTACTGACAATAAAATGTATATTTGTGTGTGTCTGTAGCAACGAATATGTTTTATCTATCTATCTATCTATCTACCTAAAACACCATCTATATATCTATCATGTGAAAGTTATAAATGTACTAGCTTCTGCCCACGGCTTCGCCCGCGTAGGACCCGGATAAAAAGTAGCCTATGTGTTATTCTGATGTATAAGCTATATTACTGTAAAGTTTCATCAAAATAGGTACGTTCAGTAGTTTTTACGTAAAAGAGTAACACACATTCATCCTCACAAACTTTCAGGTTTATAATACCTAGTTGTAGCATTGAATACCTATAATATAATGTGTATATCTAAGTATTTCAGTGAGAGTTCTCGTTAGGCATTTCCAAAGCAAATTTGAATTGCAATTTCATTATTGATGGGATTGCAATTCAATGAGATGAACCATCGCAAATGTTCTCCTCTGCCGCATAACAACGTCTCTTGTTCTCGCACCCAGCCGCGAGGAGAGCTATGCTGATGATTCTACTTCAAAGCTGTGTGAACCGGTGACACATCGTAATTGAACTTTGATATCGCAATACAATCTGCATGCTTATCAGATATCTTTCGATTACATCCATCCATAATCCACTCCTTCGGAATAAAGATTTTAAGATTGCGGCGGTCGGTGGTTACGTTTTGAGTACAATCGATGGTCACATTTTCAACGTTCCAAGAGTTCCAACAATCCTTTTTAGCGAACAAGCGAATATGGGGGTGGCATATTCGTGTCGGATCTATTCGTCGTCGCCTCCGCCTCGCACCGGCACGACGATGTATTCTTGTGTTATCTATTTAAGAGCGTGTATCTGATGAAAGTGCTCACTGAAAAGCATCGAAACGTGCCGCGATATTGATGCGACGAAGAAAAGCTCGCTGTTTACTTCTGCTCCGAGGAATCGCAGCTGATTTAGTAAACTTCACGCTTCACTTGAACCAATATTATCCTTCTCGAGTACTTATCACCCTTCTGTTCTTACATCTACCTGCTGGCTTAAACACATTTACATCCATTATTCTTCCGCCTGGTAGCGTGTACTGAAACAGTTGAACTATCAACAGTTTCATCTGTAAATGTATGCTTATGTTATTTAATTATCTTGATCAGATATTTATTTGATTTGATCGGAAGCAAGCCTCGGGCCGCACCTACAATAGTTCCGTCCGACGACTCAGTTTCATAAACAAAAAAACGCTGCTTCGAGTCAGCTTGTTATTCAGCGAGCTTCCAAGATTTTTCCGGCATCTTTTTACTCAACACGTTATTAGATGAATGTTGATGTTGACTAGAGATGATGGAATATGTGTCGGGGGTAGGTACAAATATTTATACTTTGATATTAATTTGTGACCATTAGAACTAAATAAGTACCTACTTTTACAATAAAAACACATACACAATAATATATTCGTTTCACCAAAACGTATATTACAATCTCTCGACACTCACGAGGGTTAGTTATTCATTCACTGACAAGCCTGCAACGTTGACGGTAGACCATTGCCGAATAAAGTGATTTTTATTCACTAAACCCAGATGTCAAGTGAGTATAGATCTCTGTGCTGTAGATGTGGATGTAGTGGATGTAGTGGATGTAGTGGATGGAGTGCAGTGTATGTGTGTTGCAGAACGTTCACGTTGTTGACGCTGTTCTCGCAGTGCATGGGCGGAGTCCACGTGCCGCTGCCGCGCTGGAGTCGCGCGCGGGGCTTCGCTCTCGCCTGGTTCCCGCTCTTCAAGCTCTTCCCGGTAAGACCGGCTGATTACACACTCTGCCGGAGTGCTACTACGGAACTAAATAGCATCGCGCACTGCACTGCTATTCTGTGCAGGCTTTTTGAACGACCGTCATATCGATCAGTGTCCTGTGAACGTTGTTCCGATTCGTCGGCGGAGCTGAGCACCGCCTGTTGAGCGTCCGAGCTGGCGCGCTGCCCGACGCCGGTGGGACGAGGTTTTTTTATACAACTCATGTGGTAAACGAGCCCACCTGTCGGTGAGCGGTGTCTATGTACCTACGCTATGTGCTACACCAAAGGTATCATCGCTCGCGCGTTGCCGACCTGTCACATGACCGGTGAAACGTTTCACGTGCCTGTAATTTCACCGGCACCCGTACCCTCAAACCGGAACGAAGCAAAGCGAGCATTACTGCTCGGAAGCAGATATAGGTACGGTGCTAGTACTTCCTCAGACGAGATCTTTCACAAGAAGCTCCGATACGTCTATATCGTTGATTATATTGGCGGCTGAAGAGCGTTTCTCGAGGGGTCGGTTGGAGAGGCCTACGTTCAGCAGGTGGTGATGACGAGGCTAACGCAGGTGCTGCTGACGATCGCAATAATGTGGTGCGTGTGCGGCGCGCTGACGGTCAGCGGGGCGCTGCCGCTGCGGCACCCCGCGCGCACGGACGTCAAGCTGGACCTGCTGCGGGACGCGCCCTGGTTCCGTCTGCCCTACCCCGGTAAGATACTGTTAAAGGCTAAAGTTTCCTAAAAAATAACCTCAAATTAGTAAATCACCGAGCGGGGCTCGCTCGCACGAAGCTCTTAAGGTGAGCGAGTGTCGTTCTGCGACGCTCGCCCTCTCGTCCGGCCTCGTCGGGCTCGCTCCGCTCATGACCTTTTGCGAGCTTCCGTTTCACACAATTTTTGAATACACTTCAGGGATGTCACGCACGAAACAACGTGGGGTAGGGGTGCCCCGGGTCGGTTCACTCGCTGAGAACCTATTTTACTCAAGTCGTTTTTTATGTTTTGATTAATATTTCGCGTGCAAGGAGGGGGGGCGATGCGGGGTGTCATCGCAACGCTCGAGGCACGAGCGTATCGCATACTCGACCATGACCTCGGGACGATGTTTATGAAATAAAAAAAGAGTTGATACGTCGTTGAGCGGTCGTACGCTGGTGTTGCAGGGCAGTGGGGCGCCCCCACGGTGTCGCTGGCGGGCGTGCTGGGCATGCTGGCCGGCGTGCTGGCCTGCACGGTGGAGTCCATCTCGTACTACCCCACCACCGCAAGGCTCTGCGGTCAGTGCTCTGCTCTGCTCTACTCTCACCGCTCGAAAACTCGGCAGAGGTTCTTTATCGTGCGTGTGTTGCAGGCGCCCCCCCGCCCCCGCTGCACGCCATCAACCGCGGGCTCGGCACGGAGGGGCTCGGCACGCTGCTGGCGGGGCTGTGGGGCTGCGGGAACGGCACCAACACCTTCGGGGAGAACGTCGGCGCTATCGGGGTCACGAAGGTGAGCCTCCGCCGCGGCACGTGTTTGCGTGTTTGCGTGTTTGCGTGTTTGCGGGGTGCAGTAACGCACGGTGGCTGCAGGTTGGAGCGCGGCGCGTGGTGCAGTGGGCGGCGCTGCTGATGGTGCTGCAAGGCGTGCTCGGCAAGCTGGGGGCGCTCTTCATCATCATCCCGCAGCCCATCGTCGGCGGCCTCTTCTGCGTGATGTTCGGCATGATCGCCGCGTTCGGTGAGTGTCTCCCGCGGCGCGGCGCGGCGGCTCATGCCGAGCGCAGGGCGCCTGTGACCGGAGCCGATGCCGCAGGTCTGTCGGCGCTGCAGTACGTGGACCTGAACAGCTCGCGCAACCTCTACATCGTGGGATTCAGCCTGTTCTTCCCGCTGGTGCTGACGCGGTGGATGGCGGCGCACGCGGGGCTGGTGAGGACGGGGGCTCCGGCGCTGGACGCCGCGCTGCAGGTGCTGCTCTCCACCTCCATCCTGGTGGGCGGCGCCACCGGCTGTCTGCTGGACCACCTCGTACCCGGTCAGTGCCCCCTGCCTTCTCAAAACTTTAGACGCCATTTTATCAAGGTAGCTGCCATGTATCTGATGTATAGCAAAATTATGAAATAGTTCACGTTGCGTCGGTGTAAGTTCAGCGCGCATCCCGCTCCGGAGATGTGAACGTTCATAGATCTCTCCCTCATCGATCATTCCGCAAGATGCATTACATCTCTGTTCGTCGCAGCTCCTACCGACCTCGGTTAACAAACTGATTTTTTCTCGATCACCCTGCGTCAGGTCAGGGATTAAAGCATGACGGCAAAGAGACTTCGTGAATGAATCAACGTAGTGCATGGAGTCCTCGCTCTGTTCGTGCACATCATGTGTGTGTGTGTGTGTGTGTGTGTGTGTGTGTGTGTGTGTGTGTGTGTGTGTGTGTGTGTGTGTGTGTGTGTGTTGATGCGCGGGTCGGTGTGCAGGCACGGCGGAGGAGCGCGGACTGGAAGCATGGGCGCAGCAGATGGCGCTGCGGCCCCGGACCAAGCTGGGGCCGGAGTCGGCACCGGAGCCTCACGGAGACACGTACGACTTCCCCATCGGGATGAGCTACATCCGCAGGTACCTCCGCTTATTTACAACTCAGGACTATGTATGTGTCTTCGATAGCAACCCAATCGATGTTCTAATCTTTAAGGACTTGCGTTCGTGACTCAAAATGTTGTATTGTATTGTAACTTACGAACCGCCGTCTTACAGATATATGTCATTGTATAGGTAAGTAATAGTTGTTCGTATGAATATGAATAAGTGAGAATGAGGGCAGTGCGCCGTGCACCGCAGTGGCTTGTTCCGTGCTTACCTACATCTACTCTATAGATAGACTAAGTTTAACGTCAGTAAAGTTGTTAGGTCGCAGCTCGCCGCCGAGCGACGAGGAGGGGCGTGATATCGGAACTGCGATTCAAATGTATGTTCCTATGAACTAGCGCTCAACTTTGATGCACTGCATCTGCACCAGGGCACCTGCCCCGGGCGGCATTTTCAAAGGGCGCCAAAACCATAATACAATATATTGAAAAAGAAATCTTGTTTCACAACGCTCCTAGCATCCAGCGCCCGTTCTATCGATTCTTCATTTGATTTTAAAAAGCCCAGTTGGTTTCTGAACACATCCAAAGGGTGCATTCCGAAAAGCGCTGCGAGCAACTGAATGGGAATGCACCTTGAGTTGATTTATAAATGAAATTTACTTAAGGGTTCTTATTCTCCCGGTCACAAAAAATGTAACCCATTATATGATACTTAACAATTTAAGATAGTTTTTTTAAACAATTTAAGTCTAACGCTGGAGAGAGGGGGCGCCACTATCAAGTTTCTGCTCCCGTTCGAAAAAGTCGTAGATCCGGGGCTGGTCATGTATGTGTGTGTGTGTGTGTATGTGTGTGTATGTGCAGATGGCGCTGGACGGTGTATCTGCCCTTCATGCCGAGCTACGAGCCGGGCCAGTTCACAGCGCTGCTCGCCCGCACCCTCACCCGCACCCGCAACCCATCACCATCACCGTCACCATCACCATAACACACTTAACTATAATGTTTATTATTGTGAGTGAATGCGGTTCCCGATCCAAACTATATTAATAAAGATACTTTTAGCGATAACGACTTAGTTTGTGTATGTACCTACTCAATACCACCTGGTTATCTGCGCTAGATTAGATAGGTTCCTTCCTAGATGACTTCGTAACGTCCAAGATTCGATAATACCTCGTCACAGATCTGATAACCAGGACCTGATCCTGATCTTATTGGATTTCAACCCTCCAATAAAATACTATAACAAGTAGCTGGATCAGAGATTCAGAGATGTGCATTTTGTTCAGCGGGTGTAGGATATCTGTGGTGTAGGTAAGCCTTCTTATGAAGCTTAGCGTGATAAGGTTTATTAATGGAACTTGCCTGAAACAATATCTATGTGTGTGCACACACACACATAGAATGTAGGCACATCTGTACCTACACCACACAAACACACCTCCACATGTAATGTGATTTCAAAGCGTTACATCGTTAGGCATGAATGATGTAGGTACATTACATAATTACAAAGCACACTAAAATTTAAAAACAATAACATAGGTACCTATTTACATAGCAGCGCTTTCGATTACTTTCGCAGGACTTGAAAGCTTTCATTCTTAGACCATGCACTGCCTACCTGTAGTGGAAATAGGTAGGTCAGGGAGACGCGCGACCGAATCAAATACATATTCTCAGCTTCGTCCGCATCGTTAGTAGAATAGGTATAATATATCTCACTAGGTACCTACTTTAAAAGCGCACCTAAAATTCGATGTTCGCTCGAAAGCTTCTATCATAAAACAATACACATCCGGATAGCAAAGTGTCTAAAGGTCAGCGCTCCAGCTGATAACCTCGCGGTTTGCGCGCGAGCGGAGTGCGGAGTGCGGAGTGCGGAGTGCGGAGTGCGGAGTGCGGAGTGCGGAGTGCGGAGTGCTCGCTCCGGAGCTCTGCAATGCAAGCTTGCCGGAGAGCTGCGGCCGGCGGCATCCGATAACGAATAGCGGACCACGTTCATTGTGTACTTAGCTTTATTTCAACTAATTTGACAACACATAAGCATGAGTACCTATGAGCGGTCAGCGAGCCGCTGATGCAACCCTGCGGAGCCCTGTGCGGAGTCTGCGGGGCTCACCTGTTGTCGCGGGTCCCGCGCCGCGCAGCCGCGCTATCGACCGCGGCGCCCGCCCTCAGCCCTCCGCCCTCCGGCCTCCGCCCTCTGCCCTCTCAGCCCCTCGGTCCCTCAGTCCGGGCCGCGCCTCGCCCGCGCGATCACGCGTCCGCCCGAGCGACGCCGACGCCCGCGATGCGCTCAGCGCTCGCGACCCGACTGCGACCAGTTTCATAACTTATCAGGTAACTATCCTCGCACAATAACGTACCTACTCGATCACCCGCGAGGTTCCAGCGGTGCTCGGTGAGCGCTTTCAGTCAGTGCTGATGTCGCTGTCCGCTTCTGTGTTTCTGTGTAGCGTTGTCCGTGCAGGTGTTCCTGACCGTAAGCGAGTTAGGTATCGCGGGTAGGGCCGGAGCTGGAGCTCGCAGTGCAGTGCAGCGGCTGCTCGTGCGAGGCCCCGCGTGGATGGCATCATGCTACGAGTTAGAAGTAGATCGATCGCGTCGGGCGCGGCGCGCGACCGCCGGCGGCTACCCATCGTCGCGACATAAAGCGACTCCCGGATGGTCGGTTCGGGGTTCGGTCGTCGCAAGTCGCGGATCGCGATCTCATCCTCCCGTATTCGACGTTAAGATTGAGTATCGTTCGTCGGTTTCTGTAGGATCCGGTTTGTCGGTCGTTTCATCATGAATGCGTATTTTATCGATCCTAGAATCTGTTACCTACTGATATCATATGTTCTATAAAGGTGTTCGTGCTGGATGCGGATCCAGAAACAATAAACCCAGAATGGTTTCAGTGAACGAAGCCAGCGCCGTTCCAAGAATGCATCCGGCGGAGGTGTCCGTCCGCCATCGATTTAAACCTAAATATTTGGATCATTCCAGCGATTTCCCGCTTTCTCGAAACATAAACGTTCATTCGGGATGTAGGTACCTACCTACCTACCTACCTACCTACCTACCTACGCAACATAGGATAGTACATTCACCGACAGAGCAGGTACTGCACCTTCTGTGACTGATGACGAAGTGTCTCGGAGCGGCGGGAGCGGTGCGAGCGCCTGATTTCAAACTTTCATGTTATTAAAAGCTTGATCATGTTATTGATCATAAAAATCATGGAGATATTTATAAATAATACAAATGATCTCAAACACGTCCTTTCTACATGAGGTAGGTAGGTATGTAGGTATCTACCATTACTCTAAATTCGCTCGTAACTCTGTCTGCGTTATACCTACCCAAGTACTTTTTTTTAGAAAGTAAATTATAAACAATGTATTAATCTTACTAACTGATATCGAGATAGGAAGGACTTATCTTATCTTACCTCGGTAGGTAGGTATATTTAATGAACTGGCAGTGCGCGGCGCGACGCGGAACGAGAAAGTCGCAACCACTCACCCTGATGAAGACTCTCGGAATGAGTCGAAACTTAGTCGGTGCCTTCACCGATAGTGCAGTACGTGAACATTTCCGTTTTTACAATATGAATATATTTAATGAGTTCACTATAATGTGATCTGCTACACTGACTATATCTATACTACACTGACTGTGCGGATACCTACTTGCTCGAAGTCGGTGAAATCACGATGTGATTCATTCAAGACAAAGACAGATAACTACTCGTAGTAGGTAGGTATATAGTTGTGCACGCACTAAAATCTCCACAGCGTTGCGTACCCGTCGCCTGCCGTCTGCCGCCTGCCACCTGCCGCCTGCCGCCTGCCGCCTGCCGCTTTTACCGGATTACAGAGAAGAGGGTGCTGTGAGCTATGAGTTGCGTTGTTGCAAATAGTTTAACCTCGCCGGATGCTTTTGTTAGCGCTTCACTAAATGATAGTTTCAACAACCGATCGACATCTAGAGCGGTCCTGCAGTGATGTTACTGCACTGTATACATATATGAGTTTAACCGTGTATATGTAAGCGCGTAATTCCTGCATACCTACTCGTTGTGCTATGGATTAGTTATCTATCGTGATTTGAGTTAGCGGAGGTAGTGTGGATACTCCGATAGTGTGGGTGGAAGCATGTATTGTGTATCAGATCGCATCGCACAGGTATCGATACCCCCGATGCCGGCCCGCGGCCCGAATCAGAGCAATCGCCGCTATCTGACACGCAATTACACGGAGCCATCGCATCGGCTTCCGCCCGCACTGATAACCGACTTATACAACACTAGCTGCGCCCCGCGGTTTACCTGTGTAAGTTTCGATTTCGTGGGAATATCGAGATAAAAAGTAATAGTAAAGTATTTTACTGCTACATAAATACTCTTGATGATAAAACTATTCATTTGAATAAGAATTAATACTACGATACGAATGTACCCAATTTTGTTTCTACCCGCGAACTAATTACATTTTAGAACACAAAAGCTGGTATTGTGACTTAACTATGATAGTTAGATAAATTCCCTCGAGAACTTTTTTGTAGGTAATAATGAGTACTTTAATCATGGAGTACATCATTTTTATGTATCATCAATAGTTTTCTCAGCGCACGCCAAATAATGAATTTTATAGGCAAAATTTTGCTATTTTGGTTAACATTATTGAAATTTTCTTAAGGATTTCCTTTTTTTGAAATTAAATTATAGCCTATGTTACTTCCTGATAATTTAGCTTTCTATTGGTGAAAAAATGGTTAAAATCGGTCCAGTAGTTTCGGAGGCTATTCAATACAAACAAACGAAGAAAAAAATATTTCCTCTTTATAATATTGAAGTTCCATACTATTTATCTGTGAAATATTTTTTTCAATCAGACGAGTAGATTCAAATTTTACCGCTACATACAAACCTACAAACTTTTCCTCTTTATAATGTGCAGGTAGATCACTGCTCGAGCGAGACAGCGCTTCGTACGACGACTGCACAATTCAATCTATTGTAATCTAAAGCTTGAACTACGCCGTAGCAAGTACCAGCCGTAGAGGTCTGTGGAACCGAGGATTCTACGTCGTAGCGTCTACGAGCCGTAGAGGACTTTCGTACCGATCGATGTTTCATCGCGTAGCGCTACGACGTAGAGGTCTAACTAAGCATGCCGAACTCTCTACGAGCATTAACTTATAATAATATAAGTTAATGCTTTAACAATATGTAGTACATTTTGGTACTATAGTTGAGAGATGCTATTCATCGCGGTTACTTTAATGGAATGTATAAGTTAGCGAGTTGCGAAACGATCGCTCAACATAACTACTAAATAACAACCGTTTGAGATGGACGCGACGCGACGGGAGCGGGACGGGACGGGACGGGAGCGGAGATGAGTAGACAATACACGAGTGGTGTGGTTGCAATCCTTTGCCATTCATTCAGATTATAAAAATAGTGAAACGTCAGCCTCCACCAGTAAGTGATTTTTTTTAAATATTTTTTGCGAACAATATTTCAAGAGATTATAATAGGATACAAAAGGAACGCTGAAAAATACAGAAGTAAAAATTGTGTCGCATTTTCCAGCGCAAAAAAATATTTTGAACTAGCGAATACGTGAGGAGTCCGTCTGTTGCGTTTGCTCTTATCAAACTACACAACAACTACAAACAACACATACACAAACACTTATACAGATGGGCAAGCAGGCGTAGCAGGAGACGACGTCCTGATTCCCTCGGTAGGTATTCATCATTTTACACGTCAAATAGGTAGGTTTATATAATACAAAATAAGTAGATAATATAAATTATGAAACAATATGGTTCACTCCTTGGTAACATCATCTATAAAGTCACTGACCGAATAGGAGGCTTTTTTGTGGAGGAACATTTTTAGTTTGTTCTTGAATGTAACGTCGGATGTTATCTCATCTGGTAAGCTGGTGCTTGCTGGTAGGCTGATTGTTCGGACTTGGACTTTGTGTTTCTGTGTGGCCACGGCAGCCCTCGGCCCCCGACTCACCGCGTCGCATCTCCCGTCCGCGCTATTACTTATTTTGCTCGGCTCCTAAAGATCGCAGCTTGAATCTAAATAGCCTATAATCTTCCTCAAGAATCGGGCTATCGAAAGCAAAGATATTTTTTCAATTTCGGTCAAACAATACAACTAACTGTTCTGCTCGATCATTATCATAGATATATAGATGAATGATGATTATCCACTTGTATCTCATCTAACCGAAGGACACAGCTAGTCGCGCTGTGGACGAGGCGAGGCGAGGCGAGGCGAGGCGAGGCGAGGCGAGGCGGCAGCAGAGCAGAGCACGCTTCACTGATGATGAACAATCGATCGATCGGTTATGAGTCGATCCCTTGCCTTTTATTAATAGCGCTCGTTTATCGCACTGTTGTAGCAGCAGTAGTAGGTAGGTGAGTAGGTACAGTGTATGTATGTATGTATGTATGTATGTAGGTAATGAGCTGCGTTTGATGGACGCCGTCCGTCCGCCGTCCGTCCGTCTGTTTGTTTAAGCGGGCGCTTTGTTGCCGTTTATTGGTAGTTTATATCGAGGCGAGTTGGCAGCCACTGCCGAGGACTCCATTTCTTATTTTCATTTTATTTATACCGTTTGCAAAATATCCTTATTTCACCTACTCTGTTTTCTACCTGTATATATGTATGTAGGTATATTCTATCGCTGCATGTAGAAAACATAATTATTTTCCTATTTTAATAGGTACCTATTATGAAGATAGTTCAGGTGATCGTTTTTTTCTTTTTATAAATGAGTCGTAGGTACGGGAGAAAGTGTTAGCGAGGCGCGTGAGAGAGGAGAGTGAGGTGACACAGAGCCGGTTCGGCGCGGCGCCGGCGGGGCGATCACACTAACTCATGGCTATCGAGATGGCAATCAATTTTGACACTAGTTCCTTATTTTAACGGCCCCTCCAACAAAAAACGGAACGTCTAATATGATACCAATTTTGTTCATTCGCTTTGTCTATCTATGGCTCATCCAGCTTACAAATTAGCGTGATACGATCCATCCCATCCGATGATACCAGCCATGGGAAATTAGTGTGATCGCCTCGCGGGTTAATGCCTGGCCGTGGGGTGCCGTGGGGTGCCGTGGGGTGCCGTGGGGTGCCGTGGGGTGCCGTGGGACAACGCACGCTATATTTCGACTTCGATAACTTTGCGAGAAGTACAGACATGCACGCAAGAACTTACACATGGTGTTCGTGATCTTCGTGAAAGGCATACGACAGGTTTCCCCGTGAGGTTCCGTGGTGGGCTTTGAAAGAGAACGGAGTGCCTGGGAAATACTTGCAGCTCATTCGAGCTACGTCTGGCAGAGCAGACACCCACGTCCGGTTCGAAGCTGCCGGCACTCACTACTTCGATGCGGCTGTAGTGTTGGCTTGCACCAGGGATGTACTGTCGTATTGTATGGATCGGAGTGTCGCCCGACCGAAGGGATCCGATCAAAGAAGAGTGCACGCAGTTGAGATGCGAACGTTGAGATGGATGTGTGGAGTTACTAGAATGGAAAGAATAAGGAATGAGTATATCAGGGGAAGTTCGAAAGTAGCATCCGTGACGGAAAAGTTGAGGAGTGATCGGTTAGCATGGTATGGGCATGTCATGAGGAGGGAAGAATGTTAAATATGAATGTGGATGGAAATAAAAGCAGAGGTAGGCCGAAGAAAAGATGGATGGATTGTGTGAAGGATGACATGGTTAAGAAAGGAGTGAGCGCTGAGATGACGGCTGATAGAGGAGAGTGGAAGAAGATAACATGCTGTGCCGACCCCACGTAATGTGGGAGAGGATAAGATGATGATGATGATGATGAAATTAGTTGTAAGTGTTATTCTGTCTGTAAATAAAATCCTACCTAATTCAATAATGCATTAGGAAACAATGTGTAGGTAGGTAGGTAACTAACTATGTACCTACTATGAATAAAGGTAAATAGGTAATTGGTGATTGAACAAGCTGCGGAATGCGAGTTCGTGCAGCGACCGCTCACAGGAACACCACCTACCGACTATTATTACCTAAAGCAAATCAATCCGGCGCGGCGTCTATACAATGTGTGCTCCCACCGCGTCTGACGACAGCGGGGAGCGGGGCGGGGAGCGGAGCGGGCCGGGGTGCGTCAGCGTGTCTTCGTAAACGCAGGAATCCGCTCCTAATAGGAACGAACAGGATATTAACCAACACGTCATCTGAACATAAACCCGTTTCTTAAACACAAACATCCGACCCGGCGCTGAATCCGACCCGGCGCTGAATCCGACCCGGCGCTGAATGCTCTATGCTAGCACAGATATTATAGCGATTCTAGTGTCCGCGATTCTATATACTATACTTGATTCTAGTGTCCGCGGGGTGGGGTGGGGAGCGTAGAGGAGGGGAGGGGCCAAAGTGCAGGAGTAGCTAAATTATTAATGATTAGCCGAACTGAACGAGGACAGCTATGGATATGTGCATATAGATACATACCTACTCGTACCAGCATCGCTATTCTTAGTCATTCGCAATAGGTGCCGTTTCTTTGTTTATAATGTTTATGCTGAGACAGAGATAGCGAGCAGGTTACTAACCGAACTATATCGATCAACATTATACCTATACGTAGCTTCAGACACGATCATAAGAGGCCAACAGTACCATTGGCCTCTTATGATCGTGTCTGAAGATACGTCCTCGGGGGCGGATCGGAACTACGTGAAAGGATCTCTAAAAGCTACATTATACTATTATAAAGAAATCTGAAACATGTTGATTACTAATAAAAAAAATTGATAGTGAAAAACCATTTTCAAAAACAAGCTTTTAACCCTGATTGCAGCAACCATGTCAACCATGTCAACCATGTCAACCATGTCAACCATGTCAACCATGTCAACCATGTCAACCATGTCATGCTGAAACTTTATAAACTTAAAACTATCTATTATAATAAAATACGTAGGTACACAACGTTTTGCGTGTAGTACACACGTTGATCGTTGAAGAGTTCCTTTATCTGGAGCTGATCCTGGAGGTAGATTCAGCTCATGCTTACCATTGAACATGCATTGAACATGCATTGAACATGCATTCAACATGCATTCAACATGCATCGTCATCGGAACTCAATCAACATCCACTAATTCAACTCCATACAATTAGAGGAAGCGGTTCTGATTCAACAAGATTTCACTTAAACAAACAAACTGACATACTTACAAACACTGCAAGTTAAATAAAAGTTTGTAATTAACTATTATCATGTCAATCTATCTATACTAATATTTTAAAGAGGAAATATTTTTTTGTTTGTTCGTTTGTTTGTACCGAATAGGCTCCGAAACTAATGGACCGATTTTAACCATTTTTTCACCAATAGAAAGCTAAATTATCAGGAAGTAACATAGGCAATAACTTATTTTCAAAAAAAATAGAGATCCTTAAGAAAATTGCAATAATGTAACCCAAAGTAGCAAAATTTTGCCTATAAAATTCATTATTTGTCGTGCGCTGAGAAAACTATTGATGATACATAAACATGAAATATCATCAATAGTTTGAAAACCTCCAAAAAATCCTCGAGGGAATATATCTATATATCATAGCAGCTTTTGTGTTCTAAAAACTAATTAGTTCGCTGGTAGAAACAAAAGTGGGTTACATTCGTATTAATTCTTATTCAAATAAATAGTTTTACCATCAAGGGTATTTATGTAGCAGGAAAATACTTTTAAATTCATTCGAATTGGACATTAATTTCAAAGTAATCACGAGTATAAAAATGCAAGACGCAAACCGCCGCCGCCGCGACGTTCCCTGCTCTGTAGAGCGGGCGTTGCGGAGGAGCGGCAGGGGTTACGTTCCCTGCTCTGTAGAGCGGGCGTTGCGGAGGAGCGGCAGGGGTTACGTTCCCTGCTCTGTAGAGCGGGCGTTGCGGAGGAGCGGCAGGGGTTACGTTCCCTGCTCTGTAGAGCGGGCGTTGCGGAGGAGCGGCAGGGGTTACGTTCCCTGCTCTGTAGAGCGGGCGTTGCGGAGGAGCGGCAGGGGTTACGTTCCCTGCTCTGTAGAGCGGGCGTTGCGGAGGAGCGGCAGGGGTTACGTTCCCTGCTCTGTAGAGCGGGCGTTGCGGAGGAGCGGCAGGGGTTACGTTCCCTGCTCTGTAGAGCGGGCGTTGCGGAGGAGCGGCAGGGGTTACGTTCCCTGCTCTGTAGAGCGGGCGTTGCGGAGGAGCGGCAGGGGTTACGTTCCCTGCTCTGTAGAGCGGGCGTTGCGGAGGAGCGGCAGGGGTTACGTTCCCTGCTCTGTAGAGCGGGCGTTGCGGAGGAGCGGCAGGGGTTACGTTCCCTGCTCTGTAGAGCGGGCGTTGCGGAGGAGCGGCAGGGGTTACGTTCCCTGCTCTGTAGAGCGGGCGTTGCGGAGGAGCGGCAGGGGTTACGTTCCCTGCTCTGTAGAGCGGGCGTTGCGGAGGAGCGGCAGGGGTTACGTTCCCTGCTCTGTAGAGCGGGCGTTGCGGAGGAGCGGCAGGGGTTACGTTCCCTGCTCTGTAGAGCGGGCGTTGCGGAGGAGCGGCAGGGGTTACGTTCCCTGCTCTGTAGAGCGGGCGTTGCGGAGGAGCGGCAGGGGTTACGTTCCCTGCTCTGTAGAGCGGGCGTTGCGGAGGAGCGGCAGGGGTTACGTTCCCTGCTCTGTAGAGCGGGCGTTGCGGAGGAGCGGCAGGGGTTACGTTCCCTGCTCTGTAGAGCGGGCGTTGCGGAGGAGCGGCAGGGGTTACGTTCCCTGCTCTGTAGAGCGGGCGTTGCGGAGGAGCGGCAGGGGTTACGTTCCCTGCTCTGTAGAGCGGGCGTTGCGGAGGAGCGGCAGGGGTTACGTTCCCTGCTCTGTAGAGCGGGCGTTGCGGAGGAGCGGCAGGGGTTACGTTCCCTGCTCTGTAGAGCGGGCGTTGCGGAGGAGCGGCAGGGGTTACGTTCCCTGCTCTGTAGAGCGGGCGTTGCGGAGGAGCGGCAGGGGTTACGTTCCCTGCTCTGTAGAGCGGGCGTTGCGGAGGAGCGGCAGGGGTTACGTTCCCTGCTCTGTAGAGCGGGCGTTGCGGAGGAGCGGCAGGGGTTACGTTCCCTGCTCTGTAGAGCGGGCGTTGCGGAGGAGCGGCAGGGGTTACGTTCCCTGCTCTGTAGAGCGGGCGTTGCGGAGGAGCGGCAGGGGTTACGTTCCCTGCTCTGTAGAGCGGGCGTTGCGGAGGAGCGGCAGGGGTTACGTTCCCTGCTCTGTAGAGCGGGCGTTGCGGAGGAGCGGCAGGGGTTACGTTCCCTGCTCTGTAGAGCGGGCGTTGCGGAGGAGCGGCAGGGGTTACGTTCCCTGCTCTGTAGAGCGGGCGTTGCGGAGGAGCGGCAGGGGTTACGTTCCCTGCTCTGTAGAGCGGGCGTTGCGGAGGAGCGGCAGGGGTTACGTTCCCTGCTCTGTAGAGCGGGCGTTGCGGAGGAGCGGCAGGGGTTACGTTCCCTGCTCTGTAGAGCGGGCGTTGCGGAGGAGCGGCAGGGGTTACGTTCCCTGCTCTGTAGAGCGGGCGTTGCGGAGGAGCGGCAGGGGTTACGTTCCCTGCTCTGTAGAGCGGGCGTTGCGGAGGAGCGGGAGGGGTTACGTTCCCTGCTCTGTAGAGCGGGCGTTGCGGAGGAGCGGGAGGGGTTACGTCTATGAGTGAGGTACCCGCGCGGCTCAGACGCGTCAGTAAGTACGAGTATGTACTACATAATTATGTTTGTTACTTCTTCACGCAAAAACTAATGAACCGATTGCGATGGAACTTGGTACAGGTACTTTTTAGATGTTACTTTTTATCCTGATATTCCCACGGAATCGAATCTTACGCGGGTGAAACCGCGGGGCACAGCTAGTACATTAAAAACTGAGATAGAAATCGGGACCTGACAGAGGTTTCCGTATCGCCATTTTTCTTCGGAATCCTAATAAAAAACGGTCACAGTAGATGTAGCTAAGTAGGTAGGTAGGTGATACAGCGTTCCTTTGCTTGAGCCGTCCTTCCCAAGGCGAGATGCGAAGATCCGGAGATGCGGGAATAGGGAGATATAACAACGATAAACAAACAAAGGCTGTTCTTTCAGCGCGCATTACCAGAATGTCCGGCCGTTGACCTTCACGCGGGGAGGCGCGGGACGCGGGGGCGAGGGGTGAGGGGAGCGGGGGCGATGATGGCTCTGTGCGAATTAACGATTCCTCCCATTCCCACTCGTGTTGTTGTGATCGCTCTCCAGCGGATACTGCACCGCACCGCAACGCAACGCACCGCACCGCACCGCACCGCACCGCACCGCACCGCACCGCATTTACTCCCAGCATCGAGAGCGTGCACTCAACTGTAATCCCGTTATTTGCTTGTTCAAGTGATGATAAAACACTAGTATCTATACACACAGCTAGACCGCTATTACTGACAGTCGCCTTTATAAAATACAATGTTTCAATTCAGACAGATTATAATATAAATGAGCTACCAGAGAGAGGTAGAACCAGGGCCTTGCCTGTTACTGTTACTGTTACTGTTACTGCGTGTTTTTACAAAAATGTTGTAGTTAAAAGGTTATCCTTTTCATACTAGGAATGAGCGGGATTCTAAATTATCAAACCAAAATAATATACACTTAGATTGTTTTTTTTGAAAGACTAAATTTTTCCAAAAACATTCGACTTAAAAACTCAGTTTAGTTTAACATAAAAAAATATAATAATCGTTTTTAAAGCCTAAAAATAAACATAACATTAATTACATATTTGTAATTCAATACAGCAGGATCTCTTTGATCCGAACTCCGAAAATTTACCCCCGTTCGGATTCGTGGAGCGTTCAGATTATAGTACAAAGAATTTATAGGGTATTTTTATGAAATAAAACTAATAGTATTGTGTAATTTTAAATGTATATTCATCTATAAACGTTACATTTATTAAACTTTTTTAAAGAAATCAAATGTTTTATTTTGTCGGGAGGTATTTAATGACAAATAAAAAGCTTTGTCTCGCAATTTACGTGAAAGCATTTTTTCTGGTAAAGGAATGTGCACTTGATCAGTCCATTCAAGTAGTATGGATGGGCTGACAGGACGACTAACAATAACAGATGCGCATGACACCTGCAACACATTCTGTAAGCAACTGCCGCTGGCGAGACGGCGACTGAAACAGCGGTGGGGCGTTCGGATCACAGACGTGTTCGGATTAGAAGGGGTTCGGATTAAAAAGGTCCTGCTGTATATACCTACTTCATATTATTTTTTCGAGTCTCGGTGCCAGCTTATGCTAGATTAACATAACATAAATCGTCTCCTGTTCGAGGCCTGAATTCATAGACAAATAGGGGCTCCCCTAGAGGACTGTTCAGGCGCTAAGTGAAAATTGAAGTGCGAATTCACCCTTTATGCGCCTAGTGATAAGGCGAATGCTGAATGGTGGATTTTGGGGGACTGTTCAACTTAAGTTACTAACCTATTTATTTAATTATCTTCCCAAAGGGGAGCCTTTTCTGAAGTCGCTTAAAAACTTGAATGTTTACATCCTCAGTTGGTTCAGGTCACTGTACGTGTGTGTAGGTACCTACCTATTCTAGTTGCAACAAGTTCAACTGTTGCCATTTATTGGCATCTCTCCAGCATCTGAGATCCGAGGGATGATGTCGTGGAGAGATCGTCGCCGACCCGGCCCAATTTCCACCTTACTAAATCCATCTAATGTTCTGTAGCAAGACCGTAGGTACATTACAACTATGAGTATCTTACTAACTATTTAACGAATACCCGAAAGAGACCTTCAGTAATTTTATTCCAAAGCGCTAAAGTAATAATTCCTCCTTCTTGAGTGGATATCCTCGATGCTGAGGCTCGTGCCTCCGCTTCAGGCAGAAGGCTGGATTTTACTATTTCTCTTCATCGGGATCTGTCTTTTGATCAGGAAAGTAATATTTGTTATTTATTATTAACCTATACCACAGATATTATAATACAAGTACCTATACTGTCCCACTGCTGGGCAGAGGTCTCCCCTTTCTCCATCCATGCCGCTCGGTCCATTGCCACCTCTGGCTATTTGGATGGAATGCATCCAGGTCGTCTCGCCATCTTTTTCTTGGTGTTCCGCGGCGACGGCGACGGCGACGTCTCGTCCGTTATTCGGCATTTCGCCAACCACTCAGTGACTAGATTTGCCCAACGATCTGGATGCATTCGAGTCACATGACCTGCCCAATCCCACTTTAAGCGAGCAGTCTTCGAGTATTCATTAAATAGGTAAAAATTATGATAATCTTAATAAATGGAAAATTAACGTTTTTTAATGGATTTTCTATGCAATGAGGATGTACATTATGTGCTGTCGTATCGTATAGTCAAAGTCAAAATTCATGAATTCATTAAAATCACAAAGATCACTTTGAAACGTCGCGACGTCGGTCTTCATTCGGCCTGTTCTTTGTAGTCTTATTCACATCAGTGTCCGCTTCACCACTAGATGTGACTGGTGATGGATTTCGTTCCTTGTTGGAACGGAAACATCAGTGCGCGGCTTTAACTCGCACTTGGCCATAATTGTTGCCTCACAAAGCTAGAATGATCATTCTCTAGTCTAGAATAACTATATACAGAAGGTGGTACGGTGTGGTATTCTATCGGGTCCTGAAACTAGCGCGTAGCCGTAGCCTTTCACGAAAGAGTTAGTGTCGATAGCGTCTATCAACTCGAACATTACCTTCCGGTTCACCTCATCTTAACTCGATTCCACCGCGATGGGCTCCTCCACACGGACGCGCAATGAGCTATAGCTTCAGACACGCTCATCGTTCGTGTGGAGGGGGTAGTGGGTAGGAGTGGGGAGGAGTCCCGGTCCGACGTGCGGCGGGCACGGCGCGGGCGCGGGCTCCCGGACTCCGCCGCTCTGACCCGCGCCCGCGCTGCTTGCAGGATGCACGCGGTGGGGCTGCACTCCGCGCTGGCGATCCGGCGCGAGCGCAAGCGGCGCGCCGAGCAGACGCGAGCGCGCGAGCGCCGCTACTCGCTGCAGAGCTCCGAGTCGGGGGTCACCTCCCCGCACTGCTCCTCCGCCTCGCTGGAGCGACGCCGCGCTCGCCCCGCCCATCACCAGCCGGACAACGAGGTCGTCAGCTCGGTGGGCATGCTGCATCTGGGCGTGGTGTTCCTCGTGCTCGGCCTCTTCCTCGTCGGCTCCGGCTGGCTGCCGGACGACGTCACCTCCTGGAGCAACGTCGGCTCCGCGAGCTGGTTCAACGAGCTCGTGTGCTCGGGCCTGTTCGCGCTCGCGATCGGCGCCTTTCTGATCGCTCTGCACAAGTACCTCACCAAGAGCGAGGAGGACGCGCTCGAGGAGTACGTGCAGCGGCAGCTGACGCGCAGCCGCTCCGGGCACCGGCTCGAGCGCGACGCGGAGACCGGCGGCATGCAGACGCGGCACGCGAGGCGAGCGCGCGAGGCGCTCCCCGAGCCCCGCTCCCCGCCGCCCGCGCCCCCCGCGCACCCCGCGCACCCCGCGCCCCCCGCCTCGCCCGCCGCGCACGGCTTCCTGAACGCGCTCGCGCTCAACGGCGACGCGCTGCCGCCGCTCGAGCAGATCGCGGAGGAGGAGTCTCCGCGCGCGGCTCGCTTCGACCGCGCCACGTACCGCTCTCCCCCCGGCTTCCCCGAGTCGCGCATGTAACCGTCTGCGCCCCTCCCTCTCGATGTTTCGCCCTCTGAATCCGCTTCTCCGGAACGTTCGTTACGGACGCCGTTCGACTCTTCGTTCCGTTGACGACGAGGTGCGGTCGCGAAGTGCGGGTTCGCGACGTTGCGTTGGTCGGTCGGTGTCTCGAGCGAGTTCCCGATTCGGTCTCGAGCGGGTTCGGACTATGAACGCTCGTCGCCCTGCGCTGCCTTCGCTGATCGGTTCGAGTAATCTACGATACTTAGTTAAGAGTGAATTCCGCATTCTGTATGGCCTTGAGACTGATCGATGTTTATACCGTACTGACGACTTTTACTTATTCGATATTAATATTTTTTCTGTGTGTATAGTATGATGGTCCCTTATTTCGATTATCAAAAAGTGAGCCTTTATTTTGTTGATTAAACTGTGCCAAAACTATTGTTCTCTTCGTAGGTATCAATTTCGTTGACGTAGGTAGGTAGGTAGGTACTTTGCCTCGTACTGTGACCGGTTCGAGTCTCGCTGCAGGCTCCCGGCTCTCACTCCCGACCCTCTCCGTCTACTAAGGCTACTTGTTAAGGTACACATGTGCCAGCTGAATTTGAAAAGCCTTTTTTGACGCGAAATCGTTTCACTCGTAACTCAGAGAATAGAATCGAATCAGCTAGTCCATGAGATGTCATGGATGTTAATGAAAATCTCTTGTCGAATTCTCGAGGTAAGTACGAGCAGGGACGTTACATAACATTTGAAGTATTCCTCCTAAGTACCTACCTACCTCCTTACCCTTAAACTCGGGATGTACTACTTTTTTACTGCATTTACACGTAAACTAGAATGGCAGCTTGATTTATGTTTAAACCCCCAACCAGAGGCTACGATGCCATGGTGTGGGTGTGTGGTGTGTGGTGTGTAGTGTGGGGAGTGTGGTGTCTCTGTCTGGTGGTTTTAACATTTTGTAAAGTGTTAAGAGAGCTATAGTTATTTGTAAATAAGATAGGAGAACATCCAGCTGTAGGTGTTCGGAGCTACGAGTATGTAGATGTGCTGAAGGGAATACAATAATAGTCGTTTGTAACATTCCTTTGTTAAAAACATTACTAAAACACATCGGTAACTACATTCCACGTGCGTAGCTACGAACATGTCGGTCTACATTCCACGTGCGTAGCTACGAACATGTCGGTCTACATTCCACGTGCGTAGCTACGAACATGTCGGTCTACATTCCACGTGCGTAGCTACGAACATGTCGGTGCATATTTTGTATGTTTCTGATTACGTAGTTTATTTATGGCTGTGAATCATCTCCGTTGTACTATAATAATACTTTAATGATTTATTTACAACTAAATTATTGATATTACTTAACTTGCTAAGAACTTTAGTTACTTCACGAGCTTAGCTATACAATGCTCAATCTATGTAGGATAGGTTTTACGCATTACGACATGCCCTTTCTATTTGGTCATTTCCAAGACGCGACGCGACGCGACGCGACGCGACGCGACGCGACGCGACGTGACGTATGGTGCGTGTGATCCGCGCGTGTCGCTTGCTGTGTCGCGTCGACAGACTTGATAGCTTCGGCTCTGCTCGGCTGGGTTCGGTTCGGTTCGGACGGCAGCGGGCGGCTTTTTATCGCTGTCTTTAAAACATTGCCTTATTAAATAATATTCATAATACTGTCGTAAATTATTTACCAACTACTCGTAAGGTAGAGATGAAAGCACAATTTTTAAATAATTCAATATTTATAGTGATATAAGGATGAGTAAATTTTATTATTACAAAATGTAATGTAATGTAATGTAATGTAGGTGCCTACAAGGTGTTTCAAACAGTAGAGTCAAGCGGAAGCCTGTTACCCACACCTACCTCACCCACCTCACCCACCTCACCCACCTCGTTCACTAACAGAGCGACGCCTAGCGGAAATACATACATACCTAGTCAATAGTTACCTATGGTACCTGTACAACGACTGACTGACTCGAACTTTGACACCGCCAGCGCCACCGCCAGCGCCACCGCACCAACATGTGCGGGGAAGACGATGAAGTGTGCATCATCACATAGGTACTTATCATCGAGTCATACCTACCTCGGTAGGTAGGTAGCTATTACTATGATTATAGTAGGTACTTTTACCTAGGTAGGTACCTACTTGATTTTATGTAAACGCTTTACCTCGGGAATCGTATCCGAAACCCCGGAAAATGAATACAGGCCGAGGCTTGAAGATGCTGCGTGAAAAATAACCAGCATTATTTATTGATTTAGGAAGTGTTTCTGGTAGTACCTAGCTAAGTACCTGCGACTACCTACCTTACGCAACTCTACCTCTGCACTTCCACTTGACTCGACTTGACTCTACTGTTCAGAACACCCCCTAACCACCCCAACTATGTGAATGTTCTGCTAGATCATTCAATAAACTGTTTTCTTATTTATGCACCTGCACTGTCATATCTCTATATAAATTGGATACAACACGTGAATATACTAACATTGTTTATCTGTATGCCAGTCATTACCAGTCATTGCCAGTCATTACCAGTCATTGCCAGTCATTACCAGTCATTGCCAGTCATTACCAGTCATTGCCAGTCATTACCAGTCATTACCAGTCATTGCCAGTCATTACCAGTCATTGCCAGTCATTTCCAATCATTGCCAGTCATTGCCAGTCATTTCCAATCATTGCCAGTCATTGCCAGTCATTACCAGTCATTTCCAGTCATTGCCAGACTCAGTAGTGGTGTGAGAAGATGCTAGGTCGATGTGGTGACTTGTGGCTCATTCATATCTAACTAGGTAGCTATGTTTGTATCGGGGGATTATAGGTAGCACGGCCTTGAACAACTATGCAGCTATGCAGTTAGGCAGGTGGCAGGTGGCAGGTGGCAGGTGGCAGGTGGCAGGTGGCAGGTGGCTAATAGCACCGGAGTGAACATCGTGGAGGGTCGGTAGCTCCACACATCCAGTCAGCATCCGCCATGCCAGCGCTGGCCTCCTCACTCACTCACTCACTCATTCACTCACTCACTCACTCACTCAGGCCTCAGTGCTCGCTTGTGTCACGCATTGTCTAAATATTCATTATAAAAAGTTTATCGACACAATGAACATGTTTTGTACAGCATTAAATACAAAAATGATTATAATTTGATGGTAACAGTAATGAGGTTTTATTTATTTATTTATGAAACAAATAAGGTTGTACATTATAAAAGACAGTGCTGTGTGGACTCCTCGAAGTGTGTTCATGGAACACGGAAGAGTACCCACCTATCGACTTCTCCTCTGGCTCAGTGAGTGAGTGGAGTGGTGAGTGAAGTGGTGAGTGGAGTGGTGAGTGAAGCGGCCGCCAGCACGAGAGCAGCAGCAGCTGCGCCGAGCTCCATCGCAGTCGGCGAGCGTTTGCTCCGGCTCGGCGAGTTGGCTCCGATCGGATCACTCACTACATCTTCAGTATGTTGGTTTCGATTCGCCTTCTCCGTCTGCTCGTGTAGTCGGCCCTAGGAGCACGAGTTTGATTTTCTTCGAGTGTTCGTCCAAGCTACATCAAGTTCGGTCCTGGTGCTGTTTTGTTTTGTGATGTTCGATCGCTGCATCTCATGCAGATACTTCCCTCCGCTTACTTTTGTCTTGCTCTGGCTCAGGAATAAGTTATCGGCATTCGTTTAGTCGACTGTGGACTGTGAGGCGATACTGACAGGCCACCTCCGACAATCTATCTCATCTCTACGTGACTTGCTCCGGTTCCATCGGATGGAAGGTCAGGTTCCGGCTGTTGTTGATGTTATTTTGCTTGTGACAGAAGAATGGCTTCTTGATTGTGACTTCTTTAGAAGTTGGATCGAACGTTAGGAACGGACGAAGCAAATACGAGTAACTGCACAAGTTCCTTTAAAATATTATTATTAATATCTTGTGCCTATACTACTTTTACAAATCACTAAGTAATATAAGTATTTTTGATAGATTAATTGGAGCATCGCGCCCTTACTTGTTCACGGGGCGCAATGCTCTGTAAATATCACTTACAAAGGCAGGTATATATGTACTTACATAACTGACTGTACATACAGAGAGGTTCAAAAGTAACTTCCAACACCCTAAAAACCCTACACCCCTGAGTGTAAAATCTGCGAATACCCCATCCATGTTTACAGATTTTTTAGAGTTTTCGAGTTATGATTTATTTGAAACGGCCGAAATGATTTAAATAATTTGTTTCGTGTTTGGTGGGTTTTTCCTAATATTTTGGTGTTAAATAATGATCTTTACGAATTGTATTTTAATGCATTAATTATTCAGCTTCCTAACATTAATGCAATATATATATATATTTTAATCTTAAAGTAAAATTCATAAGTAGTATATAACAACAAAAACAAACCTATAAATGCTGTGACAACCGATATATATAGAATACATGGTATATGGTTAAATAAATCAAATCATTAAAAATAAAAAACTGACAAAAAAATCTACTTAAATGTGTTTGTTACTGTTTCGATCAAAATTTCTCAAAGTAACATAAAAATGATAACTCAAAAATTGCAAAAAATAATAACTCAAAAACTGCAAAAATCAGGGAACAAACCTACTCGGACGTGGAGTATTAAAAGATACCTGAAAATACACAGGGGGTATCTAAAAATATCCCAAATTAGAGAAATTAAGGAGGATTTTTTTGGGACTTTACTGTTGGATTTCTCTGTATTGAACTTTACCTACCTACCTACCTACCTACCTACCTACCTACCTACCTACTCACAGTTTATAACTTTGAACCTACCTCTCTCTACTCGTACCTACTCATATCATTGCAAAGCAGGAACATTTAAAATCATATAAAAATAATTTTGGGATAAAGTTATAAAATAAAATACTGTTTGATTAAAGCTACTGTTAAAATAAATGTATGTATGTTTGTATGTATGTATGTATGTATGTAGTGTACGAATTCTCGTGAATCTAAATGTTTTGTTTTGTACTTAGATGTTATTTTATCGTGATGTTTTGGTGTTATCGGAAACTCATATACCTACTGTTTCGATGTCGTGCAACTTTATACGAACGCTTTTGCGCATTTTTTTAACAACTAGGTACTAATTATAAAATCTTTACACTCACTTATACAAATATTAATTGCACTAAAAATGTATTAATAATTAAATATTTCTAAATATCAATAACAATGTATATCAGGAACTTAAACAATAGGTAGATAGGTTACTTTTTAAAATCCATTTCATCCATTAGCGCCTCGCATTTCGATCACCTTGCATTCTGCGACCTCCCCCACCTTGCTCCCACCCTCCCACTTCTACTCGTATGTATGCTCCCTGTTAGCAACTCCTAAACTTCTTATTATTATGTTAGTGACACTTAGGGGCCATAAAACTATATTTCTAAAAAATATATAGTTGGCGAAACTACTATATTTTCTTTGGTAACAAAAAGGTGCTAACCCAAAGTGACACTCCTACACACAGGGCAAAAACATTATCATAAATAGATATTCTGTAAAACTTTACCAAGGGAGCAATTTAGGGTATACGTGACGCACGGACAGACCGACGGCCATTACCAAATTATAAGTGGGGTTTCCCCATTCGCCTTCAGAACACTGAAAAAGTTTTATAATACTTATCATCGTCCACCTAGCTTCCCCCTAAGAATGCCCATCAGAATATAGATAAACAAGAAAGCGCGTCATTGTCATCATTCTAGAGGTAATATACCATCCGTCAATATACCACTTCTTACATCAGTCGAACTACTTATTTACATAGTGTTACCTCAGTAAATGGTTCCGGGAAAGCATTCGCAAGCTAGCGATACTTTGCCAGCGGGAAGTGCATAGTAGGTAGGTGTGGTGACGCGGGAATCAAAGCGGTTTTTAGCTTTACTTCTACTCGTAGCTACTGTTTAGGTATATGTGACGCGGCTTCTGGTTTATCTACATTCTCTCGGAGCCTCGTCCCTGATCGCTAAAGTAGGTACGAGTTACCTACTCAAGCGATTCACAATTTCAAATCTATTTCGATGTACCGTACCTATTGTATTTGATGTGATAAGACATTGCATTTACTAATTTTTTTATTAAATTAATAAAACAATTCACTTTAGATATACTAGCTAAGGTTTATTTACTTTGACTCAATTTGAATAAGCACGTTTATTATTAAAATTATCATCATCAATGCGTTTGTTTTTGTTTAGCATTTATACCTCTATTTATGAAGTTAGCCAGCGGTGGCAGTGCCAGTGGTAGTGGCAGTGGCAGTGGCAGTGGCAGCGGCCATCTACAATAACCACTGAAACAAGAAATGATATGAAACATTATGGAAAGTGTGTTCATATGAATGTTCGCAGGTGACTCACTCGGAGGCGCGAAAACTTGACCGTCACCTTATACAATGAGGCACATTATTCCCAGCCGGTCATTTAGTACCTAGCATAGAAACCTAGCTAGCTACCATGTACGTATTCACAAAGCGAGGCTCCACCGAACAACGGAGAGCTGATACATATATTCATTAGTTTTACATCACCCGCATACTTTACGACAGAGCGCAATCGCCGTCATTTTAATGATTGTTTCAGATATGCTGCAGTCGTTATTACAGCCAAGAGAGAATCAACGATGTAAGTACCTACCACAAGTATTTTTTTCTTTTTTTTCAACACTACTTATAGTAGGTACTTATACAACAGAATTATTATGTTAATAAAGTTATACAGCCAATTTTAGTACCGGCACATGTAGACCTACTTACTCACATAGATACAACATCGTACCCTCCTGTCTACACTACCACATGATACAACCTGCTGGGCAGGTAGCTAGTACCGGCACATGTAGACCTACTTACTCACATAGATACAACATCGTACCCTCCTGTCTACACTACCACATGATACAACCTGCTGGGCAGGTAGCTAGTACCGGCACATGTAGACCTACTTACTCACATAGATACAACATCGTACCCTCCTGTCTACACTACCACATGATACAACCTGCTGGGCAGGTAGCTAGTACCGGCACATGTAGACCTACTTACTCACATAGATACAACATCGTACCCTCCTGTCTACACTACCACATGATACAACCGGCTGGGCAGGTAGCTAGTACCGGCACATGTAGACCTACTTACTCACATAGATACAACATCGTACCCTCCTGTCTACACTACCACATGATACAAACGGCTGGGCAGGTAGCTAGTACCGGCACATGTAGACCTACTTACTCACATAGATACAACATCGTACCCTCCTGTCTACACTACCACATGATACAACCGGCTGGGCAGGTAGCTAGTACCGGCACATGTAGACCTACTTACTCACATAGATACAACATCGTACCCTCCTGTCTACAGTACCACATGATACAACCTGCTGGGCAGGTAGCTAGTACCGGCACATGTAGACCTACTTACTCACATAGATACAACATCGTACCCTCCTGTCTACACTACCACATGATACAACCTGCTGGGCAGGTAGCTAGTACCGGCACATGTAGACCTACTTACTCACATAGATACAACATCGTACCCTCCTGTCTACACTACCACATGATACAACCTGCTGGGCAGGTAGGTAGGTAGGCACTGCTCCGTGTCTGAAAACATGCATAAGGGCATTTGTACCTCTCAGAGAAACAGAGTTATTTAGCCTTCTCCAAAACTGCACTTGTGGATGCAACAGTTTGCAAAGGTCTTGATGTCTTCAAGTAACGTTCTTAGATATAGGGATACAGTCATAGATCAAGGCATTCACTAAGAGACGCTCTCCTAAGAAAGATGGAAAAGTAGAAGTTTCAAAATCATGAAAAAGAAAAACTGAGAGACTCATTACCCTGACATAGATAACTCGCTACTCTGTTCAAAGCTAGGTGGTCAGGTATCGAGTCATGTTTCCGTAGTTAGAGTGCACGGCCAGCACGGTGGCGTTCATAGTAGGTACGAGTAGTCCCGTCCGCTAGTAGTGCACGGCACGGCACGGCACGGCACGGCACGGTAGCAGCGGTCGGGAGCCCTTACCTTGTGATGTATATAACAGCCAAGATGATCGGCGCCCTGCCAGCAGTGGCGGTGCGGCACGAGCGGCGACGGAACGAGAAGCGCAACGCCGCGGGAGGAGGCGGAGGCGGGGGCGGCGGCGGCGGCGCGGGCGGAGGACGGCGCCCGAGCCAGCTGCCTCTGCAGACGCCGGGATCGGGCCGCGGCACCGACACCGACGCCACACCCTCGCCCGATCCGCACCGCTTCCGGAACGAGCTCTACGTCTGTGGCAAGGTCGGTCGCAGCGCGAGCGCCGCATCACGATATAACATACAACACAACACGCCGCACCACGACATACAGCAGAACACAACATGTTGCACGACATTGCACAACTTTGACTAACGAAAAGTCCTGAAAATCCTTTGTGTTTGGTGCATTAAGAAAAACTATTTTCCTAAATTCATCTTCGTAATTGCAATCGTCCGTATGATCTCAAGGAAGGTTCTTATTCTGGTGTCGATATCGCCACACGTCACTAATGATGAAATCTTGGAATAAGTTTACACGAGTAGGGCTTTTACCGTTGTATGTACTCGTAGAACGAAGAGATTAATCAAAGCTGGTATTGTGAGACCGGCGTAGTGTAAGTAGTCGGTGGTGGGGTGCGTGAGGTGTGAGATTGTCGCAGGTTGCGCTGCTGCACGGCATCGTGGTGGCGCTGCTGCTCGGCATCGTGGTGCTGGTGGTGGGGCTGGTGCAGCTGTCTCCGGGCGCGGAGGCGGCGCAGCACCGGTACTACCTGATGGGAGCCGGCGTCGCGCTCACCGCCGGGGGCGCGCTCGTCGCCGTACTCAGGTACGTACGCCTCGCTCCCTCCTCCCGCGCAGCGCTGCACGCGCTGTTCTCTGACGCTCGCTTCCTCTCCGCAGATGCGTTTGCCTGCACTGGTTCGCGCGCAAGTACGGTGTGGACGCGGAGGCGGGGGGTGCGGGCGGCGCGGGCGGCGCGGGCGGCGCGGGGGGCGCGGGGGCGCACAAGTCGCACCACGCTGCCGCCGCGGGCGCCGCGCTGCACGCCGCACACACGCACACGCACACGCACACGCAGCAGCAGCAGCACAAGCCGAAAGCTGCGCCTCCAGCATCAGCCTCCGCTCCCGCTTCAGTTCCAACCCCCGCCGTCCCCGCTGCGCTCGCCTAACCGACGCAAGATCTGGGATCAGCGGAAAAAACTACGTACGAGGAAAATTCCGACAGACTTTAAGGTACCTTCGTATCAACATTTCCAAGAACCCCATATCCCCGTCCGTGAAGATGGGCACCGAAGGGCAGGTACCTGACGGAGTTTTACCTTTTGAACTTTGAAAGCGACGCCCCGGCGCCGGCGTAGATCAGTTTTATACGATTCTCCGATATCTGTCCGGTTCAGGATTCCCCCGGCCCGGACCCGGCGCTTGGATCCGCACCGGAACCGCTCGCGGTCAGTCGAAGCCGAGCGACATCGTCGAACGAGAAACGTACTTTCCTATCGAAGTCTAGATCGATTCGATAGAATATTATTGTAAATATAACCTTTTTAAGAGACGTTTAGAAATCTGTTCTTTATTAAAACTTAGCTTTGATAAAAATGTATTGTTAAATTGAGGTCGAAACGAGCGATCTCTTGTCGCGGTGGGTCAGCTCGCGCATGTTTCAGTCGAGGCACTCGCAGTATCTACTCGCAGTACGAGTGTCGCTGTACCAGTACAGTAGATAGTACAGACTGGTATGCACGTACATCTACACTGGGGTTACCAACTTGTAAACAACTCCAAGATGGAGAAAATATTAAAAAATATAATATTTTATTTCTTAAATATATAGTTTTTACTGCTTTGGATCTGTATCAGAAGGTTTTTGTTTTTGAGGAATGCTTTATAGCTTATTGTAAGTAGGTAATAAGATGTAGAATTATTATTGATGTATAAATGTATCCTATTGCGCTTATTTCTCAATTTCATTTAGTAAGAGATGAAGGTTGCGTTCCGTTTCATGCTTAGACAGCAACATATAGTAGTTTCACTTACTATATGTTCCGTTTCATGCTTAGACAGCAACATATAGTAGTTTCACTTACTATATTTCTTTAAAATTTAGATACTTTATATGTGCATGGGAATAAAATAATATTAAAAGAAATGAATACATTTTACGAAAATCGTAGCCTATCGAAAGCACAGGTATTATATTTAAAGATATATATTAGGTATATAAACTACTAAATTGGAAATCAAGCATAATGGCCTCGATTCTGTAGTACACTGACTAAACTAAATTTAAACTGTCGCTCTCTTTTACTGATAGTGTACGCAAGAAAGAGATGGCAAGAATTTTACTGCTGTGTGCTTCTGTCAAATCAGTTAACGTGACGCTTTTCTTCGTGTTCACAGTCAGCATGTTTTGATATCACGACTAAATTTGTATGGACAGCGACAGTTTAAATTTAGTTTAGTTAGTGTACTACAGAATCGAGGCCGCTGTCTACCTTTTAGTAAGCGGTTACCGTAAACTGTGGACGATCGCAACACCAGCGGAATAATATAACATGTATCACATGTAATAATGTTGCCAAGGTTAGGTTACCTATTTGCCTAATGTTTGCTTCAAAATGTGGTAATGAAGTAGTTAGGTGCCTCAAGTACCTAGTTATTCCTTGTTATCGATTGATAAGGTAAGGGTGAAACACACATATCTCTCACGATTCACTTTTGTCATTTGTAAGTACTCAGTGTCCCACGGAGTTGCAGCGCCGGTGGACCCACCCGTTACCTACTTCATATTTTTTATGAATGTCGTCGATGTTTAGATGCAAGTATGTTTAAGTACCTACTTTTAAGTTTGAAATTAAAAATATTATATAAAATATAAGCAATGATCTAAGTATTGAATGAGATCGTGTATTATAATAGTTGAATAGAAGTTATTAAACTGTAGGGTAGGTACCTACATTTAATATAAACGCATTAAATGTAGGTAGGTAGATGTAATTAACTATCTGTCTAGACCAATTTGTAAATCATGAATAAGAATCTAGATGGTACCTAGCCTACCTACCTACCTACCTACCTACCTACCTACCTACCTACGTGATATACCTAAAACTTTCATTTCCATTAATCGTTACCTACTTATTGGAATTTAATCCTAAGAGACTGAGAAAGTGTTCTAACGAGTAAACATTTACCTTTTTGATAGTTACCTTATTCAGACCAAACCAACCAACCAGCCAGCCAGCCCACAATCTGATACCTACTTCACTTAGTACTTATCCTATGTACCTACAATAGGAGTAGGTACTTACTGTTACCAATTCAAACTGTGGACCCTATCACGAAGATAGCTATCTACTATGCTGTGTAAGTAGGTACTGTATAGATTGGGCAGCTTTCAACATCCATCTCATAATACAAGTGTGGGTACTCGTGTTTTAAAAATAACTCATACTCTCATACAAACTTTCATTACCATTCAAACAAACACCCCCTTTTAATGTGAAAATACAAAAACCCTAAAACATGCCATTATTTATTTATGCTCAGTAGCTTTCATTCAAATTTACACGTTTCTAACTTACAAACACACTTTACACTTTAAAGTGAAAAGTTACAAAATTCCTCACCGAGCACATGCTTACCTACTGAGCGCATGCTCACTGAGCGCATGCTCACTGAGCGCATGCTCACTGACTGAGCGCATGCTCACTGAGCGCATGCTCACTGAGCGCATGCTCACTGACTGAGCGCATGCTCACTGAGCGCATGCTCACTGAGTGCATGCTCACTGAGCGCATGCTCACTGACTGAGCGCATGCTCACTGAGCGCATGCTCACTGAGCGCATGCTCACTGACTGAGCGCATGCTCACTGAGCGCATGCTCACTGACTGAGCGCATGCTCACTGAGCGCATGCTCACTGAGCGCATGCTCACTGACTGAGCGCATGCTCACTGAGCGCATGCTCACTGAGCGCATGCTCACTGAGCGCATGCTCACTGAGCGCATGCTCACTGAGCGCATGCTCACTGACTGAGCGCATGCTCACTGAGCGCATGCTCACTGACTGAGCGCATGCTCACTGAGCGCATGCTCACTGACTGAGCGCATGCTCACTGACTGAGCGCATGCTCACTGACTGAGCGCATGCTCACTGACTGAGCGCATGCTCACGTTACCAAATAAAGTTTCAAATTGAAGCGGTGTATTCAAACTACTATATTTTATTTAAAAGAATAAGCAACATTCTTCCTTTCAAAGCGTCTGAGCGCATGCTCACTGACTGAGCGCATGCTCACTGACTGAGCGCATGCTCACTGACTGAGCGCATGCTCACGTTACCAAATAAAGTTTCAAATTGAAGCGGTGTATTCAAACTACTATATTTTATTTAAAAGAATAAGCAACATTCTTCCTTTCAAAGCGTCTGAGCGCATGCTCACTGACTGAGCGCATGCTCACGTTACCAAATAAAGTTTCAAATTGAAGCGGTGTATTCAAACTACTATATTTTATTTAAAAGAATAAGCAACATTCTTCCTTTCAAAGCGTCTGAGCGCATGCTCACTGACTGAGCGCATGCTCACTGAGCGCATGCTCACTGACTGAGCGCATGCTCACGTTACCAAATAAAGTTTCAAATTGAAGCGGTGTATTCAAACTACTATATTTTATTTAAAAGAATAAGCAACATTCTTCCTTTCAAAGCGTCTGAGCGCATGCTCACTGACTGAGCGCATGCTCACGTTACCAAATAAAGTTTCAAATTGAAGCGGTGTATTCAAACTACTATATTTATATAAACAACATTCTTCCTTTCAAAGCGTCTGAGCGCATGCTCGGAACAGTATACTATGTATGTATTTACAAAACATGTATTCACGTAGTATATCAATCATGTAGTTCCCATAATACGAGCCCTGCTTCATTTGGGGCTTGATTATTTATTTATATAAAATAACACACCGGTACTTAGGTACCAAAAGTACTTGAACAAATGGTAAAGTTAAGTAATGTCAGTGTCTGCGTCAGTATGTCAGTATGTCAGTATGTCAGTCTGTCAGTGTGTCAGTCTGTCAGTCTGTCAGTCAAGCTTATTGGTGTAAGTAGGTAAGTGATCGACTGATGTAAAGATAACAAGAATCATCGTCTCGCTATCTTTATTTAGAGCATTACACTTTTATAGCGAGTAGGTACTTCATTATCTTAGGTAGGTGTATATATGTTATTTATTCAGGCACGTCTTAGCTAAGAGACAAACTATTCTATAGCGTCGTCACGCACTGGCCGGAGTGGCCGGAGTGGCCGGAGTGGCCGGAGTGGCCGGAGTGGCCGGAGTGGCCGGAGTGGCCGGAGTGGCCGGAGTGGCCGGAGTGGCCGGAGTGGCCGGAGTGGCCGGAGTGGCCGGAGTGGCCGGAGTGGCCGGAGTGGCCGGAGTGGCCGGAGTGGCCGGAGTGGCCGGAGTGGCCGGAGTGGCCGGAGTGGCCGGAGTGGCCGGAGACGCTATTATGCTGTGCCAAAAGCTCATTAATGAAGTAGGTATTATGTTTGTTTAATAATATTGTAATATTGTTTGCTTTGTCTGAGACATACTTACTAGCAGCTAGCGCGGCCCGGCCTCCCTCCGCGACCTCCTCCGCCGCCTGCGAAGTGCCGCATGCCGTGCCAGCGTGCTGGAGGACTCGGAGCGGAGGAGCGGAGGAGCGGAGGAGCGGAGGAGTGGAGCCTTAGCACGAGTACGAATTGATAATATTGTATTTGAATAGGTATACTTATCTATCTATTCAGTAAACAGTACCTAGGTAACATTCCACTCGCTTTGTAACCACGGGTACCTACCTACCTACCTTGCGTGTAAGTACCTTATATTTACAATTATCCTTACCTACCTATATAATATATAATCCAATTTAGATAGGGTACATGTCGTGTCCAAATTAACTCATTAGAATAATACTCATGATATAATCAACTTATCAACCTGTATTATCTGATTCTTACTTACGAGTATCTCTTTCTTAATGGACGTAATCTCAATGTCGTGCATGAGTAGGTACGACTCCTACCTACCTACCTACCTACCTACCTACCTATTTATCTCTATCCCTTTTAGTTATAATCACTTCGTAGCTTTACAAAGTACGTATATACCTGTTTATTATAGAGGTATTTATTTGATTTATGTACTCGTATGTGCGGCTTGTTAGGGCTAGAGGGATGCGGTCTCTCCAGCTCTGACGACGAAATCAATCTTCAACTCATCAGATCCATTAAGTTAAAGAATTCCATGATTTTGAACAAGAGGCATACTTACCTATACTTAGCTATTATGATATGATTACAAATCATTTTCACTTTTATAATGAACAAAAAAACTCTTTTTATTTTTTAATACTTCCAATTCAACTTTCACATATCAAATCGTTATTTCTATAATTTATGTCCGTCCGGATGGTTTATCGACCGCTCGTTGGTGGTGACCAACACATCGAAGTGAATAACAAAGTCAAAGTCAAAGTGAACACCGCTGGGCATGTTGACCTGCCTGCGTTCTGTATCATGTTGACCTGCCTGCGTTCTGTATCATGCCATGATCATCCAACTATTCTAAATTTGAAAATGTAACATATTTTATTATTTTGGTATTATAATATAATGTAAATTATGTTAACAATATATTTTATAAGAATATGATATTTTTAATTTAAATTATGTCTACGCTGTTTTATATGTCATATATTTTATACAAAAGTCTCTATAATAAAACTTGAACAATGTATAGATTTGTTTTATTCGATGACTTTGCTGGCGAATCCCTTCCGAAGTTAAGAAGCTGAAAAAAACATAAAATGGCTATATAATCAATATTTATATTGAACTAGGTTCTGACAGTGGCTTCGCCTGTAGTAAGTATGTCGATAAAAGTAGCGTATGGCCTTCTCCATTCTTCTAAGTCCATATCAAATTTCATCGTAAACGGTTCAGCCGTAAAATATTATTACGAGCTAGAGTTCGGGATAAAATAATTAACTCCAATTATACACTAAAGGAGCACTGTAATAGCAAAATTACACTTTAAACATTGCAACAAAACAAGCAGCACAACAATGAAAGCAATAACACTGCATCACTAGCGTAGGTACAACACTAGCACAACTGCCACTTCACTAGTCATCGGGTCTCGCTTCTGTATTATCACTTCCAACTGTTCACATTCTAATCTAGAACATAACATTATTATTATATATATTTATGTATCCCGTCGTAAACAAGGCGTTACTTCCAGACGCCTTGTTACAGATCGATACGAGACTGGATAGCGGTAGAACAAGTAGTTCGTCTATTCGATAAGAGATGGCGCTAGCGTGCGTAGTTACTTCCAGACGCCTTGTTACAGATCGATACGAGACTGGATAGCGGTAGAACAAGTAGTTCGTCTATTCGATAAGAGATGGCGCTAGCGTGCGTAGTTACTTCCAGACGCCTTGTTACAGATCGATACGAGACTGGATAGCGGTAGAACAAGTAGTTCGTCTATTCGATAAGAGATGGCGCTAGCGTGCGTAGTTACTTCCAGGCGCCTTGTTACAGATCGATACGAGACTGGATAGCGGTAGAACAAGTAGTTCGTCTATTCGATAAGAGATGGCGCTAGCGTGCGTAGTTACTTCCAGACGCCTTGTTACAGATCGATACGAGACTGGATAGCGGTAGAACAAGTAGTTCGTCTATTCGATAAGAGATGGCGCTAGCGTGCGTAGTTACTTCCAGACGCCTTGTTACAGATCGATACGAGACTGGATAGCGGTAGAACAAGTAGTTCGTCTATTCGATAAGAGATGGCGCTAGCGTGCGTAGTTACTTCCAGACGCCTTGTTACAGATCGATACGAGACTGGATAGCGGTAGAACAAGTAGTTCGTCTATTCGATAAGAGATGGCGCTAGCGTGCGTAGTTACTTCCAGACGCCTTGTTACAGATCGATACGAGACTGGATAGCGGTAGAACAAGTAGTTCGTCTATTCGATAAGAGATGGCGCTAGCGTGCGTAGTTACTTCCAGACGCCTTGTTACAGATCGATACGAGACTGGATAGCGGTAGAACAAGTAGTTCGTCTATTCGATAAGAGATGGCGCTAGCGTGCGTAGTTACTTCCAGACGCCTTGTTACAGATCGATACGAGACTGGATAGCGGTAGAACAAGTAGTTCGTCTATTCGATAAGAGATGGCGCTAGCGTGCGTAGTTACTTCCAGACGCCTTGTTACAGATCGATACGAGACTGGATAGCGGTAGAACAAGTAGTTCGTCTATTCGATAAGAGATGGCGCTAGCGTGCGTAGTTACTTCCAGACGCCTTGTTACAGATCGATACGAGACTGGATAGCGGTAGAACAAGTAGTTCGTCTATTCGATAAGAGATGGCGCTAGCGTGCGTAGTTACTTCCAGACGCCTTGTTACAGATCGATACGAGACTGGATAGCGGTAGAACAAGTAGTTCGTCTATTCGATAAGAGATGGCGCTAGCGTGCGTAGTTACTTCCAGACGCCTTGTTACAGATCGATACGAGACTGGATAGCGGTAGAACAAGTAGTTCGTCTATTCGATAAGAGATGGCGCTAGCGTGCGTAGTTACTTCCAGACGCCTTGTTACAGATCGATACGAGACTGGATAGCGGTAGAACAAGTAGTTCGTCTATTCGATAAGAGATGGCGCTAGTGGCGTGCGTAGTTACCTAACCACACAACTCACAATATTATTCATATAATTTTACACTTAATTGATCATCGCACGCACATCCAGTAGCCAAGACTGGATTGTAAAGGCACTATAGGCCATCGATAGCTTCCTTCTCTTGGAATCGGCAGGACTAGGCGGGATATTCCCGGGTATCCTAAGATGAAGTGGCCACTTATTGGCTGACCATCTTGTGAACATCTTTAGAGGCTGCGTTGCCCATCGCTTCATACTTCGGAAATGGAGGGAAGTGAAGGTAGTATTCACCCCAAAACCAGCTAGGAGCGACTACACACTGGCGAAATCCTTTCCAACGATAACTCTCACGTCGTTCCTTCTCAAAACACTAGAAAGGCTGTGTGAGCAGGGCCGGCCCGTCCCTAGGGTGAACGGAGCGCCCGCTCAACGCGTCAAGGGTGAGGCCCCTGGCCCTTGGCGAAGGCCCCTAGGTGCTCGTGGCCCCTTTAGCGCCAAAGGCGCCTCGACTTCGGCTTACATTCGCTTTCTTCTATACTGATATTATAAAGAAGAAATATTTGTTTGTTTGTTTGTACCGAATAGGCTCCGAAACTACTGAACCGATTTAAATAATTTTTTCACCAATCGAAAGCTAAATTACCAGGAAGTAACATGGCTATATAATTTATTTTCAAAAAAATTAGAGATCCTCAAGAAAATTGCAATAATGTAACCCAAAGTGGCAAAATTTTGCCCATCATTTCATTATTTGGCGCGCGCTGAGAAAACTATCGATGATACATAAAAATTATGTATTACATGATTAAAGTACTCATTATTACCTCCAAAAAAGTCCGCGAGGGAATTTACCTAACTATCATAGTAAAGTCGCAATAGCAGCTTTTGTGTTCAAAGTCAAAGTCAAAATTCATTTATTCAATAGGTTAGGTTCGAGTTGGAGCATTTTCAATCCCAAGAGTTTTTGTCATCTAAATAATCAGATATTTTATAGTATGCCTTTTTATAAAGCTTTTGTTTAATTACGTTTTTAAATTTGTTAATTGATAATTTTTGTATATCTCTTGGGAGTTTGTTATGAAAGCGTACACCGTGCCCTTTAAACGATTTACCAACTTTATGGAGTCTACAAGTGGCAACAGCGAGTTTATCTTTATTTCTAGTATTAACATTGTGATTATCGCTTTTTTTCTTAAACAAATTAATATTTTTGTGAACATACATCAGATTTTCATAAATGTATTGACAAGGGAATGTCATTATATTTATTTCTTTAAACTTTTCGCGAAGTGATTCTCTGGGGCCCATATTATAAATTGCTCGAACAGCCCTCTTCTGCAGCACAAAAATGGTATTGATATCAGCAGCACTCCCCCACAGCAGTATACCGTAAGACATAATGCTGTGGAAGTAGCTGAAGTAAACTAGTCTAGCTGTGTCAACGTCTGTATAAAGACGGATCTTTTTGACTGCATATGCCGCAGAACTAAGTCTCTTCGATAACCCATCAATATGAGGACCCCATTGAAGCTTATTATCTAGGGTGATACTTAAGAATACTGTGGTGTCCACAAGAGCCAACTGTTCATCTTTGATTTTGATATTTGCTTTAACTTGTGTAACATTGGGTAGTATAAATCTAATACACTTTGTTTTATTTTCATTAAGTAGGAGATTGTTAACGTTGAATCATTTTACAACCTTAGAGATTGCATTGTTTACATTGTCAAAATTGGTTTGTCGTCGCTTTAATTTAAATAAAAGTGACGTGTCATCTGCAAACAATACAACCTCATGATCGTCCCTTACAAGGTGGGGTAGATCATTAATGTATACTAAGAACAAAAATGGTCCAAGAATTGATCCCTGAGGTACACCGATAGTAACCAGAGACCCCGGAGACCGTTTTCCATTCACGTCAACTCTTTGTACTCTGTCACTTAAATAGGAAGTGAGAAAGTCTAGAGCAACGCCCCTAATACCATAATGGTGTAGTTTCCTGATCAATGTGTCATGGTCTACGCAATCAAATGCCTTTAACAAATCACAAAAAACGCCTAAAGCGTCATGAGATTCCTTCCAGGCATCAAATATGTGCGATATTAACTCAATACCATCATCAGTGGTTGAGCGACCCTTACTAAATCCGAATTGCTTATTATGCAGTAAATTATTTAATTTAAAATGTCTTTGCAATTGATTTAAAATTAATTTTTCAAAAATTTTACTAAATGTAGGAAGTACTGATATAGGTCTAAAATTACTAGGGTCAGAACATGTACCCGATTTGAAAAGTGGAGTTATTTTACTGTGTTTCATTAAATCAGGGAACACACCACAGTCAATACACTCGTTGAATATTAAAGCTAGTTCGGGCGCAATAATGCCAATCAATGATTTCACAACGCAAACAGAGATGCCCCAGAGGTCCGTGGTTTTTTTTAACATTTATGAGTTTGAAAGCTTTTATGATGTCATCACATTTTACATGATCAAATTTGAATTGTATTTTACATTCTGTTAAGTTTTCTTTTAACAATGACTCTGCTTCTATGGGAGAGGAGTTTAATGATTTTGTGGTAGAGACTGGAATGTCGGTAAAAAAGTTTTTGAACGCATTAGCTACATCACTATCCTGATTGACGGTGGCATTGACAATTTTCAAATTAAACTTATTGTTCTTAGTTGTGACTCTTCCAGTCTCACTGTTGATTACTTTCCAAGTGGCTTTTACTTTATCTTGGCTATTTTTAATTTTTGCACTCAAATGACGAGCTTTTGCTTCACGACAAACATTTAAAAAAATTTTAGAATACTTTTTGACTTGTTCTTTAAACTCCTCATTAAAATGCTCAAAATCAATGCTCACCAGGTGGCGCTAGCAAGATAAACATCGGCTCTGTATTTAAAAATTCTTTAAAAATAGTTTTAACCCGTATTCTGTATATAAGTCAAGTGAATTATGTAAAGTGACACCCAAATATTCAGTGACAATATTATCGATACAAACAATTCAGCAGATAAACTAATAATAACAACAACCTCAGTGAACGACCTGACCTGTACAGAAAGTGTAAACAAAAACAAAATATGGTCTTTTCCTGTGATACCATCTTTCCATGTGATACAAACTAATAAATAACACCAGTGATAGTTCCGATAAAACATACAAAAGTGCTAATTATAATTCAGCAAAACAGTGCAGTGAAGTGACTTCATAAAATAAAATATAGGGTTGGCAAAAATCTGTATGACTCACAACCAAACGGCCGCCTTATTTTTGAATACTATCGCTGTTCTAAGCAGTGAATTTTGCAGTGAAATACTAGTCTCCGATAGTAGTGAGGACAGCAAGTCCGCCTTCTACACAGTCCACCCCGAGTTCAAACCCACAGAAGAGAATCACTTTTTGCGATTGGATATTTTTTGACTTTTTGCATTGATGATTTTTATTTATTTGAACAATGACTTCTGAAAACGTAACGGTCCGCAAGCGCTACAAAGCAAGCTCCTTAACAGATGACTCGGAACATGAAAATTCATCACTATTTGACACGACAATGATGAGCCTACCAAACACCTCCCTGAATTGTAGTGAGGAAGTGAACGAGCTTAGTGAAAAAGTCGCCACTTTGAGTAATGAGTTGACAAGTGCTCATCAGGAAATAGAAAACCTCAACAGTGAAATTTTTAATCTAAAATCTGAACTACAAAGATGTATAAAACTTATAGAAACATATAAAAAAATTAATACCCCTGATCGAAAAAGCATGACACCTCTATCCGGACGGAAAACGAAAACTTTTAATAAACGCCTCAATACTCCATTACGGAATCTACAGTTACCAACAAGCGCAAAGAAAGATGTCCATAGCTGCAGTGGCTCAGAATCTCATCCAATTGGTGCCAGCGGTGATATCCAACCACCTTGTGATCGGACTCCAGGATCTGTTTCTAGTTTTCAGGAGTTTTCAACGCCAACTACAGAGATTTGTACTGATTTAGGCAGCGTCTTAGAATCGCAGCCCAAAAAAGTACACGTATTGCCCAAAGAGAGTTTGCAATTCAACGTTGTGATTGAGACTGCAATTATCCCTCAAGCAAGTACACCACCAATATTGACCCCAGCTGGAAAGGCTGATATGACTCAGGTCACTCACAGGATCGGCACTGATTCAACCGGTCACGCCGCTAGACGGAGGATAATAGTCCTGTCAGACGACCAAGGCCGGCATTTTCAACATCATTTTCAGAAGTTAGTAGGCCAGAATTTCTTGGTCAGCTGCTTCTAGAAAGCAGGAGCAACTACAAGAGATGTGTTATCGGCGGAAGTTTCCATCGTGCCAAAATTAAACAAAGAAGACTTTGTTATTGTTTTGGCAGGCGTAAATGATAAAAAGCCCTTTGATTTTAAATTTTCAGTCAGATGTTTCCTGGAAAAAGCAGTTAATACTAATGTGATTATATCAGGCATACCTTATAATAGATGTTTAAATAAATTCAAATTAAATTATGAGTTGAAGTTTATGTGTTCTAGGTTTAATAATGTGAGTTTTGTCGAAATGAATATCTCGAATGTATCTGTTCCTCGACGTATTTCTTTGATCTTGCACAAATGCCACTTGCTTTTAAAGGAGGTGCTCCGATTAGATTATAAGATGAAGTTTGATGAGCATCAAAGAGAGCTGAATTGCCCTAAGCCTAACTCCACTGTCCTTGTGGATAAATGCACGCAGACCGACCCTGACCCAGTTGCTTCTTCTTTAGAAAGTTCTGAAACATTTTTTCGTCTATGAACACATTCATGTAATTCACCAAAACTTAGATGGGCTTTTGTCGAAATCTGATCTGTTGTCATTATCTATGGAATCACTCGTAAGTGAAAACAGTCTCATAGATGTGTTGTGTATTACGGAACACAATATGATAAGCAGTGATACTAAACTCTTATTTATACCTAATTTCTCACTTGGTTCTTCGTTTTCACGTAAAAACAGGCACGGTGGTGCATGTATCATGGTTCGGAATACTCATAAATTTAAAAGAATCGATGAAATAAGTAAATTTTGTGTGGAGGATATTATAGAGTGTTCCGGGATAGAGCTCTTAGACCATGGAATTTATATTATCTGTATATATCGTCCACCTAGGACAATTTTAGAAGATCTTGACATATTTTTCGAAAATTTTACATCCCTTCTTGACAGATTTGCATGTGGAAAAAAGAAGATAATTTTATGTGGTGATTTTAATATTGACGTCTTAAAAAAATCGAAAGAATCAAATACTTTTATGACTATTTTGACATCCTACAATCTTAATTTAGCATTGAAGGAAGCCACAAGACCGGCATCCGGTAAATGCATTGATAATTTCATTTATAATATTAGAGGTTGTAAGTGTAAAAATGTTGAACTTGCACTTTCTGACCACACAGCCCAGATACTGACCTGTCCTGTGAAACGAACCCTCAATATCAGATACTGGTATATTAGAAGACGTGACTATAGTCGGAAAATATTGACAAATTTAACCATTGTATTAATTCATTATCTTTCTGTGACATTTTCGAATGTGATAATCCTGATTCTGCTTTTGACATGTTTTACGAATTATTTACTTTATTTTATCACCTCTGTTTTCCAGTTATACAGATAAAAATACCAGTACAGAGGCGCCCTAGCTGGATTAGCAAAGGCATACGTAATTGCTGTAAGCGTAAACGGCAGTTATTGTGGAAATATCGGACAAAACGCACTAAAAGTAATAAAAACTCGTTCGTGGCTCTACAATCACGACTTAGTCGCATTATGAGACTTACACAGAAGTCCCAAAACGACCATTACATACACATAGCCAGTAACAAATGTAAAACTACCTGGGATATAATTAATCGCGCAAAACATCATCTTCCTAAAGAAGAAATAAACCAAATTCAAGTAAATGGCAGTATTATTAATGATCCTAAACAGATTGCGAATTCATTCAATGACTTTTTTATTGATAATATATCAAATAAGGACAAACATGACATTAAAATTAATGCAACAAACAATTGTGGTTCCTTCTTTATGACTCCTACAATACCTAGTGACATTTTCAAAATAATTATTAATTTAAAAAATACTAATAGCACCGGATATGATGACATAGCAACCAAAATGATTAAACAAGTAGCTATGAAATTATCACCTGTTTTATCCCATATAATAAATCTGTGCATTTTGAAAGGTGTCTTCCCGGATAAATTAAAAATCACTATAATAAAACCTCTTTTTAAAAAAAATGATAAAAACGATATGGCTTGCTATCGTCCTATAGCACTAGTCCCAGTAATTTCAAAAAACATTGAAAAGGTTATTTATGATAGGCTTAATGAGTTTTTTGAGTCGAATAACCTTTTCGCTATCGATCAGGTAGGCTTTAGGAGAAATAAATCTATTAATCTAGCAATTTACAAATTCTTACAAACAGCAATGTCCAATATCGATAATAACGAGTACCACAAGGTAGCGTTCTTGGGCCTCTTCTTTTTATAATATATATTAACGAGTTACCTAAACATCAAACAATCATGTTTGCTGATGATAGTACAGTTATGTTTTCTGGTACTAGTAAATCGTACGGCGTTCTATTCTGGGGCAATTCAACTGGTAGGGAAAAGGTTTTTAAAGTGCAAAAGAAATGTGTCAGGGCTATTTGTAAGATAAGGCAAATCGAGAGTTGCAAACCGTACTTTGTCCAATTAAATATTTTGACATTACCCTCTATGTACATATATGAGATGGCCTTATTTGTAAAAAGCAACATGTATTTATTTAAAAAAAATTAAAGCAAATGACAGAACACGAAAATATGTTGTCCTCATATTTTACGTATGAAATATGTTCTTATATATATCAACGAATTGCCGGCTCTTACAAAGCATTTAACTGTTATGTTTGCAGACGATGCTTCTGTTTATATCCCAAAAACTAATTTGACCCAATCTGAATTTGAAACTGAAGTAAACAATACCCTAGAAATAATAATCAAGTGGTTAGATCAGATTAATCTCACAGTTAATATTGACAAAACAATGTTTGTACAATTTCGCAACTATAAGTCTCTTCCACTACATTTAAAAATTCAAAATCGTGGCATTGCTTTAGAAGAGGTAAAGGAAACCAATTTTCTCGGTGTGTCTATCGATACAAATTTAAACTGGAAATCGCATGTAAGTAAAGTAAATGGTAAACTATCTAAGTACTGTTATGTTTTATCCGTTTTAACTACGAGTAGCATATCTTCAAAAACTATAGCAAAAAACGCTTATTATGGTTATGTGTACCCACAGTTGAGCTATGGTATTATATTTTGGGAGAATTCTGTAAATGTTGAATCTACTTTTATACTACAAAAGAGATGTCTACGTATCATTTATAATGTTCATAATACTGATACTCTTCGAAATATTTTTAGAGATAACATTATTTTAACTCTCACGTGTATTTATATTTTTGAGATCAGTTTATTTGTTAAAAATAATCAAAAATATTTTTTTGAAATTAAATCATCTCGATACAATAGTTTAAGAAATAAACATAAATGTAATATATGCATTCCTCAAACGAATATTAGCTTCTATCAAAACAGTTCATTCTACTCTGCGATTAAAATTTATAATAATCTACCACTTGTTATAAAAAGTTTAAATGGTCCAATGTTTCGTAACTCTCTAAAAAAATGGCTGACTTCTAAAGTTTTCTATAACATAAAAGAATATTTTGATGATGATTTCTAATGTTTATTATGTTTCCTGTTTGTTTTTGTAGATATATTTTTATTATTGTATGCCCTGGAAGGGTAACTGTTGTTACTAAATGTTAGCAATATATTCCATCTTTGTACACACAGTAACACAATAAACTATTATTCTATTCTATTCTCCAAGCAAGACAGCAATGTTTAACAACAGTGTTTTCTGCATGGCGCCTCGTATTTTCAATCATTTGCCTACTGACATTCTGGAAATTAATACATTAAACTTATTCAAATTAAAACTAAAGAAACTTTTATTACAAAAGGCGTACTACAGTATAAATGAATATCTTTTTGACAAATTTTAGATAGTTTTAAGAATTTGACATTTTATAATTATATACATTTTTTTTATCTTCTTACATAAAATATTGTGACATGCTAGCCTGTTTGTATTATCAAATGTATGACTTTTTAGACTAAGGCTTATACTTTCTTATTTTTATATTAAATTTTGCATGCTGTAAAGCAGATCATGGTTGGACTTACTTTAACTGTATTATCTACTGCTTGTACTCATGTTTCGCAAATAAATAAATTGAATTGAATTGAATTGAATTAAAATTATATTGTTTTTCAGCATAAAGATCATACAATTTCTTCCTGCTTTTATGTATTCCCGCTGTTGCCCAGTCACTGAACTTTTTACCGTCAGAGACCATGATCGATTTCGATGTAAAAATTGAATTGAACACATCACTAAATTTCTTAAAAAATGTGTTGTATAAATTATTTGGATTAAAATTACCATATAAACATGGAAATACAGAAGTTAAATTCAATTTTAGTTTGTCCAATCGATCTTTGGTCATAGGTATACAAGTAATATATATTTTTTCAAGTTTTTTTGTTTGAACCTCTATTTTAATTATTTGTCCAAGATGATCCGACTTAATATTACTAATTAAACTCTTATTTAAAATTTTAATGTTGGCAAAGATATTGTCTATACATGTGGCCGAAGTATCGGTTATTCGAGTAGGCTCCATAAATTGAGGTTTTAAATCAAATGATTGAAATAAACTAATTATTCTAGTATTTAAGGAGTTAGTTTCTAGTAAATTTACATTAAAATCTCCGCACGTAATAATATATTTATTTGATTTAGATAATTTAAACAACATTTCTTCCATAACTTTTTCAAAAATGTCAAATGAGGCAGATGGTGGGCTGTAAACGCTTATAACTATGAATTGCTCCAACTCTATGCAGGCAACTTCAATGTGTCTTTCTACAGAGAGGTGGACTATATCTAAACGTTCTCTAAATTTTATCTGTTTATTAAGTAGGATTAATGAGCCACCACGTATAGCATGTAATCTGCAGAAAGAACTACCAACTTGGTGATTACTGAAACTGAACATGACCTCATGGCTTCGCAGCCAATGTTCTGTAATGCAAATAATGTCAATGTCATTTGAGTTCATGTACAGTTCTAGTTCTAATTCTTTACAACGAATTCCTTCAATATTTTGGTGCATCAAGTTGGTATATTTCACATTTTTATTATTTAGCAACTGTTTGTTTTGTTTATTTAAAAAAAAAAAAAATGACTTTTTAGTGCTAGAGATTTCCTCTATTGTCGTGTCTGGTAATTTAAATGACATGGAATAATTTCCAATGTCTGGTTTTCAATTTTAGGACAATGCTCAAAAAAAGCATTTTGGTTAGCCAAGTTTTTGGCTGTTATACTAAAATAATAAGATAGCGAAACAGCTATCTGTCGTTTGTAAAAGTTAGAAAGGTAGTATCTACCTTTGGTCAAATAATATGTTTTACTAACAACACTGTTAGAATCAATTAAATGAATTAATTGAAGTTCAAAAATGTAATTAGATCGCCGGCGCCGGTCGTTAGAAAAGTTGGTTACATTCGTATATTTGAATATTGTGTGAGTATGTACATTATATGTTTGTTACTTCTTCACGCAAAAACGAATTAACCGATTGCAATGAAACTTGATAACATCTATGTAAGATGTTACCTATAGTTGTTACTTTTTATATTCCGATATTATAGCCGATATTCCCACGGAATCGAAACTTACGCTGATTAAACCGCGGGGCGCATCTAGTATTTTTTAAAGAAAAAATATCTATTCCTAAAAGGCATTCCCCCTTTCGATATTTTTTTTTCTTTCTGCGTTACAGAAACGCAGACCTAGGGGAGGTCGGGTCAAAGCGGGTAAGCTAAGGTTAACATTAAAAAAAAAACACTTTTTGTTTAATGTTCACAGCTATTATTTAGGTAAAGAACTTATAAATATATTAATGCTTACTTTTAAAACAAAACAAAACCTAAAACACCTGTAGAAAATATAAAAACAATAAAAAATTGAAACCCTTCTAAATAGGTACCCGCTTTGCCCTTAGGGGGGGGGGGGGGGGGGGGGGGGGGGGGGGGGGGCGCTAAAGCAGGTAGTATTAAAAGTATATAAGATCAAGTCAACTTGCTCTTAGCTTTGACATATTTTCAATGAATTTGTGACACCTTAAAGTGTCAGATTCATAGTACAACGATTTCAATCAAAATTAGTTAAAACTGAACTATTTATATTAATTATTGTCATTATTACTAAAACAGTTATTTTCTTATAGTTAGTTGAGCAAAATTGTATTTTTATATAAATATTGTTAAAAAATTTAATCTTTTTTACACTAAAATGTCACACACCAAGCATCTGGATTCGTCTGTTTTTTTTGTTGGAAAAATCCAACAATTTGTTTTTATGTAAAATTTTAAAAAAATAGTGAAAAAAGGGAAGCGGGTAGGTACCCGCTTTGCCCCTACCCGTTTTGCCCAAATGGATCTTTTATTTTGAACATGCTTATAACCTCAAAACCAAAACCACAAACCGCAAAGCCACTCCATTTACAATTACACGAAATATGACTAAACACATACTTTAAACAAATAAGAACAGAATATGAACCAGTTCAGAGCGATCACAAACAAAGAAATCCTCAATTTATAAGTAAAATTAGCAAAAAACTTTGTTAGCATCTTACCTCGCAACCGCGACCGCGAACATCGCGGGCTGACTGCCTGTGCTTGGCGGACGCACTAAGCGTCTGTTCGCGCGCACAAATTCTCAACAACGGGGAAGGCGCGTAATTTTAAAGGCCTACCCGCTTTAGAATTACCTCCCCTACCTGAGTCATAAAGAGTATCGGTTGCGCCGATCTGGGACGCCTTGGCGCCCTCTATGACATATTCATTCTGTTTCTTTAATAAAGGAATTTAACTGCTATTAAATACCTCTTTTGATATTTTATTTTCCTTTAAAAACAGAGGCACCGTGCTTTAATCACAGCGGGCGCCGGAAGTGGCGGACGCCTCTTTTTTTTAAATGCAGTTTCTCAGTGGTAAACAGAAAATATATCTTTGTCCTTTCGATAGCTTATTTTAAGTGTTATATCCTATTTTAGCTCTGAGGTCGCGGCGCCTCAATAATATAGAAAAATAACGGTTAAAATGAAATCTAGTAACGCCCCCGGCTTTGAAATATCCAGTGTTGCGTAATTTTAGTTGATGAGTCTGGAGACAGTATGGTACGGCAATGGAAATCACAACCATGAAAAGCACACCCATGGAAAGTACGACCAGTATTACGAACCGTTTGGTTTGAATTATCTGGGTGCGCTTTCCATGGTAGTACAATACGCTCCGAACAAACTAAACACATGACGGTATTGCACACCCCTGGAATATACGCCCCGTATTACGAACCAATATTCTCGATACTAATTGGTCCAGAGTTCGTCATATCCTTAAGCCTTCATTGGTCGATGCGAAGTAGTCGCATATTATGGACGAGTCTTGTTTGTACTGATATGTTTAACCAAGAGTTGCCATTGATGCAAACAATAAGTTGATGTTGGCCTGAAAAATCCTTCCTAGGCAAATACGTCTGGGATAGGTAAGTTAATTGGGTTTTTTTAATACTACTCAAATATAGGAGGATTGCACTGCCGAACTTTACGCAATAAACTTGAGGTCAAAATAAATAAAACTAACCGCAAAAAACCAACATTAATAACAAATCTACATACATCTCGGGGTGCCATGTCGGTCAACCTTCTCGTGTGCCTGTGGGCTCTGGTCGCTTATGGATCAGACGGATCCGGGGTGAACAGAAGCCTATGGGACGGTGCGCCTCGTTTAAGCTCGACAATAACTTCTCATACGTGGGATCTTATTGTCGAGCAACTAATGGACCGACCGGGGGGGCCCCTTCGCGTGTCCCTATGAGCCGCATGGGGCACAGCGGATGGGGCAGCATGGTGGGCTCGTGGAGGAGCACCATGGGAGGGCCGGGGCGGTGTATGCTGCTCCGGTGGGAGGGGGCGCCCTTTTTAGGGCGCGGACGAGGGCTTGGCGGGGCCCGGTGTGGTCCCGTCTTGCGGGGTGGGTGTGCCCTTTTCAGGGCGCACCGTGGGAGGGCCGGGGCGGCTTTTGCTGCTCTGGTCGGCTTGCGCGTCCCAATGATCTTCGAGGCTATACCGGCAGGGCTTCCCATACCGGTCAGGCTTGGAGTGAGGGACAGCGTAAGTTGGAGGGGGCGCCCCTTTTAAGGGCGCGGACGAGGGGTCGGCGTGGCCCTTTATGGGCCCGTTTGACGGAGTGTGCCCTTTTCAGGGCGCACTGTGAAGGGAAGGCCGGGACGGCTTTTGCTGTTCTGGTCGGCTTGCGCGTTCCAATGATCTTCGAGGCTATACCGGCAGGGCTTCCCATACCGGTCAGGCTTGGAGTGAGGGACAGCGTAAGTTGGAGGGGGCGCCCTTTTAAGGGCGCGGACGAGGGGTCGGCGTGGCCCTTTATGGGCCCGTTTGACGGAGTGTGCCCTTTTCAGGGCGCACTGTGAAGGGAAGGCCGGGACGGCTTTTGCTGTTCTGGTCGGCTTGCGCGTTCCAATGATCTTCGAGGCTATACCGGCAGGGCTTCCCATACCGGTCAGGCTTGGAGTGAGGGACAGCGTAAGTTGGAGGGGGCGCCCTTTTCAGGGCGCGGATGAGGTCTTGCGCGTCCCAATGATCTTCGAGGCTATACCGGCAGGGCTTCCCATACTGGTCAGGCTTGGAGTGAGGGACAGCGTAAGTTGGAGGGGGCGCCCTTTTCAGGGCGCGGATGAGGACTTGCGCGTCTCAATGATCTTCGAGGCTATACCGGCAGGGCTTCCCATACCGGTCAGGCTCGGAGTGAGGGACAGCGTAAGTTGGAGGGGGCGCCCTTTTCAGGGCGCGGATGAGGGCTTGCGCGTCCCAATGATCTTCGAGGCTATACCGGCAGGGTTTCCCATACCGGGCAGGCTTGGAGTGAGGGACAGCGTAAGTTGGAGGGGGCGCCCTTTTCAGGGCGCGGATGAGGGCTTGCGCGTCCCAATGATCTTCGAGGCTATACCGGCAGGGTTTCCCATACCGGGCAGGCTTGGAGTGAGGGACAGCGTAAGTTGGAGGTGGCGCCCTTTTCAGGGCGCGAGTGTGGGGTCACTGGCGGAGATCGGAGGATTCCGCCGGCTTGCACGGCCCCACACATGGCCGGGGCCCGGGTGGTTCCTGGGCCACCCGTCGGGGTAAGATGGTGAATGCTAACGCGACCCCATCTTGCCCCACTACGGCGGGCGACGTTAACCAGGGGGGTTTTAGTGGGTTAGAGTCCCACATACCCCCTTTCGCCACCCCCGTGGCGGAAGGGGGATGCGTGGCATTTCCCCCCTTCAAAAAAAAAAAAAAAAAAAAAAAAAAAAAAAAAAAAAAAAAAAAAAGGTTAGGTTAGGTTAGGTTAGGTTAGGTTAGGTTAGGTTAGGTTAGGTTAGGTTAGGTTAGGTTAGGTTTTTTTTTTTTTTTTTTTATAAGTTTTCTGAGTTCCTCTGAAAAGTTTCAGAGACTTTGTTTTTCTTATATTTTCTTATATACTCTTTTTCTTTATTTTCTAACTTATGTTTTAAAAAATTACGTTCTTAATTTTCTTTTTATCTTTTATTCTATTATGCTATTTTATATATATAAATATGTCCATATATATATTCATCAAGACTTATTTGTCTTTGTTTCTTAATATTACCTTATTTGCTACAGTTATACAGTAATCAATGAACTTATCTCTAGTTATACTACTTTTAATCAAATTATGTACATTATCGGATTTGAGTTCTACGTCTGATTCTTGTTCGAACTCGTATCTCTTTATACCATCAATGGGGCAATCGAACAGGATATGGTTTACGTTTTCTTCTTTTCCAGGCTCACAGATGCACGATGGGCTTTCCTTACATTTAAATCGGTTCAAATATTCGGAAAACCCACCGTGTCCCGTCATGACTTGCGTCAGTACTCCAGTTGGCTCTATTTTGCGTACTAATTTGAAGGCATCAATGGCATCCGGGAAGAACATTTTTGTAACTGCTGCGGTTTCTTCCGTTTTGTATCTCCGATTCCATTCGCCAAGAGTTTCCAAACGGATTTGTCTCTTGACAAATGAAACCGGACACATTTCGTAGTCTGGTCTGGTCTTGGTTTTTAACGCTGCCTCTTTAGCCAGTTGATCAGCTCGCTCATTCCCTTGAAATCCTGCATGGGCCCTTATCCAGAATAAGGATACTTCCTTATTCTGGTGTTTAGCTTCCCTCAAGTTCTTGCGGATTTCGACTGCCAAGGGATGGCTTGAGTTCTTATTTATTATTGCCTCAAGTGACGATTTCGAGTCACTGTAAATGCCAAAGCTGTTTTTAGTGCTCCCAAGTATTACCCTGGTTGCTTTACAAATGGCCAGCAATTCTGCCTGGTAGACCGTGCAGTAGGACGGCAGTTTTAATTTGTGGGTTTTAGTTTCGGCCTCACTATTCCATATGGAAAGTGCAGCTCCAACTTTACCCTCAATTTTGCTGCCGTCCGTAAATATGCGTACTGCTTTGTTACTGTGGATATCCACTTGGTCTTGGTCTTCCAGGCATGTGAACTCTAGGCTCATATGTTCGGCTGGGTGTGGTGTGTCGGCGTATGCTACCCTTTTCTCCACCTCCCTATCCCCCGGTAGTGGCTGGGATATTCCTCTCTTAGCCTCGTACAAAGCGGCTGCTTCTTGTATTCTAAGATCGAGAGGAAGTATTCCAGCCAGTATCAGGGCTGAATTTAGGGAGACGGTGCGGTACGCTTTGCAAAGCTTCTGGGCGAATGCTCTTTGCACTGTATTGAGCTGCTTTTTAATGCACAGTTTCTCTGTTGATGGTGCCCAGACGCTTGCAGCGTACATAATAACTGGCTCGACCACAGCGGTGTAAATCGTGCGGATTACCTCGGGGTGGAGGCCCCAGCTGATCCTGGCGGTTTTGGCAAGCTGTTTGTACAGATTCAATGCTTTTTTACAAACGTTTGCTGCGTGGCTATTGAATGTCAGCTTGTTGTCAATTGTCAAACCTAAGATCTTAAACTCTGTTGACATACTGATGTCGATCCCCCCCATGCTCAGAAGTGGAGTGTCATGCTTCAGTTTCCGTGTAATCACCATTGCGTTTGTTTTGTGTGGCGCAAACTTTAATTTGTTTTTGACTCCCCACTCCTGAACATAGGCGAGAGCGGCATTTGCACGTCGCTGCACCTCCATCGCCGTGTCTCCGTCAAAAACCAAGACCACGTCGTCGGCGAAGGCCTGACAGTAGTCACCTCGCTTCTCAAGTCCCTTCAGAAGTGGGTCAAGGAGGAGGTTCCAGAGAATTGGGCCCCCAATGGAGCCCTGAACACATCCTTTGGTCGTCCTCTTAACGTGTTGTTCTCCAGCGTATACCACTTGTACACTTCTGTTGTTAAGGTAACTGTCAATGATCCTCCTGATGTTAATGGGACATTTTTCCTCCGCCAACCTGACTCTTATGGCAGGCCACCAGGCACTGTCGAAGGCTCCCTCTATGTCTAATGATATCAAAGTTATAAGTTTCTTCTGTTTTAATTTCGTACGTATGTGCTGCATCAAGACGTAGAGGGAGTCTTCCGTGCTCCTTTGGGGCATGAATCCGTATTGGCGTGTGCTCATTTTCGGTAGAATGTGCCATTTGACTCTGCCTATGATCAACTTCTCCAGAATCTTCCCCATCACTGGCAATAGTCCGATGGGCCTATATGACTTCGGGTCTGTGTATTTGTCCTTTCCTGGTTTCCTCAGTGGGACCACCGTTGCTTGTTTCCATATGTCTGGGAAATGAGATTTCTCCAGACACTTGTTTGCCAGTGATAGGTATACCTCGGGATCCTGGATTATTGCATGTTTGCAGATGTCGGCGGTTAGTCCATCTGATCCTGGGGCCTTTTTCGGGTTAAAGCTGTTCACCGCGATTTTAAGCTCCTCTAAGGTAAACGGTGGGTCATGGTTTTCATCATGTCCCAAACCATTTACTTGGTCAGCTTCATTTCGTGTACGCTGTTGCTCAGCATTATCTGCCTCTGGTTTATCATCTGGATAGAATGTCTCAGCTAGTAGGATGGCAGACTCTCTTCGATCCAGCACTTTCCCCTCCCTGATCAGAGGTAGATCTTCTTGTCTTTTTGTTGTCCTTCCTATGACCCGATAGATGCCTTCCCACATTCCTTCCTTATCCTGCTTTTCACAAAACTCCTTCCAGCTGTCAATTTGTGCCTTTTTAGCTTTTTGCTCATACTCTTCTTTTGTTCGCAGGTACTCTTCAACAACCCTCGCTCTTCGGATCGGCGCTGCACAACGGATTCTACGCCTCCTGGTGACGACGTGTTTCTTCAGCTCAGCGAGTTCTTCAGACCACCACGGTAAGGTAAGTTTATTACATGTTTTATTTTTAGGTATACTACTATTGCATGCTTCTGTTATAATGTGTATGTATGTTTCTATATTTTCCTCTAGGTCTCTTTTATTAACTATTTTATCTATTTCTTCTTTGTTAAGTTTATTTTCTTCAAGCAATTGGGCCAGTTCCGCATGAAATTGGCTCCAATTTGCTTTCTTACTATTGTAAATTCTCGTTGTTCTTTTGATGTCTGTGCCGGTTGATTTTGTTAATCTGATTTTAAAAGTGATCGCGTTGTGGTCCGAACTCGTCATGCCGTCATCTACCCCCCAGTCTTCCACCAGATCCAGCATCTCCGTCGAGCAGGCCGTGATATCCACGTAGCTGGTGAGCAGCTTGGTACCTCTTACTGTGTCAAAAGTGGGGGTATCTCCTTCATTTAGCACATGCATGCCCATTTCCTCTATGGTGCCTACCATTTCCTCTCCTCTATTGTCAACTATTTTGCTACCCCACCATGTGCTTTTTGCGTTCGAATCGCCGCCTATTATGATTTTCATAGCGTAGTGGCGGAGCCCTATTGTACCCCCAGCCATCCTCGCTGGTTCGGGGACGATACGGGCTCCGTCGCTATTTACTGGGCTGGTGGCGAAGGTGACCCCCACTGTGCCCTGCTAGAGAAGGGACAGGGCTTCGTGGCCACGGAGTGGGGTCATATAGCCGTTGTGGGTTGCTACGTCTCCCCGAACATAGGTACCCTTGCCGCTTACGAGGCGTACCTGGACGAGGTGGGAAACTGCATACGCAGGTGCCTGCCCCGTCCCGTGCTTGTCTTGGGCGACTTCAACGCGCACTCGCGAGTGTGGGGAAGTCCCCGAGACAACCCTAGGGGAGTTTCCGTAGTGGAATGGGCGGCGGGACTTGACCTCCGGTTGTTAAATCGGGGGTCCGTCAACACGTGTGTGCGATGGCAGGGGGAGTCGATCGTGGATCTATCATGGGCGACTCCCTCTCTCATGCACATGGTGTCGGGATGGAGAGTAGCGGAGGAGATGGTCACACTATCCGACCATCGCCACATCATTCTCGATGTGGCCCTTCGCCCTCCCGGCCACGTGTCCCGCCGCAGTAGCAGCCCGCCGCGACGATGGGCCCTCAAGCGGCTCGACAGGGATCTGCTCGAAGCCGCAGCCATCGTCGCGGCCTGGCCGGAAGGTCACGCCGGAGAGGATCTGCCCGATCCGGAGAGGGAGGCGGACTGGCTCGGGGAATCGATGACATCCATATGTGACGTCTCGATGCCCCGAGCCAGACCAACCAAGCGCAGGGCGGTGTATTGGTGGTCGGAGGGGATAGCGAGGTTGCGTGAGTCGTGCCTGCGCTCCCGACGCCATTACACCAGGACCCGGAGGAGAAGGCGAGCCACTGCCGAGGAGATAGAGGGAGCCTACGGGGTATACCGAGGCGCTACCAAGGCGCTCCAAGTCGCCATTGCCGACGCCAGGTCTCGGTCCTGGAGCGAACTCCTGGAGGGACTGGATAGGGATCCATGGGGGCGCCCGTACAAAATGGTACTGGGCAAGCTCCGGCCATGGGTCCCTCCACTGACGGAAACCCTGGACCCAGTGTTTGTAGGGAACGTGGTTGACACATTGTTTCCCAGGGTCCAGGATAGTCCCTCGTCGTCCCCCGAAATACCATCGGACCCTAACATCTGGTCTGATGAGTTGGGGGTGACCGAACAGGAGTTGGGCCGAGCCGTAAAGCGCCTCAGGGCCCGTAATACCGCACCCGGCCCTGACGGGATTCCAGGTCGGGCTTGGGTGCTGGCTCTCTCTGCCGGCCTTGGGGATAAGCTCAGGCAGCTGTTTGATAGCTGTCTTCGCTGTGGAGTTTTCCCCAAAGGCTGGAAGGAGGCAAGGTTGGTCCTCTTGAAGAAGGACGGCAGGACTGCGGATTCCCCCTCTGCGTATCGTCCCATTTGCCTGCTGGACGAGGCCGGCAAGTTGTTCGAGAGAATAATTGCCGGCCGTCTATGTATGCACCTGTGGCAGGTAGGCCCCAACCTGTCGGATGACCAATACGGTTTCCGACATGCGCGTTCGACAGTGGACGCGATTCTTCGTGTCCGTACGCTGTCGGACCAGGTAGTGTCCCGGGGCGGGAAGGTGCTGGCGGTATCCTTGGATATCGTCAACGCCTTTAATTCCTTGCCCTGGAGGGCGATCCGGGAGGCACTTGTGCATCACGGAGTGCCTCCTTACCTGCAGCGCATCGTTGGTGCCTACCTGCGAGACCGGTGTGTGCAGTATGTGGGCAGGGACGGTGCATTGCACCAGAGGGAGGTTTGTTGCGGGGTTCCACAGGGATCCGTTTTGGGCCCACTTCTGTGGAACCTCGCATACGACGCGGTCCTGCGCGTCAGTCTCCCCGTCGGCCTGCACGTAGTCTGCTATGCGGACGACACTCTCGTGCTGGCTGGCGGGGACACCTTCGAGGAGGCCAAAGGGCTCGCCGAGCTTGGGGTGGCATGCGTGGTGGACAAGATCCACGAGCTGGGTCTGAGGATAGCGCCTCATAAGACCGAGGCGCTATGGTTCCACAGGTTCCCGAGGGGACGGGAACCACCCAGCATGTCGGTTCGCGTGGGTGACGTTGACGTCCAGGTGGGCCAGTACCTCAAGTACTTGGGCCTTACCTTGGACAGTCGCTGGCGCTTCGAGGAGCACTTCAGCCGCTCGGTCCCCCGAATTCGGAAGGTGGTCGGTGCGATGCATCGTCTGCTGCCTAATCTCGGGGGACCTAGAGAGGGAGTTCGCCGCCTCTACGCGGGGGTGGTGCGATCGATGGCACTCTACGGAGCGCCCGTTTGGTCAGGGAGACTGACGGGTGTTGGTCGCTGTAGGGCTATGTTTAATAGCCTGCAGCGTACCATTGCCATTCGTATCGCACGGGGGTATCGGACGATATCCCTGGAGGCGGCAACTCTGTTGGCGCGGTTCCCGCCGCTCGACATCTTAGCGGAGATGGACGCACGCGTGTATGTTCGTCTTCGCAATGATGACGGGGGCGGAGCCGCGCCTGCTGAAGTGCGGTCGGAAGAGCGCCGACGTGCGCTCCGGAAGTGGCGCGAGCGGCTCCATGAGCCGCGGTGTTCGCGCCAGCGCATCGTTGGCGCTATTCTGCCAAACCTCGAAGGCTGGCTAGGGAGGGAGGTGGGTAACGTCACCTATCGTCTTACTCAGGTTCTCACCGGGCACGGATGCTTTGGTGAGTTCCTGACTAGGATAGGACGCGAACCGACACCGCAATGCCACCATTGTGGGTGGGACCGGGATTCCGCACAGCACACGCTGGAGGAGTGCTCGGCGTGGTGCGTGGAGCGGCGGATCCTGGTCTCCAGGATCGGGCAGGACCTCTCTCTGCCAAGCGTAGTAGCGGCTATGCTGGCAGACGAGACGGCGTGGAAGGCGGTGGCCTCTTTCTGTGAGACCGTAATGGTTCGGAAAGAGGCCGCTGAGCGAGATCGGGAGAGGGCCGATCCCGCTCGGAGGAGGCGGCGGCGGGGCGCAGGCAACGGCCGCCCCGCAGCGCCTGCCCCGCAAGGGGCGTAGCGGTATCCCCTGCCGAACAGGGGACCTTTCAGGCCCGTGGGTGGTCGGAGTGAGGGCTCTGACTATCCTCAAGCGGGCCTCGGGAGGGCGGCGGTACATCGTGGCATGTGCCGCCGTTAGCACCGCGAGGGTGCTGGGGGTGGTTCTTCAACTGCCCCCGGGACGTGCGAAGGGCGCTATGCGAGAGGGGCACCGGTGCGTTCCTTTGGAGATCCCGGAGCCCCTTGACATGCATCGAGGCCGGCCACCGGGGGGGTTTTAGTGAGTCCACGAGTCCGTGAACCTCACATAACCCTATCACACCCTCAATGTGGTAGGGTATCTGTCAGCAGATTTCCCCCTCGTCACCAAAAAAAAAAAAAAAAAAAAAAAAAAAAAAAAAAAAAAAAAAAAAAAAAAAAGGTTAGGTTAGGTTAGGTTAGGTTAGGTTAGGTTAGGTTAGGTTAGGTTAGGTTAGGTAAGGTTTTTTTTTTTTTTTTTTTATAAGTTTTCTGAGTTCCTCTGAAAAGTTTCAGAGACTTTGTTTTTCTTATATTTTCTTATATACTCTTTTTCTTTATTTTCTAACTTATGTTTTAAAAAATTACGTTCTTAATTTTCTTTTTATCTTTTATTCTATTATGCTATTTTATATATATAAATATGTCCATATATATATTCATCAAGACTTATTTGTCTTTGTTTCTTAATATTACCTTATTTGCTACAGTTATACAGTAATCAATGAACTTATCTCTAGTTATACTACTTTTAATCAAATTATGTACATTATCGGATTTGAGTTCTACGTCTGATTCTTGTTCGAACTCGTATCTCTTTATACCATCAATGGGGCAATCGAACAGGATATGGTTTACGTTTTCTTCTTTTCCAGGCTCACAGATGCACGATGGGCTTTCCTTACATTTAAATCGGTTCAAATATTCGGAAAACCCACCGTGTCCCGTCATGACTTGCGTCAGTACTCCAGTTGGCTCTATTTTGCGTACTAATTTGAAGGCATCAATGGCATCCGGGAAGAACATTTTTGTAACTGCTGCGGTTTCTTCCGTTTTGTATCTCCGATTCCATTCGCCAAGAGTTTCCAAACGGATTTGTCTCTTGACAAATGAAACCGGACACATTTCGTAGTCTGGTCTGGTCTTGGTTTTTAACGCTGCCTCTTTAGCCAGTTGATCAGCTCGCTCATTCCCTTGAAATCCTGCATGGGCCCTTATCCAGAATAAGGATACTTCCTTATTCTGGTGTTTAGCTTCCCTCAAGTTCTTGCGGATTTCGACTGCCAAGGGATGGCTTGAGTTCTTATTTATTATTGCCTCAAGTGACGATTTCGAGTCACTGTAAATGCCAAAGCTGTTTTTAGTGCTCCCAAGTATTACCCTGGTTGCTTTACAAATGGCCAGCAATTCTGCCTGGTAGACCGTGCAGTAGGACGGCAGTTTTAATTTGTGGGTTTTAGTTTCGGCCTCACTATTCCATATGGAAAGTGCAGCTCCAACTTTACCCTCAATTTTGCTGCCGTCCGTAAATATGCGTACTGCTTTGTTACTGTGGATATCCACTTGGTCTTGGTCTTCCAGGCATGTGAACTCTAGGCTCATATGTTCGGCTGGGTGTGGTGTGTCGGCGTATGCTACCCTTTTCTCCACCTCCCTATCCCCCGGTAGTGGCTGGGATATTCCTCTCTTAGCCTCGTACAAAGCGGCTGCTTCTTGTATTCTAAGATCGAGAGGAAGTATTCCAGCCAGTATCAGGGCTGAATTTAGGGAGACGGTGCGGTACGCTTTGCAAAGCTTCTGGGCGAATGCTCTTTGCACTGTATTGAGCTGCTTTTTAATGCACAGTTTCTCTGTTGATGGTGCCCAGACGCTTGCAGCGTACATAATAACTGGCTCGACCACAGCGGTGTAAATCGTGCGGATTACCTCGGGGTGGAGGCCCCAGCTGATCCTGGCGGTTTTGGCAAGCTGTTTGTACAGATTCAATGCTTTTTTACAAACGTTTGCTGCGTGGCTATTGAATGTCAGCTTGTTGTCAATTGTCAAACCTAAGATCTTAAACTCTGTTGACATACTGATGTCGATCCCCCCCATGCTCAGAAGTGGAGTGTCATGCTTCAGTTTCCGTGTAATCACCATTGCGTTTGTTTTGTGTGGCGCAAACTTTAATTTGTTTTTGACTCCCCACTCCTGAACATAGGCGAGAGCGGCATTTGCACGTCGCTGCACCTCCATCGCCGTGTCTCCGTCAAAAACCAAGACCACGTCGTCGGCGAAGGCCTGACAGTAGTCACCTCGCTTCTCAAGTCCCTTCAGAAGTGGGTCAAGGAGGAGGTTCCAGAGAATTGGGCCCCCAATGGAGCCCTGAACACATCCTTTGGTCGTCCTCTTAACGTGTTGTTCTCCAGCGTATACCACTTGTACACTTCTGTTGTTAAGGTAACTGTCAATGATCCTCCTGATGTTAATGGGACATTTTTCCTCCGCCAACCTGACTCTTATGGCAGGCCACCAGGCACTGTCGAAGGCTCCCTCTATGTCTAATGATATCAAAGTTATAAGTTTCTTCTGTTTTAATTTCGTACGTATGTGCTGCATCAAGACGTAGAGGGAGTCTTCCGTGCTCCTTTGGGGCATGAATCCGTATTGGCGTGTGCTCATTTTCGGTAGAATGTGCCATTTGACTCTGCCTATGATCAACTTCTCCAGAATCTTCCCCATCACTGGCAATAGTCCGATGGGCCTATATGACTTCGGGTCTGTGTATTTGTCCTTTCCTGGTTTCCTCAGTGGGACCACCGTTGCTTGTTTCCATATGTCTGGGAAATGAGATTTCTCCAGACACTTGTTTGCCAGTGATAGGTATACCTCGGGATCCTGGATTATTGCATGTTTGCAGATGTCGGCGGTTAGTCCATCTGATCCTGGGGCCTTTTTCGGGTTAAAGCTGTTCACCGCGATTTTAAGCTCCTCTAAGGTAAACGGTGGGTCATGGTTTTCATCATGTCCCAAACCATTTACTTGGTCAGCTTCATTTCGTGTACGCTGTTGCTCAGCATTATCTGCCTCTGGTTTATCATCTGGATAGAATGTCTCAGCTAGTAGGATGGCAGACTCTCTTCGATCCAGCACTTTCCCCTCCCTGATCAGAGGTAGATCTTCTTGTCTTTTTGTTGTCCTTCCTATGACCCGATAGATGCCTTCCCACATTCCTTCCTTATCCTGCTTTTCACAAAACTCCTTCCAGCTGTCAATTTGTGCCTTTTTAGCTTTTTGCTCATACTCTTCTTTTGTTCGCAGGTACTCTTCAACAACCCTCGCTCTTCGGATCGGCGCTGCACAACGGATTCTACGCCTCCTGGTGACGACGTGTTTCTTCAGCTCAGCGAGTTCTTCAGACCACCACGGTAAGGTAAGTTTATTACATGTTTTATTTTTAGGTATACTACTATTGCATGCTTCTGTTATAATGTGTATGTATGTTTCTATATTTTCCTCTAGGTCTCTTTTATTAACTATTTTATCTATTTCTTCTTTGTTAAGTTTATTTTCTTCAAGCAATTGGGCCAGTTCCGCATGAAATTGGCTCCAATTTGCTTTCTTACTATTGTAAATTCTCGTTGTTCTTTTGATGTCTGTGCCGGTTGATTTTGTTAATCTGATTTTAAAAGTGATCGCGTTGTGGTCCGAACTCGTCATGCCGTCATCTACCCCCCAGTCTTCCACCAGATCCAGCATCTCCGTCGAGCAGGCCGTGATATCCACGTAGCTGGTGAGCAGCTTGGTACCTCTTACTGTGTCAAAAGTGGGGGTATCTCCTTCATTTAGCACATGCATGCCCATTTCCTCTATGGTGCCTACCATTTCCTCTCCTCTATTGTCAACTATTTTGCTACCCCACCATGTGCTTTTTGCGTTCGAATCGCCACCTATTATGATTTTCTTTGACCCAACTTTTTGCTCTATTTGTTTGAGCTTCTCCAGGTATGGATGTATTTCTTGGTCAGGCTCGAAGTAGAACGAGACTACTACAATCTCCCATGCGTGTGTTCGTATCTTCACCACTGCGATGTTATTTGTGGTGAATTCCGGGCACTGGATGACGTCCATTTCGTTGTCAAAGACAGCTATTGCTGCTTTTATGGTCCCGTCTCCTTGTGTTGTGTTCTGAAAGATTCGTACTCCCCTGTAGTGTCTCATTCTTCCTATCGCCCCGACGTACGGTTCCTGAAGCAGTGCAAGAGCCATCCTTTTTCCGTTTGCCTCAAGCATTAATTCTTGTGTTGCCAGTTCCTTTCTTTGCAAGTTTGCTTGGGCTATGAGGTATGGTCTTGCACTAGTTGGTGTCATTTGTCCACTTGAGACCACCTTAGCAATATGCTACGGTGGCTCTGGCCAATGCATCCCACTTCCTCCTTATAGCGCACTCTTGGCTAAAAGCGTTGTGGTCGATCTTTTCCAGCTTGGCATGTATGCAATTGCAGCATGATGGGGCTGCTCCAGCGAGCCAGTCAGCGCAGTCAGCCTTCTTGTGAGGTCCCCCGCAGTGGCTGCACTTTTCTACTGTCTCTTTGCAAAATCGTCTGCCATGCCCATAGCCCAGACAGAGCGAGCATTGCACTAGCGGTGACTGATCTGCAACTCGGATTCTTTGCAGATCGATGTGGACTTCTCCTGCATCGATCATCCGGTTCCACACTTTGGGAGACACTCTCAGTACTACGTGACTTGTGTGTGGGTTCCTGGTCTTTCTGTATCTTATTTCGATTTTTTCTTCCTCTTTGTCTAGGCCTTTAAATATGCTTCCATTCTGGTTCCTCAGGGCGTTCAAGACGTCATCGTCGGTATTGTACTGAAGAACGTCCCTAAGGATCAGAAGAGGGTTTTTGTTCTTGACTTCCTCAACATTCAGATGTTCCTCCGCTTTCTTTAGCCGTTCCTTGACCTTTTCTCGTTCTTCTTCGGTCTTGCACCCAACTATGATTTTGCGGTCCTTTGCCTTTCTGACTCTGTCTACTTTTATCCATCCGTCTTTGGCGTTCACAACCTCTCTAATCCTCTAATCCTGTTAAGGACCTCTTCCCCTGTCTCGTTCTCGTCCTTAGAGGAAACCACTACGGAGTGGAGCGCGGTTTGCTCACAAGGTTGCTTTCTGGGCTGACCCCCTGCAACACTTGCGTATGTGGCTTTCTCTAAGAACTCTTTCTGTTTCTCCATCGCTTCTTTCAATCTCTCCATCTTCTCGTTGTTTTCCCTAAGAAGTTTGCTGTGCTCTTCTATCTTCTTTTTTTGAGGTCATCTTCACCATTTCTTTTTTCGAGGAGCATTCCGAGTTCCTCTTCTTTCCCGTTTTCTTCGATTGCCGGTTTTCCTTTGGCGTTTCCTGCTTCTGCTTCCTTTACCAACCTATATAGGCGTTCCACAGCTTGAGTAACTTCGGTTTTAATGTCTGTGCGAAGATTTCTGGAGTTGTTTAGATGTAGTTTGGCCTTATTAAGGCAGGCCCTCGCTTCCGCAGTTCTATTTGCGTATACCGGCTTGTTAGGTACCGGGGGGCTCCCCACATCTTCTCCTGATAGTCTTCTTGTCGTTATTTCAGCCGCTGGTGGCTTCCCAACCTTGGTCGGCGGCGGCGTTACAAACATGGTAACTATGTATTACCTCTGTCAAATCTAATTTTTTTAAAATCAGCAACTTTCAAAATTTTCCCTCCACAAAAGTGGCTGAATTCGATATACCCAATCCTACAAAGGGTGGGTGGGAGGGCGATTTTTTTGCGATTTCTCGCCTCTAATATGTTGTTTTCTGTTTCAGGTACACGCGGGGACGACGGGCGACGCCGCTGCAGCTGCTGGAGGTGCTGAGATCGACCAATCTACACGAAAAAGTCGTAAAAAATGCGTATTTCCTCACGAAAACCGCAAAAATGACGCAATTTCAAAGTAAATTGGTGTTTTCTCTTCAGGAATGGACCCTGGGGCCACCGATTCACACCGCGCCACACGCAGGTACACAGAAAATGTTATCTGAGCCGAAATTAATTACTGTAAGTTAGGTTAGGTTAGGTTAGGTTAGGTTAGGTTAGGTTAGGTTAGGTTAGGTTAGGTTAGGTTAGGTTAGGTTAGGTTAGGTTAGGTTAGGTTAGGTTAGGTTAGGTTAGGTTAGGTTAGGTTAGGTTAGGTTAGGTTAGGTTAGGTTAGGTTAGGTTAGGTTAGGTTAGGTTAGGTTAGGTTAGGTTAGGTTAGGTTAGGTTAGGTTAGGTTAGGTTAGGTTAGGTTAGGTTAGGTTAGGTTAGGTTAGGTTAGGTTAGGTTAGGTTAGGTTAGGTTAGGTTAGGTTAGGTTAGGTTAGGTTAGGTTAGGTTAGGTTAGGTTAGGTTAGGTTAGGTTAGGTTAGGTTAGGTTAGGTTAGGTTAGGTTAGGTTAGGTTAGGTTAGGTTAGGTTAGGTTAGGTTAGGTTCCACGGACCTGCTGGGTTGTCCCAGTGGGCGGAGAGGTGAACTCCGACGTGGCGCGTCCCCCGGGAGGCGGATAGGGGCACGGCTTCTATTTACGATACCTACCATTGCCGGTAGGTACCGTAAATAGGAGTTACCGGTTTACCGGCGCGGACCAAACACTGGGGGGGAAAGGGGAAGGGCCCAGTGGAAGGGGCGAGCATGGTGGGCTCGAGGAGGAGCACCATGGGTGGGCTTGCGTGTCCCAATGATCTCCAAGGCTATGCCGGCAGGCATACCCATACCGGATAGGCTTGGAGGGAGGGACTAGCGCAAGTCGGAGGGGGCGCCCTTGCTAGGGCGTATTTTCCGTTTATCGGAAACGTGAGGCGGACCCCAATTCTAAGTTTCGATGCTCGGCGATAGGATGAATGGCTGCAGGGGTAATGCAGTCCCTAGAGCATCAACCCAACCCAGGCTGTCGAGCCTTTAAACTGACAAACCCAAAAAACACTATGGCGGATTGTACTAAAAACTTATTACCCCAGGTGGGTACCGTCAGCTCTGCTGGCGGAGAATCCCACCCTCCTTCGGGAGGCAGCCCCTCGTATTCTGGGGGGGGCGGCAACCGCTTTGAGAGCCTCGGCTCTCACACCGACGACAACCTTGGAATGAACCTGGACCTTGATTTGCACAATGAGATGGATTTGTTGAGAGAACCGCGTGTAGTTTTAACACGCTGTGAGATGAAACCGAGTGATGAGTATTCACCCATCACCTCGGCAAAGATGGCGAACTTGTCTGACACGGACTCTGACGTGAGTCTGAGGACGGTTGCGTCACGAAATTCTGGCGCTTCTCCTGAAGGTGGCCGTTTTTGGCGAAAGCGCCAATGGGATGAAGCCAGTTCAGACAATGGTGATGACAATGGGACTCCTCCCAAGGCGTCAAGTAGGAGGGGACGTGGGCGTCCCCCCTCCACAGGAAAATATGTAGGCCTGGCCAAGGCTCAGTTAGAGCTTAACGCTCAGAGGCGAGCAGAATTTTGTCGCAAGGCTGAAGAAGAGGTTACCGCTCAGGTGGCTCGGGCGAAGCGCTCTGTGGTAGTTCAACCATTGCGCGAAGAAGAAAATAGTGGATTGGCCTTTGACCTGAACAAGCAGGTGTTGGACGCAACAGATGTGATTTTAAAGGTTGCCACCAAATCTGGTAACCTTAAGGGCACGTTTGTAGCTGCCCTAAAGGACGCAACGTCGTCAATAAAGGCAGCAGTAGGAGCGCTTTCCACTCGCACAGCCTCGGAGGAAACTGTGAAGCTGCAAGCCGATAATACTCGCTTGCGCGCTGAGATGGCAGAGCTTCGCAAGGAACTGAACGAGATGAAGACCAAATTGGCCCAAGCTCTTGAGAGCAGGGAGGAATTGCCTCCAGTGCGCCTAAGTCGTCCAGAGTCGGCTGTCATATTAACGACGACTCAAAAGACTATGAAGCCCCATGACGATGCTAGTCATCAAGAAGAATTGACGCGCTCTATCATGATGCAGGTGGGCAACATGATTAATGCACGGCTGGAGGGGATGGAGGAGAGACTGCTTCCGGAGAAGCGGATCCGTCCTCCTTTGGCTGCAGATAGGAAAAAGGACGCTCAGACTGCTGCAACTATAACTGCAGTAGTCGTCCCGAAACCTCCAAAGGGGAAGAACAAGAAGGGTGCTGAAAATCGCATACCCGCTCAAAGTGTGCCTCGTGATCTCCCACCAGCTTCTGAGACCTTGAACGTAGGCTGGACTACGGTGGGTAAACTAGGGAAGAAAAAGAAAGCGACGTCCTCACAGCCAACAGACGCAGTGCTACCGGTCAACGCAGTGAAGTTAAAACGCCACACCCCTCCAGTAAAGTTGCGAGCTCCTCGTACTGCAGCAGTTGTAATTACGCTGCAATCGGGAGCCAAGGAGAATGGTGTAACGTATGCGAAGGTGTTAGAGGAAGCCAAGGCAAAAGTGGACCTTAACACCTGTGGTATCACAAGCCTGCGTTTCCGAAAAGCCGCCACAGGAGCCCGCATCCTTGAGGTTGCAGCGGGAGACACGAGTGCCGAAAAGGCGGACTCTCTAGCCCAGAAGCTTAGGGAAGCCCTGAGTGAAGATTTGGCAAAAGTGTCTAGGCCCACCAAATGCGCCGAGTTTAGGGTCATAGGTTTGGACGACTCGGTGTCTAAAGAAGACATTATTGCTGCTGTGGCACAGCGCGGAGGTTGTCCTGAAGACCAAATCAAGTCTGGCGAAGTCAAACGATCCTTGCAAGGCACTGGTGTAGCATTCGTGAAATGCCCAGTGGCCGCTGCCAAGAAACTGGCAGCACAAGGCCGCCTACTTGTCGGCTGGGTTTCAGCGCGCATTGAAATGCTGCAGCCAAGACCCTTAAGATGTTATCGGTGCCTGCAAACGGGACACGTACGCGCCCAGTGCACAGAAGAAATTGACCGCAGCGAAGAGTGCTACCGGTGTGGCCAAAATGGTCACAAGTCATCTGAGTGTTCAGCCCAGCCAAAGTGCTCACTATGTACGTTGGCAAACAAGCCATCAGCTCACAAACTGGGAAGTAAGGTGTGTGCCCCTCCTAAGACAAGGAGACGACGGGCTGGGAAAGCTGCAATTTCTTCAGCTGCAACGATGACAGCTTCCAGCTGCCCCTCGACACAGGAGGGGGATGAGGCGGTAGAAATGGATGTCGTTTAGGATGGCCTTACGATTTCTACAGGGAAATCTCAACCACTCCGCCAGGGCTCAAGATCTCATGACCCAGAGCATGGCGGAGTGGTTGATTGATATAGCAGTCATCTCTGAGCCTTACTTTGTCCCTCCCAGGGATAACTGGGTTAGTGATATGGAAGGGCTCGTAAGTATAGTTTCTCGAGATACCGCTTTTGATAGAGTCTCGAAGGGAAAGGGATTCGTCGCGGCTCTTGTGGGGGGAGTGATGGTGGTGGCAGTGTATTTCTCGCCGAATAGGGTCCTCGCTGAGTTCGAGAGTTTTCTCGTCGAAGTGGGGGCCCTGGTCAGGCGAACTCACCCGATCCCGGTTATCGTATTAGGAGACCTAAATGCCAAATCAGCGGCCTGGGGATCTCCTGTTACAAATGTGCGCGGGGACACGTTAGAGGAGTGGCTTCTCACCATCGGTCTCTCAGTCATGAATCGAGGATCGGAGTTCACTTGTGTGCGGCAGCAGGGCGGATCCATAGTGGACGTAACCTTTGCAAGCGCAAACCTTTCGAGCCGGATTCGTGACTGGAAGGTCGAGGTGGAGTTGGAAACGCTCTCTGACCACCGTTACATCCGTTTTGAGGTCGCCTTACTATCGGTCCCTCCGAGTAGGCGAGTCAATACACGCGATGACAGTCCGAAATGGGCATTGAAGCGCTTGGACCGAGATCTACTGGAGGAGGCCTCCTTGGTCCAAGACTGGGCTTCCACGCCGAATAGTCAGGAGGAAATAAACATCGAGGAGGAAGCAGAGTGGTTCCAGCAAGCAATGACCCACATCTGTGACGCGGCGATGCCCAGAGTAGGACCTCACACTGCCAAGCGCCAAGTCTATTGGTGGTCGGCGGAGCTAATGGAGCTACGAGTAGCGTGTGTTGTGGCCAGACGTCTGTACACTAGACACCGCCGAAGACGACGCCGGGACCAAGATGTAGAGGTGCAACTCTACGCATCGTACAAAGACGCAAAAGCATCCCTTCAGCTAGCCATCATCAAGGCGAAGAGTCAAGCACGTGACGAATTGATGGAGACTCTTAACCGAGACCCGTGGGGGAGACCCTACAGAATGGTTAGGGGCAAACTTCGTCCGTGGGCGCCACCACTGACGCAGAGTCTAGAGCCTCTGCTCTTGAATAGAGTAGTGTCTGCCTTATTTCCCACAAGAGATGAGCACACACCTCCAGCCATGGCTCCGCCCAGCGAGGAGATTGAAGTGATTGCCGATGTACCGGAAGTGGAAGAGGTCGAGCTGAGAGGAGCGGTTCTGCGACTCAGAGCTAAGAACACGGCACCAGGCCCTGATGGCATCCCTGGTCGAGCATGGGTGCTAGCCATGAAGACTTTGGGGCCTCGGTTGCGCGGCCTTTTTGACGCTTGTTTGGAACAGGGACGATTTCCTACGCAATGGAAGATAGGGAATCTGGTACTGTTGAAGAAAGAAGGACGTCCCGCTGACACTCCTTCAGCTTACCGCCCCATCGTTCTTCTGGATGAGGTTGGTAAGTTGTTTGAGCGTATAATTGCTGATCGCCTGATAGGACACATGAATTGCTTGGGTCCGAACCTGGATGATAATCAGTTCGGTTTTCGAAGGGGAAGATCGACAGTCGGTGCCATCCTGCGAGTTAAGGAGATGGCGGAGGAGGCAGTGTCTAAAGGAGAGGTTGTCTTGGCGGTGTCTCTAGACATCGCCAACGCTTTTAATACTCTGCCCTGGAGTTGTATCAGAGAAGCTTTGAGATACCATCGGGTGCCCTGTTACTTACGTAACATAATTGGAGACTACCTTGCTTCTCGATTTGTATCGTTTAAAGGGCAAGATGGTTGGAGTCAGCACAGAATGTCGTGCGGTGTTCCACAGGGGTCGGTCCTTGGGCCGCTCCTGTGGAATATTGGTTATGATTGGGTGCTACGGGGCTCCCTAATTAGAGGAATCCAAGTCACGTGTTATGCCGATGATACTCTTGTCACTGCGAGAGGAATAACACACAGGGAGGCAGCAATTCTTGCTACGGCGGGTGTGGCACAAGTGGTCGACAGGATAAAACGACTTGGGCTTGAAGTGGCTCTAAACAAGTCCGAAGCCCTATACTTCTACGGGCCGCGGAATAAGCCCCCGGTTGGATCTCACATAGTGGTGGGCGGGGTCCGCATCGGTGTCGAGTCTACGATGAAATACTTGGGACTCATCCTCGACAGCCGATGGGACTTCAATTCCCATTTTAGGCACCTAGTGCCTAAACTTATGAGGACAGCGGCAGCACTTGGAGGACTACTGCCTAATATCAGAGGGGCTAAAGTGGGTTGTCGGCGGCTCTATCTAGGAGTCGTCCGCTCCATGGCTATGTACGGGGCTCCTGTGTGGGCCGAGACTCTTAACAATCGTAACATCGCTCTACTGCGTCAACCACAGAGAGCGTTGGCGATAAGAGTCATTCGGGGATACCGCACTATCTCATTTGAAGCAGCGTGCGTTTTGGCGGGCTCATTGCCATGGGATCTAGACGCAAGGGGTCTCGCTGAAATCCACATTTGGCGCGAAGAGGAATTAGTGCAAGGTCAGCGACCTGCTCACAGAGAGATAGAGATAGAGGGAAAAAGACTTGAAATCTATAACGTACTCGTAGAGGAATGGCTCAGGAGATTGGCGCAGCCAAGCGCTGGTCTCAGGACAATAGGGGCGATCAGGCCAGTCCTGAAGGAATGGCTCACAAGGGAGCATGGGTCGATGACCTTCCGATTGACGCAGGTACTTTCGGGCCACGGTTGTTTCTCGAAATACTTGTGTCGAATTGGAAGGGAATCGACATCTGCTTGTCACCATTGTGACCATAATGAAGACACGGCGCAGCATACATTGGAAGACTGTCCAGCCTGGGCCGTCCAACGACAGGAGCTCGCCAGTATTGTTGGAAATATTCTATCACTTCAAGCTTTAGTTGAGGCTATGGTTGGGAGTGAGGATACCTGGAGAGCCGGTATTGCCTTTTGCGAAGAAGTTCTGTCGCAAAAGGAAGCTGCTGAAAGGGAACGGGAGACCCACTCCAACAACCCTATTCGCAGCAGGAGAATCGGGCGTCGGAGGA